>CAUDMG010001077.1:0-255000 GCA_958450375.1 Homarus gammarus | reverse complement strand
CATTGATAGAAGTAATGATATCAGTTCTAGAAACAGATCTATTTTGAGAGTTAAGAGGAAGGGGAAAATGTGAAGAAGAGTGAAGAGTAGAATCATCAGCGTAGAATGGATAGAATTAGTTATATGTGAAGTAAATCATTGATAAAAGAAGGTAAGAGAGTAGGTGAAAGAAGGAAGAGAGTGGGTGAAAGAACAGAACCCTTTGGGACACCACTAAAGTTGTATGTGATATTAAAAGGAATGTGATAACTGCCAATGAGAACAACTTTCGTAACGAATTTGTGTGGATTCCGTCCCATGTTGGAATCAGGTATCATGACCGTGCTGATAGACTGGTCAATGAGGCATGTAAGAAAGAAAATGTTGACCGTGACCTTGGCCTGTCCAATGCTGTAATTAAAAACGTTCAAGTCAGAATCATGAACTCTGATCTAGAAGTGAGAAATGCAGAGAGACCTGACAGTTGTAGCATTAGTAAATATGAAAAATTTTGTGACAAGAGGTAGCGGTATGGCCAGCTTAAGGACAGAACCAGACAATGTGATGTAGTCGTGGCCAGAATTAGACTAGGATACAGACACATCTGGCAAGTTAGTAACGCTGTACCCATACCAGAACACTCAGCATGTAAATTTTGTGATAAACCTCTAAAGCATAACCTTGAACACTATATTATTGATGTGACACTGTCAAAGACTTCAGGCCACCTGACTTATTGTATCTTGAACTATGTAATTATTTCATTGAATCAGGTGTGCTTGAGGACATTCTTGCTGTTTATCCCAAATTTGCTAGCCCACACTGATTAGTCTTCAATTAGAATATGACTCCAATGTGTGTGATCCACTGACCTATATATACTGCTAATGAATATGATGTATTTCCTTCTTTGTGTACGAACCTCTGTCCTGCATGGCAGTGAACAGTGGTATTACCCACATGAATCAGACCCTATATATAGTGTCAATGAATATGATGCATTCTTTGTGTACGAACCTCTGTCCTGTATGGCAGTGAAGAGTGATATTACCCACATGAATCTGACCGACATATATGTATGTGTGTATATGTGTATGTATGTGTGTATGTGTGTATATGTGTATATATATGTACATGTATATGTATATGCATATGTGTATATGTATGTACATGTGTATGTGTGTGTGTGTACATATATGTATATGTACTGTCAATGAATGTGATGCATCTCTTTGTGTACGAACCTCTGTCCTGCATGGCAGTGAACAGTGGCATGACCCATATGGATCTGACCTCTTTACATTTATAGCTGTTAATGAATATGATGTACTTCTTTGTGTATAAACCTCTGTCCTGCGTGGCAGTGAGAAGTGATACCACCCTCAGTGTCAAGACCTGACTGAATTACTCAGAATAGGCAAACTGTACTACAAGCTTTGCCAATAAATTTGTTAAACTAAAATTAAAACACTATTGGTAGAGAAAGAGCGAGAGCTCGATCCCTCGGCAACAACTGCCATGGATCGGTTCTCAAAGAAGCTAGAGATTAGAAAACAAAGTGGGGAAAGAAACCATCGGAGGGAAGTTTAGAAAGCAAAGACTTATGCCATACCCTGTCAAATGCTCTGGAGATGTCGAGGGCCACGAAGAAAGTTTCCCCATAACCCCTAAGAGAGGATGACGAAAGATGGGTAGATCTAGCCTGGCGAAAGCCATACTGGTGATCCGAGAAAAGAGAATGGCGTTCAAGGTGAGGGAGAAAATGGGAGTTCAAGATAGTTTCGAAAATCTTAGAGAGGGATGAAGTTAGGGCAATGGGACGATAGTTAGAGGGATTAGAATGGTCACCCTTCTTCGGGATGGGCTGAACCAAAGCATGCTTCCAAGAAGAAGGAAAAGTTTGGGTTTTGAGGCAGAGGCGAAAGAGGCGAGCAAGTACAGGGGTCAGAGATTCAGCACACTCATTCAGAACATGAGGGGATATTCCGTCCGGTCCATGCGCCTTACTCTCATTCAACCTGGATAACACACTGGCAACCCTGCGAGTGGAGATTATAGGAAAGTGCATAGGTTCAGTCGGAGGAGCAGGGGTAGGAGGGATAGAGTAGGAATCGTCTAAGGTGGAATTAGCGGATAATAAGGTGCCAAAGAGGTTGGCTTTTTCAGGGGGTAGAGTTGGCTATGGAGTTATCAGGTCGGAAGAGAGGAGGAAAATACGTGGTGCAGAAGTTACTATAGATGTTTTTGGTTAAGAACCAGAAAGATTTACTAGAGGAAGAAATAGTTAGGACACCGGTCTTTCTTTTTATAAAATTCCGCTTGACCCTACGAAGAATAGCCTTACAACGCTTCCTAGAAGTAATGAAAGAGGTGTGGGTAATAGGAGAAGGAGATAGTTTCATAGCTCGATATGTACTATCTCTCACCCTACATGCAAGAGAACAGGAACGACCAAGCCATGATTGTAAAGTGAAAGTTTTGGTAAAAGATGGGATAAATGTACTCATACCACCCTGTATAACCCCAGCAATGCTGTCAGCACATACCGAGGCGTCCCGAGTGGAAAAGAAACATTCATCCTAAGGAAAGTCGGTGAAGAATTCTCGCAAGGATTGCCAGCTTGCCCTCTGATAGTGCCATAGTTGACGTTCAGAGAGGGGTGAGGGAGGTGATCTGAAGACCCAAAGGAGGCAGAAATTGAGTATGAATAGTGTGAGGGGTTAGAGGTAAAACAAAGATCAAGAATGTTAGCAAGTTGATCGAATCGATCAGGAACGCGTGTAGGGCGTTTGATTATTTGTTCCAAATCATTAAGTAAGAAAAAAGAGAGTGCCTCAGTTCCACCTGGGTCATCCCTTGCAGAGCCAAGCCACACTCTGTGATGTACATTGAAATCCCCTAGGTAGAGGAACTCGGTGATAGGGTGTGTGGATAGCAACGACTCATGCCAAGAAGTGAGAGAGTTACAGAGTTCGAAATAATTAGTAGAGTTGGTAGAACAGTATAGGAAACAAAGGAAAATAGTCACAGTTGGTAGAGATATTTTGAGCCAGATGACATCATAAAGGGAAGATTCAAGATCCGTGAGTCGAGCTATGGGTGTACGTGTGTTGCAGTAGGCGCATACACCTCCCTTAGAACGGAAGGAGGTATAAAGGTTGTAGTTGGAGACTTGAAAAGGTTTGGGTGAATCTGCTTTGGTCAGTTGAAGTTCGGAAAGTAGTAAGAGGTGGGGCGAAGAGGTTAATAGATGGTGCTCCACAGAAGGAAAATTGGATCTCAGGCCGCGAATGTTGGAAGAATGAAGTGTGAAAAAAGCAGTTCTTCCAGCAACTGCGGTGGCGTCAGTTGAGGCCCCAGTAGTTTGATGATAATCAGGTCGGCCCTGCGGTCCACAACCTTCCCGACCAGTGGGACCCATCAGAGAAGTCCCCGCTTCAATATTAATATCAACTGACATAGGAGAATAAAATAGAATGAATAAAACAGATCAAGAATGAGTATGGTTATATTTGCTGTATTGTCAACAGTAAGAGAGACAATTGAGACCCTGCAATTGTGTGTAAATGAGGCAGAAAGAGAGATCAGCAACCTGGGACTTGGTCACAATTTTCGTAATCCCATATGGAAGCAGGGTCTACCATTAGTACCTCCCATACTACTTTTTTTTTTTCGAAAAGTGGCCTCCGGCCTCCCCCAATAGCTACGCCTTGAATTGAATTGAATTGAAACAGTTTATTTAGCCAGAAAACACATATACAGGGTGGATAATAATAACAATATTAACATGTCTGAGCCAGTTGAGAACCTGAGCTCTCTTTTAGGCACCTGATATATATACTATACATTTATCTCAAGGAAGTAATATGTAACATTTAGTATCATCTGGAATAGTACAATAGCATGGTGGTAATAAGAACATCTCATAATGTTACCACGGTTATTTTATTACCTTAATATTAACTATCCTAATACATAACAAGCTACCCTGGCTGTGTTCAGTTAGTTGAGCCGCAGATCTATGTGGCATTCAGTGACTGTTGCCTCAAACTCAAAATCTGCGACTGTTTTCGGCTTTGGGGCCTATGCTCTCGTTCCCCTGAGGCAAAGCAATGCAGATCTAAGCAGAGAGAAGGACAGTGGACATCTCAACCAGGCTGTAACATAACTTCTGGGCTGCTGCTCCCATTCAGATAACAACTCCGAGAGTCTGGCATAGAATCGTCCTGCACTTGGTCCCATCCCGCCAGAGGATGTGAACATCAGAGGAGTGAAGCTGCATTGATCAACGTTCTGAATTCTCTCCCCATATGCCCTAATCTTGTCTTTCTCGTTCCTCCTGTGTGCAGGATCGAGAGCTTCAGTTGAAGTGACATGCGGCCATGGGATCAAAAATCTTTAAGTCAAAAAAGGCTCGCAGTCCCCACGTCCAGAATCCTCGACCACTGACGTCCAAATGGGTTTCGTTGGATGTGTTTGAAGTCCTGTGGCGGAGGTTCTTACCGTCCAATGGAAGGAGGGGCGGTTCCACCGTGACGTCGTGGCAGATTTCCCTCAGTAGATTCGCTGTTAGATCCCTTACTTCGTCATGCCTCATGCATACGAAGCCCTTGTTCTTGAACACCATGGCGTGGTCGCTGTGATAAGAAGAGCCACACACGCATTGGGAGGGCAAACCTTCTACTGGGCCTACCGTACCTTAAAGCAATGGCATCTGTGAATTCTTGCTTATTGAGGATGAAGCCTACTTTGCTGTCACTGGGAATCGAGTATGACGATCATTCAGCTATGATATAATGATATGAGTTATTATAGATGTAACTTTCAATGGTGAGATTTGATGTGACTAAATAGGTCGATACGGGACCGAGAGAGTCGCTCACATTAGTTGCACAAAGGGAGGGCTACATCGAGTGCAGGATGGGTGGTGGCAGGGTCTTTCCGGCTTTGGCGCTTGTCTGCCTCGGATTGCAGTCGGGCTAACTGCGAAGTATTACACATTCACGTGTGGTGCTCCTGCAAGAGTTACGATGTGGAGTAATCGATTCCCAAGTGAGGGGGTTGATTTGGCACTTTTTCAGTTGACCGCCGGCGTTACGTTTACTATTCGCTAAGTGACTGTAAAGTAGCTGCTTTGGCAGTCTACTGTTGTCCAAGCGGGTAACATGGCCAGTCTAGCGTAGTTGTTCATGGATAATGATAGCCTTGATGCTCCTTCAGTGAGTGTCAGAAGGAATACTGACGTTTGTTCTCTTGTCTTCTCAGCGAACACGGAGGCTGGAATGTAGACTACATTGGTGAAAGTTTTCAAGTGCCTTGAGGTGCCTCCTGTATGTGACCCATGTCTCGCTGCCATATAGCAGGGTGGGGAGGAACACTGCTCGATATACGTGTAACTTTGTAGATAATTTCAGCCCCCTACAGCTGAAGACACGGTTTCAGAGTCTGCCAAAGGCTTGAGATGCACAATTTCACATCTGATCCGGTGCTGAATCTCTTCATCGATGTTTGCTGTGGTGGACAGGTGGGAACCGAGATACCGAAAGTGGGTAACATTAGAGAGGGTAGTACCAATAAGCTGGATGAATGGTGGAGATGTGTTTGAACAAGGGGCAGGTTGAAAGAGAATCTGATTCTTATGTACATTCACCTCAAGGCCGAAGTGTGTATACGCATCTGCATAGGTGTTCAGGATCTCCTGTAGGTTGTGTTCAGTGTGAGCAACAAGGGTGAGGTCGTCTGCATAGTGAAGTTCAGTAATGGAAGCTGCCGACACCTTTGTTCTTGCCTGGAGTCGTCTTATGTTGAAAAGACCCTTCATCCGGTACTCGATGTCTACCCCGCCAGCTAAATTGGCACTGGCACGAATAAGGAAGGCAGCCAAGAAAATGGAAAAGAGAATTGGTACCAGCACACACTCCTGTTTCACCCCCGCTTGGATGGGGAAGAACTCAGACTGGGTGCCATTGTGCAGGACACTGCCGTTCATACCATCTGTAGTTGCCTCACAATGACGATGAATTTTGGTGGGCAGCCAAAGCGGCTGAGGGTCCACCAGAGGGCTTTTCTGTTGACTGAGTCGAAGGCCTTGGTTAGGTTGATGAAGGCCATATACAGGTCATGACGCTGTTCTCTGCACTTTTCCTGTATCACGTGGTGCCACGTGATGGTCCAATGTCACATTGGTATTCTGGGAGGAAGTTTTGCGCCTCAGTAAGGAGTCTATTTAGGAGGAATTGGGGGATAATCTTGCCAGCTACAGACAGCAGCGAGATCCCATGATAGTTGCATCAGTTTGACCGGTCTCCCTTGTTCTTATAAATATTGACCATGGAGGCGTGTTTAAGTGCTTGGGGGATTTCCTCCTTTTCCCACATATTCTCCAGGAGAAAGTGGAGACAGCTAGTAAGCAGAGGTCCTCCTGCTTTATACACCTAGGCTGGGATTACATCAGGACCTGAGGCTTTGTTATTTTTCATCTGTTTGATGGCAGTAGCTACCTCATCCAGGATGGAGGATAACTAAGGTGGGTCTGCTCTGGATACTGGGAGACCTGCTGGGTAGTCCGATGTCCACATCGGTGTTTCGGTTGAGCAATGAATGGTAGTGCTCTTTCCAGAGCTGAAGGAGGCCTTTATCGTCTTTAATTATGAAGTTACCGTCGGATGAGCGGAAGGGGGCTTCGCCACGAGTGATTGTCCCATGAAATATTTTAGTGGAATTGAAAAATTCGTTCATCTTGTTCTGATCTGCATTTTTTTTTGTTTCATATGCTTTATTTTTAAACCAGTCGTTGTTTAGATTGCGAAGTTCCCGATGGGTCGCCACCTTCTTCTTGCTGAAGGTATCAGCTTTGGTCCGAGACTGAGGGTTGTTCTGCCAGTCAGTTAAAGACTCACGTTTATCATCGATGATTGCATTGATTGCCAAGTCATTTTTGGCAAACCAGCCCTGGTGTATTCTTTCGATCTGGCCGAGGGTATCTCTGCAGGTTTATGTCATGATAGTATCGAGAATATCCCATTCGGCTCTGGGATTTGTGTTGTTTGCTGTTGGGTTGTTTATCAGCCCATGTTCGAGCTGCTCTCTGAAAGCATGTGCTACCGCTGGATCCTCCAAACGCTTAGTGTCAAAAGCTCTTCTAGAGGCTTGCTGACTTCACCGTTTTGGGGCAACGTGAGGTGAGAACTTGGCTCTGACGAGCTGATGATCAGTGTCACAGTGGTCTGAGCCATGCATGGCATAGACGATGAGGACATCTTGGCGATCTCTTTCTCTGACAATGATGTAGTAAATGAGATGCCAGTGTTGCCACGAACACTTGAACTTGTCGACCTGCCTAAACAAGGTATTGGTGATAGTGAGGTTGTTTGCAGCACACTTGCTGAGTAGAGTAGGCTGTTGGGATTACACTTGCTTAGTCCCTTTCTTTCTATGGTTCCCTGCCAAATGTCAGTATCATTGCCAACTCTGGCATTGAAGTCACCAAGGAGCACAACCTTATCTTCTCTTGGGATAGAGGTTAGCACTCTATCGAGGTTGGCGTAAAAATCCTCCATGATGTCACCTTCTGCATCACGTGAGTAATTCAGTGGGACTCGAAGCATTATGAGGCGGTCGTTGATACCAATAGGCATTTCAGTTAGCTTGTGTAGGATGCGTTGGCGGATGGCAAAGCCAACTTCATAAATGCAGTTTCTCTCCGCAGAAGGCTTACCCTTGCAGAAGAAGGTATAGCCAGACCCCTGTTCTGTGAGATGACCCTCATCTTTGAGCCGGGACTCACTAATGGTTGCTATGTCGATGATACACCTAGCCAGCTCTTTTGCCACAGGGACGGTTCTTCTTTCAGGACGCTTATGTGTGTAAGTATCCAGAAGTGTCCTGACATTCCTTGCAACGACCATAAGAGGTTGTATAGTTTGTTTTTGTTTGGATCTGTGATTTTGATTGTGTTTTCGACTGCACTAGGATGACCTTACTGGGTGCTGTTGCCCAAATCAGGTTGTTTATTTAGGCCGGCTTTGTTTAGGGCACCTTTTCTAGCCCCCTCCCCATGTGGGGTGAGCAGAGTGGCTCCTCTAAGGGGCTGCTCAATCGCACATATATGACCGGATTACACTTCTGCCTAGAACCCAGTGCATAATCGACCATCTTATCTGTGCCGCCCATGCACAGAGCTTTGACTAGAGACTCCCGGCAGTTATCTCTGCCTGTTCCCGTTGCCACTTGTCCGTCGCCTTAAGACTTTTGGGGGTATATGGGTTTTGATGTTGATGAAAGATATGATGAGGTGGATAATGGCTTCGCGTTAGTTGATTTATGTGGTGAGGGTGGAGTGCAGGCTGCAGCCACACATCTTGGCTCTCCCTTTTCCTGATCCAGTGATGCAAGTGTTGCAACGACTGGGGAGAAGGAGAGTTGCAATAGACTGCTGATAGCCCAGTTCGTTGGGTTTCGTCTTAGCAGCCTGTCCCTAGGCATTGCCTTCGTCCGCCGGTGTAGTCGTTTTGTTCCCATGGTGGTGGTCATCTCTACCGCCTATACCGCCGTTAGGGTCTTGTTGGAGCTCTGTAAGCATGTCTTTCTGATGCGGAGCTCCACAGCAGATTTTTCGTTCGGGGTTAACTCCCGTAGCCTTGCACCTACCAAAGTTAATCCGCAAGGAAGAAGGACAATGGTTGTAGGCACCAGGACGTATCCACATGCCAGTAGGCTTATGGGCCGTCCCTCTGGTTCCCACTGCTACTCCGAGATCTCTTGCCGGTCTAGCCTGGGCCCACGCGGCACCCAGTTACCATGTGTTGCCACAAGGAGGCACAGCAGGAGCCTTGATGGTGAGAAGGCTGGGTAAAACTTATGCAAGTTGCTTCCCTGTTCGCCACGAGGGTTAGCCAGCAGCGGTAGCTGAAAGCGAGAGGGAGCAAGCAGTGCTTGCACCTTAACACTGACATAATGCTGTCACACTAGATGCATTTCACCACACCTATGTGCGAACACACATACACACACACACACACACACACAAAACAACCGTAAATGCACTCACTTGAACAGCTTCCATCAAAACTCTCTAACACAAAAGAGATGTCCATAAAGGTGTCGTATTTTCATTAATATGTGCAGTACACACACACACACACACACACACACACACACACACACATACACACACACACACACACACATACACACACACACACAAAACAACCGTAAAGGCAATCACTTGAACAGCTTCCATCAAAACTCTCTAACACAAAAGAGAAGTCCATAAAGGTGTCGTATTTTCATTAGTATGTGCAGTACACACACACACACACACACACACACACACAGATCTATCGTTATTGACTATTTGGTGTGCCTTGAGGTCCTGTGAGGCTCTACCCCTAGATCCAGGGTTTGTAGAGAAGGAAACTAGAGTACGTGTAGCACACACACATCATCCTTGTCCACCGAAGGGTCAAGACGTACTTGGCGCTGCTCTGGCAGCAGCCAGGTCAACTGTTATGTTGGCCCATACCAACTCCCTTTCCTGAACCCTCCTCCCCACCGGAATATCAACAAGTTCTCGCCTGAAATTACTATTTCATTTAGGAAAGGAATGCAACCAGTGTTGAATAGTGGTGAACAGTGCTTAAGTCAGCGAAAAACAACTCAACAGTAACAGCTGAGTCGTACCCAAGCTAACCTTCACACAGTGAGGACCCAGGTACCCAGTGATAACTGCCCCTGAGACTCAACAACACCTGCTATGTGTTAATCCGTCCACGATAGGGAGGCCTGGGACCACACCTAAACTCATTTGAGTGAGTGAGGTCCTGTGACACCAGACCACATGGTGTCCCCATGATGCTACGACACCACGTAGTGAATGAGTTGCTACAAGGATCATGTGAGATTCTTCATAACACCATCTGTGAGGGAATTGCTACACCACATCAGGCCCCTCATAACACCATCTGTGAGGGAATTACTACACCACGTGAGGCTCCTCATAACACCATCTGTGAAGGAATTACTACACCACGTCAGGTCCCTCATAACACCATCTGTGAGGGAATTACTACTCCACATCAGGCCCCTCATAGCACCATCTGTGAGGGAATTACTACACCACGTGATGCCCCTTATAACACCATCCGTGAGGGAATTACCACACCACATCAGGCCCATCATAACACCATCTGTGAGGGAATTACTACACCATGTCAAGCCCCTCATAACACCACCTATGAGGGAACTACTACACCACGTGAGGTCCCTCATAACACCATCTGTGAGGAAGTTACTACACTACGTGTTTGCTGTTCAGCACCTCAGCGCACAAGATCTACGTGACCTCCACTGTAAACATTTAATCTGTATGTTCACTATATGTTCCTTTACCTTTCTCTAATGAAGGCTTTTGCTAAACCACCAATGTATGTAATAAGTCATTTATGTCCAGTGTATATTTTCAGCCTTCGGGCTGCACAACTTTTTCAATAAACCGTTAATAATAATAACACTGGTCTACAAAAAAATATTTTTTTTTTCTGGCATGAAACCTTTTAACTGTTTTTTACTAACTTTAAGGTGCAGAATCCAAATCTGATCTCAGATTTGCTCCATCACGTAACGTGCCAGAATTTACTGAGCTACCAGAGATTGAGGATATAGACCGGAATTCACCTGTTTCTACTGATGAAGATGAAGAGACTGATCTTTTCAAGCCATCTGGTGAAGATTGTGAAAAGCCAACGTTGTTTACTCAGTCAGAATTGAATGATCTGGTCAGAGATCTAAATTTGCCAAAACAGTCTGCTGAATTGTTAGCTTCCAGGCTTCAAGAGAAACGACTCTTAAAACCTGGCACGAGTGTCTCCTTTTATCGCAACAAAGAAGAGCAACTGCGGAAGTACTTTCATTCATATGACCAGCTTGTTTTTTGTAATGATGTAGAAGGACTTCTTCTCTCCATGGGACTACCAGCATATGATAGTAAGGATTGGAGACTTTTTATTGACAGTTCTAAAAGGAGCTTGAAATGTGTTCTTCTTCATAACGGAAACAAGTATGGTTCAATTCCAATCGGACATTCTGTACAAATTAAAGAAGAGTATGAAAACATTAAGACTGTTCTAGAGAGGTTGCAATACCATGCTCATGAATGGTTAATTTGTGTGGACTTGAAAATGGTAAACTTTCTATTGGGCCAGCAAGGAGGGTACACAAAATACCCCTGTTTTCTGTGCTACTGGGACAGCAGGGCTACAGCAGACCATTGGGTGAAAAAGATTTGGCCACCAAGACATAGTTTGAAGCCTGGTGACAAGAATATCATTAACGAACCTCTGGTTGACAGGAAAAACATTGTCCTTCCTCCTCTGCACATAAAACTTGGTATCATGAAGCAATTCGTCAAGGCTCTTGATCATAGTGGAGAGTGTTTCAGATATATATGCTCAACCTTTCCAAGTCTTAGCGACGAGAAGAAAAAGGCAGGGATTTTTGATGGACCTCAAATAAGAACACTACTCAGAGATCCACTCCTCCTTGCAACAATGACTGAGGCACAGGCAAGAACTTGGAATGCTTTCTCTAATGTGGTGCGGAACTTCTTAGGGAACAAGAAAGCGGACAACTATCAAGAAATTGTGGAAGAGCTGCTCTTGAGTTTACAAGCACTTGGATGCAGAATGAGTATCAAGGTTCACTACTTACACAGTCACTTGGACGAGTTTCCAGAAAATCTGGGAGAAGTGAGCGAGGAGCAAGGGGAGCGCTTTCATCAAGACATTAAAGTAATGGAAGAACGTTACCAAGGTCGATGGAACTCTAACCTGATGGCGGACTACTGCTGGAGTTTGATGAGACATTCCAGAAGCTGTACATAAGAGATCGGCCAAAAAGAGGAAGTTTATGTAACTGTAACTTGATCTTAATACTTGCACTATTTCTACCGTACATTAATTGTTTTTTTCACCCGTCAATGTTACATTTAAATATTATATGTGCATTAACTTTCCAATTTGATATTAACAATTTTTGGTTATAGAAAAATACAAATTACAATGCTGAAAAAATTTATGTATACATGTTTAAACCGTCAATTTTGATCCAAAAGTTTACGTTTCCCAGCAAAAGTGCAATATGGTATATCTCAAAAACCTGATGTGATAGACAAAAACCAAAGTCATATTTGGATTCTGCACCCCAAATTTACTTAAAATCCGTTTAAAAACCTTGTGCCAGAAAAATTGTGTTGACCCGTGTATTAATTATTATTATTATTATTATTATTATTATTATTATTACACACACACAGGGAGACATGGCTGGAAGACTCCGTGATAAATTCCCTTAATACACCCTCCGCCTGGCTGTAATAAATGAAACAGACACAAATTGACGTACTCATAGACTCACAGCCACACAGACTCATAGACACACGGACACACAAACACATAGACATATAGCAAAAATACACACAGAGAGAAACAGACTCACCCAGACTCAGAGAGGCAGATAAAAATCCATATGTACAGACTCACTGACACACACGCAGGCAGACAGAGTCACATACACACAGACATAGAGACAAATACACAAACACACATATACACAAACACACACACACACATACAAAGGCAAATATACACATTTAAGGGAGAAATAACAATAATTAAGAGAAATAATAATTAAATTAAGACAAGAAAGGATAGTTAAAGAATAGACAGAAGGTGAGACAACAAGAAGGAATAATAACTAGGAGAGAATAAGACAATTGCGTCATTATAGGACAATAGTAAAGAGAGAAAGATATTGTTGATTAAAGTGAAGTAAGAATTTGTGATAAACGATAATTGCAATAGGTTAGGTTAGTTTATGTGGGATTACGTTAAATCAGTTTGCTATGAGTTAAGTTCAGATGGATTATGTCAGGTTAGTTTAGGGTGTGTGTGTGTGTGTGTGTGTGTTTTACGGTTGCTAGGCAACATTGATGTTTGTGTGTGTTTAGTAAACACGCCTGAGCTGATGGTGTGTAAGTGCTTCTATGAGTATGCTAGTACAGTACATGTACCTTTGAATGACCTTTAAATTAAAGTAATTTAAGTACAATTCTAATCTTAATAGTATGATTTATTACTCCGTACAGTTGTACTCTTGGGATTACTTATATTTACACACACACATTATAATAAATATATATACAAGTAAATCACTGTAGGTGCGCGTGATCTAGGTATATGCTGATAACCACAAGGTTATCAGCATATATATATATATATATATATAATCAACGACCTCACCAGCAAGGAATCGAACCCTCGACCTACTGGGTGTGACTAGGGAACGCTTACCGGCTAGGCCACAAGGACACTAAAAGCAGTTCTAGACTCTGTTATATTTCACACAAAGCCTGTTCATCGAGCTGATGGCGCCGTGAACCTCATTGGGAAACTGCCCGTGCCTCGTATGTGGTGTCAGTAGCATTTTACTGAATCCAGTTGGTATGAAACGCGAGGTACATATATATACTTCATTATATGTTCAAAGTCCGCGTGTTAAATGGACTAAAAATGAAGTATATATATGTACCTCGCGTTTCATACCAGCTGGATTCGGTAAAATGCTACTGACACCACATACGAGGCACGGGCAGTTTCCCAATGAGGTTCACGGCGCCATCAGCTCGATGAACAGGCTTTGTGTGAAATATAACAGAGTCTAGAACTGCTTTTAGTGTCCTTGTGGCCTAGCCGGTAAGCGTTCCCTAGTCACACCCAGTAGGTCGAGGGTTCGATTCCTTGCTGGTGAGGTCGTTGATTATATGTTCAAAGTCCGCGTGTTAAATGGACTAAAAATGAAGTATATATATGTACCTCGCGTTTCATACCAGCTGGATTCGGTAAAATGCTACTGACACCACATACGAGGCACGGGCAGTTTCCCAATGAGGTTCACGGCGCCATCAGCTCGATGAACAGGCTTTGTGTGAAATATAACAGAGTCTAGAAGTGCTTTTAGTGTCCTTGTGGCCTAGCCGGTAAGCGTTCCCTAGTCACACCCAGTAGGTCGAGGGTTCGATTCCTTGCTGGTGAGGTCGTTGATTATATGTTCAAAGTCCGCGTGTTAAATGGACTAAAAATGAAGTATATATATGTACCTCGCGTTTCATACCAGCTGGATTCGGTAAAATGCTACTGACACCAAATACGAGGCACGGGCAGTTTCCCAATGAGGTTCACGGCGCCATCAGCTCGATGAACAGGCTTTGTGTGAAATATAACAGAGTCTAGAACTGCTTTTAGTGTCCTTGTGGCCTAGCCGGTAAGCGTTCCCTAGTCACACCCAGTAGGTCGAGGGTTCGATTCCTTGCTGGTGAGGTCGTTGATTATATGTTCAAAGTCCGCGTGTTAAATGGACTAAAAATGAAGTATATATATATATATTGATAAAATCACACGGGAAAAGGGAAACAACGGAGTACCTTAGCTTTCGTCTTTATTCAAGACATCTTCAGAGGCAACTGGATTACATGGACAGAGAGAGGCTTAAATATACAGGGTGACCTTAAAAACATGAGGTCAGGTCATAATGATGACATCCACTAATCCACACACCAACACACACGTAGAGGAGCTTAAGAGAAGGGTGGTGACGTGACTAACCAGGTCAGGTCAGAAAAAAGGGACCCACAAAATAACTATCATACATCTAGATTCTAGATCAAAGGTTTTCAAAGCATTTTTAACCTTGGGCCACTGACAAATAAATTTATGTAACATATTATCAGTTTTGAACTGACCATCACTAAGGTTTATTGATTTTAATTCCTTAATCAAACTAGCTTCAACCAGAAGTCTTTCTGTGACACAAGATGATTTGAATACTTCTAAGCTTTTTTCCCAAGCAATGGGGTGATTATTATTCCTAACATGAACGAACAAGGCACTGCTTTCAGATGCAGTTCTAATATTATACTTATGTTGTTTGATTCTGAGCTGCAGAGTTTTTCCTGTCTGACCTACATAATTACAATTACATTTGCTACATGGAATACAATAAACACTTCCATTTACATTCAAACTTGGGCTATATAAAACAATGAAGTATGTGTGTTTGTGTGTCAGCACGAGAATCTCGGAACCTACTTTACCGATCTGTAGTTATGATGGATGTTGTTATATGTAGTGATGATGGATGGTGTTATATGTAGCGATGTTGGGTGGTGTTATATGTAGTGATGATATACAGCAATGAAGCCCTGTGGAGAATTTTTAATTTTCCCATACAAGAACGATGTCCAACAGTAGTTCATCTGGCTGTTCACCTGGAAAATGAACAAAGAGTATACTTCACAGAAGAGTCCCTCCAAAATCAAATGGCAAATCCTGCTGATACGACCCTCACTACATTCTTCAAGCTTTCACAGGAAGATGAGTTTGCTCAAATACTCCTGTATGTTGACATACCCAAGTTCTACATATGGCAGGCTTCAATGAAAAAGTTCCAGAGAAGAGCTCAAGGATCCGATGTTGAAGGATATCCAGGGATAAAGTTAGGCAATGCTTTGGGACGTGTCTACATGGTTCACCCCAACAACTTTGAATGCTATTGTTTGAGACTACTTTTGCACCACATCCGTGGCCCAACATCATATGCAGCACTCAAGACAGTGAATGGACAAGTCTGCAGAACCTATTAGGAAGCGTGCAATCTCCTTGGCCTACTGTAAGATGATGGTCACTGGAATGACACATTAGAAGAGGCAGCAGCTACTAAATCGCCAATGAGAATGAGGAACCTGTTTGCCATCGTGATTGCTACATGTGGACTTTTTAACCCAAGCCAGCTCTGGAAAAACCACCAAGAAAGTCTTTCAGAGGATCTGCTTAAAGCAAGAAGAGAACATCCTGGTCAAGAGATTGAGTTCATGGATGACAAGTTCAACAGGGCTCTGATCATGCTGGAAGACAAAGTAATGGAGCTATGCGGAAAAAACCTGACTGATTTTGGATTGCCTTCCCCAAACCGAGAAGAACCAGTAGTTGCAAACAGGGAGTTGCACAGAGAGACAGACTACTCAGTTGAAGTTCTGGTGAATTTTCTTGAAGAAAATGAGCCTCACCAGGTGCCTGATCAAGCAAATGCTTATGAACAGATCTTGCAAGCGATACAAGCGGAGCAGGGAGGTATGATCTTTCTTGGTGCACCTAGCGGGACAGGAAAAACATTCCTGATCAACCTTCTGTTGGCCAAAGTACGTCATCAGGGGAAAATTGATCTTGCTGTGGCATCCTCAGGCATTGCTGCAACACTACTAGAAGGAGGACATACTGCACACTCAACTTTCAAACTGCCTCTCAACCTCGCTCACAATGAGAATCCAGTGTGCAACATCAACAAAGGATCGGCAAAGGCAAAACTCTTAGAAAAATGCAACATTCTTAGTCTGGGATGAATGCACTATGTCTCACAAGTTAGCGTTTGAAGCGTTGGACAGGACCTTGCAAGACGTACGAGAAAATGACCGGCTCATGGGTGGCATCACAATGGTCATTGCTGGAGACTTTCGCCAGACCCTACCTGTCATTCCTCGAAGCACTCCAGCTGATGAACTGAATGCGTGCCTCAAGGCATCATACCTTTGGAGAAGTGTTCAGACACTCACCCTTTCCACAAACATGAGAGTACATGTACAAGGAGATGAGGATGCTGGACGGTTTGCAAACCTTCTACTACAGATTGGGAATGGAACTTTCCCTGTTGATTCAGAAGGACAAATAATCATTCCTCAAGGATGTGGAAATGTTGTAAAGTCCTCAACTGAGCTCACTAACATGGTCTACCCAAACATTATCCACCACTACAAGGATTACAAGTGGCTGCTTGAACGCGCAATTCTGGCACCAAAGAATGAAACAGTGGCTGAAATCAATATAACTCTACTCAGACAGCTTCCAGGCAGTGAGCCCTTATTCAAATCTGTTGATACAGTAATCGGCCAGGACCAAGTAGTCCAGTACCCTGCAGAATTCCATAATTCTTTGGAGCCCGCTGGAATGCCTCCTCACCACCTCACTCTCAAGATTGGAACTCCTATAATGTTCTTAAGAAATCTTGAACCACCAATCCTCTGCAATGGCACAAGACTGGTGGTGAAGAGCATGATGCCACATGTACTGGAAGCTACAATACTGACAGGAAAAGCTAAAGGAGAGGACGTTTTTATAACAAGGATGCCTCTCATCACCACTGATCTGCCATTTGAGTTCAAGCGACTTCAGTTCCCGGTTAAAGTGAGCTTTGACATGGCCATCTACAAAAGCCAGGGACAGTCCCTAAAGATGGTTGGCCTAAACCTGGTGTTTCCTTGCTTCTCTCATGGACAGTTCTATGTTGGATGCTCCAGAGTGGGAACTGGCAAAAATCTGTACATACTTGCTGCTAATGGCAAAACCAAAAATGTGGTCTACCTTAATGTACTACAGTGAGACAATGTGGAGCCTCCCGGAGGGTAGCGTCCTACTATGGCCTAGGGAAAGAGACGCCCGGAGGGCGGCGATTCCGCTAGTATATATATATATATATATATATATATATATATATATATATATATATATATATATATATATATATATATATATATATATATATATATATATATTTATATATATATATATATATATATATATATATATATATATATATATATATATATATATATATATATATATATATATATATATATATATATATGCTGATAACCACAAGGAAACCAGAAAACACAAAGTTCCCAAGCGCTTTCGTGTAATTCACATCTTCAGGGGTGAGTACAGACAAGTGCCAACGCTGGAAAGACGCTGTCAACGACCCTCCCGCACTAGATGCAGCCCTCCACATGTGCAACGAATGTGGACGACCCTGCGGGTCCCGTATCGGTGTCTTTAGTCACATTCAAAACTCACCAACCTAGGCGACATACCTATTAACTCATATCATTGTATCATAGCTGGATGATCGTCATAGTCGATTCCGAGTGATAGCAAAGTAGTAAGTAGTAGTAGTAGTAGTAGTAGTGTGTGTGTGTGTGTGTGTGTGTGTGTGTGTGTGTGTGTGTGTTTTACTAAACTTGTCTTACGTCTCCTGGATTCATTTAATTATATATAACTAAGGTTCAAGTCTCTGTCAAGAAGTTAGATGTTGTTGACGGTGTCATGAGGGCCAGATGTTATGAGGACCAGGTGTTATGAGGGCCGAGTGTTATGAGGGCCAGGTGTTATGAGGGCCAGGTGTTATGAGGGTCAGGTGTTATGAGGACCAGGTGTTATGAGGACCAGGTGTTATGAGGACCAGGTGTTATGAGGACCAGGTGTTATGAGGGCCAGGTGTTATAAGGACCAGGTGTTATGAGGGCCAGGTGTTATGAGGGTCAGGTGTTATGAGAACCAGGTGTTATGAGGACCAGGTGTTATGAGGACCAGGTGTTATGAGGGCCGAGTGTTATGAGGGTCATGTGTTATGAGGGTCATGTGTTATGAGGGCCAGGTGTTATGAGGGTCAGGTGTTATGAGAACCAGGTGTTATGAGGACCAGGTGTTATGAGGACCAGGTGTTATGAGGGCCGAGTGTTATGAGGGTCATGCGTTATGAGGGTCATGTGTTATGAGGGCCAGGTGTTATGAGGGTCAGGTGTTATGAGAACCAGGTGTTATGAGGACCAGGTGTTATGAGGGCCGAGTGTTATGAGGGTCAGGTGTTATGAGGGCCATGTATTATGAGGGCCGAGTTGTTATGAGGACCAGGTGTTATGAGGGCCGAGTGTTATGAGGACCAGGTGTTATGAGGACCAGGTATTATGAGGGCCAGGTGTTATGAGGTTCGAGTGTTATAAAGGCAGGATGTTATGAGGCCGGGTGTTATGAGGCCGGGTGTTATGAGGCCGGGTGTTATGAGGTTCGAGTGTTATGAAGGTTAGGTGTCACGAGGGCCGGGTGTTATGGGCCGGATGTTATTCGGGCCGGGTGTTACTCGGACCTGGTGTTATTCGGACCGGATTTTATTGGGCCAGGTGTTATGAGAACCGGATGCAACGAGGGCCAGGTGTTATAGGGCCGGGTGTGTTGAGGGCCGGATGAAGCTGACAGTGTAGAGATGTAAACAGAGAAACCATATGTCAGATGAACAGCGATGTTATAGAGAAATACGACTGTGAGAAAGATTTAGGAGAAATGATAAGTAGGGATCTTAAAACAAAGTAAACAATGTGTATTTGCTCGAAACAAGGCTAACAAAGTTCTTTGGTTCATACAAAGGAGTGTTAGTTACAAGACTAGAGAGGTCATCCTAAAACCATATCTTGCGCTTCTGAGACCTTACTTGGATAAAGCAGTTCAATTCTGGTCACCGTATTGCAGAATGGATATAGAACCCCTAGAAAGGTTTCAGAGGAGACTGACAAGACTAATCCCGGGCATTAGTAACCTTGAGTGCAGAGACAGGTTAAATTATCTTAATTTGCACTCCTTCGAGAGACGTAAAGTGAGGGGCGTTATGATCTAGGTGTATAAATGGAAGTCAGAGGCCAAACAAAGTCACTCAAACTATCCAACCAGGAGCGGTTTCGTAACAATGGTTTTAAATTAGAGAAATTTAGATTTAGTCGCTGGAGAGGTAAACATTGGTTTGGAAATAGAGTAGTGGACGAGTGGAACAAGTTACCAAACATCATCATTAACTCGAATACGCTGGATAGTTTCAAACATAGGATGGATGGATAAAAGAGTGATAGGGGTTGGGTGTAAATGGGACTGCCCAGTATGGGCCAATAGGCCCGCTGCAGTTTCCTCCATTCTTATGTTCTTATGTTATGTTCTTATGTGCGTGTTGGTGACTGACAGAGGTACTCACTGAGGCAGGTTAACCGTTTTAGTAAGCAAAGGGGTTAAGTCACTGTAGGCAAGGCGTTAAGTCACTATACTCAAGGGGTTAAGTCACTGTATTCAAGGGGTTAAGTCACTATACTCAAGGAGTTAAGTCACTGTATTCAAGGCGTTAAGTCACTATACTCAAGGGGTTAAATCACTGTATTCAAAGTGTTAAGCCACTGTACTGAAAGGGTTAACTCACTATACTCATGGGGTTAAGTCACTGTACTCAAGGGGTAAGTCACTGCACTCGAGGGGTCATCACTTTACTCAAGTGGTCATCACTATATTCAAGGGGTCATCGCCATACTCAAGGGGTTAAGCCACTATACTCAAGACTAAGCCACAATAATCAAGGGGTCATCATTGTACATAAGGAAGTAAAGGCGGTATAATGAAGTACTATGGAAAGGCGTAACGTAGATGGAGGTTACAGTTGCCAGCGAGGGGTTGTGCGTGTTGTAGGAAGACAGGAAGAATCACTGAGGCTGGTTAAGCTGAGGTAATGTTTGTGGACTTGCTGCTGCCGCGACTTGTGATGGGGAAACACGCGAACCCTTGGCATAAAAAATAAAAATATCTGCAACTAGGCAGTAATAATCCAGTGCTGTACTGTTCTACTAAGGCCCTTGCCTTGGTTGAGTTAGGTTATGGGTAGGTTAGGTTAGGTTGAGGGTAGGCTATTTATGCACAGTAGCTAAAAAAAGTACCTGTGTCAAACAACATGAGACCACGGACGATAGGTATTGGGATATACGTGTTTTATCCTTATGCTATGTGATAGTAATCACTTAACCAATCATTTTTTTCCTATATGTCAACTCACCCCCAGTGTTGGATACTGAATGGCGGTGGGTGAAGACACGCATACCATCCCTCCTGAGACATCATGAGTTGTACGTATAATTTCTGAAGTTAGCGGACGCACCCTGTCAGTTACTTTCTTTAGCTACTGGACAGTCCCCCTAACTTCTGTCGTACGTTTACAGGGGCTCGTCATATAAACATTCCACAAATCATTATCTCTGAGATATTTGTTTTTATAGTATTTTAATTTGATCCCATAGTATGTTTACCAATGCAAGTTTCCTTCCTCAAAACTTTTCGAGCCTCTGTAAATGCATTAGTGAAGCAGACTGTACATATGTACAGTACACACACGCACACAACACATACACACACACACGCACTCAGATGACCGGGTATTCATTGTATAAATAAATACTAAGAAGGTTAACATCAGTCATTTGTATCTGGAAAATATAATTATCAGTGACGATGTTTGGATTCTCCCTTAATTGCCAGCCTTAGTTGTTGTTATCGTGGGGCACAATGACGAATCACACTGCTGAGTCACACTGTTGGGTCACAATCCTGGGTAACAATGCACAATACTGGGTGATAATGCTGGGTCACAATCCTGGGCGAGCAATGTTGGGTCTCAATGTTGGGTCACAATGCCGAGTCACAATGCTAAGTCACAAAGCTGGGTCACAATACTGGGTAACAATGCACTATGCTGGGTGACAATGCTGGGTTAACAATGTTGGGTGACAATGCTGGGTCACAATGCTGAGTCACAATGCTGGGTGATAATGATGGGTCACAATCCTGGGTGAGCAATGTTTGGTCTCAATGTTGGGTCACAATGCCGAGTCACAATGCTGAGTCACAAAGCTGGGTCACAATACTGGGTAACAATACACTATACTGGGTGACAATGCTGGGTTAACAATGTTGGGTCACATTGTTGGGTCACAATGCTGGGTTACAATGTTGAGTCACTTTGCTGGGTCAAAATGTTGGATCAAAATGCTGGGTCACAATGCTGGGTCACAATACTGGGTTAACAATGTTGGGTCACAATCCTCTCAAAGGATTAAAACTTACACCACAGTCCTCACATAAGGTTAAAACTTGCACCACGTTCCTCTTAAATGGTTAAAACTTACCCCACAGTCCTCTCAAAAGGTTAATCACACGACTATCTTCTAAACACATGACTTCATTGGCGTTACATCAAATAGTAAATGCCGCATTTAATAACATCAACACAGATAAAAGAATATACCAGGTCAGAGAATAATATTTCTGACGTGAATGTCTACACATAGGGTGAAATATATCCCTAAAAGCATTGAGGTATCAAAGTCAATATGTCTGGTAATATGTTAGTCAGGATGTTACAAAGGTGTGCTTGCTAGATCAGCATCACAGGTAGGATGATATAAACGTGTACTTGTTAAGAATAACTTGTTAATCATAGAGATAAAAAATATGAATGTTTTGATTAATATCTGAGGTCGAATGAAACAAAGGCGACTTTGAGTCTGAGAATCACAACATAATCTCAAATGATAAAGTTACAACACAAGTACAACCCCAGAAGGTAACGCCCATAACACGACTGTCACAACTCAAAGGTTACAGCACGATACAACACAATTTTAACCACGCAAAGGTTACCACGGTACAACACAAAGGTTATAAAGGTTATATAGCTTAAAGGTTATAAAGCATGTTATAGCACTAAACTGAAGCACACATATCTACTGAGCCACATTCGTTCAGCTCAGCATATCTCCCCGGCTTTAAACATATCCCTGCTGGTCTACTGCGTTTCTAAGATTTCTCATTCTTCCATTATCAGGCACATCTTAACCATTCCTACAAAACGGTACATCTCAGCACATTTCTATGTCTTCAACACATACCTCCTTGATTTAACACATACCTAGATTAAAGTAGATATTTCTCTTTGAAACATCCATTTTGCTATACATTCCTATTCCTTCAAAGGACATCTGTTTCACATACTACACAACAAAACGAAACTTCATACCACAATAAAACACATCTCAAATTATTCAAATATAAATTATCCAATGTGTGTCAAGTTGCTTATCCTATAAAGAACACAATCCTCAAGCAGGTTAAGACCACATTTTCTCTCTCCGAGTATTGACAAATCCTGGCTCAACACCCACTGATCTAGGGACGCTTCCTGAGCCGCCCCGAGAGTGGCCAGCTTAGGTCTTGAGACTCAATAATACGGACCACTGACTTGTTACGCTGTTCACTACTACTACTGCTGGCTTGTATACCCCTTTATCTAACCCTATGTGTGTGTGTGTATGTGTGTGTGTGTGTGTGTGTGTGTGTGTGCGCGCAAGGATACAAATATAAATGTCATATACAGAAGTCAAGAAAGGTCGTTCGTTCCCTGTAATAATAATAATAATAATAATAAAATAATAATAATAATAATAATAATAATAATAATAATAATAATAATAATAATAATAATAAATATAATAATAATAATATTATTATTATTAATAATAATGATAATCATAAAGAAATACAAAAATGAAAAAAAGATCAAGAGTGAGAAACAATATATGTATGTTGTGTTATCAATACTAAGAGAAACAATTGAGACCCTGCAATTGTGTGGAAATGAGGCACAAAGTCAGATCAGCAACCTGGGACTTGGTCACAATTTTCGTGATGCCATATGGCAGCAGGGTCTACCATTAGACAACACATTATGCTTCCAATATCTTCCCAGGCGGTAGTACCTCCCTGTTTGGTAGCTGCCTACAACCTACTAGCTACAACTCTTTTTCAACCTAGGAGTTATTCTACGTTGACACGCTAATAAAAGGTTCCCCAACATCTAGATGTCTCAACAACGTTACAATACCTTCATAAACACCAACAATTCCTTTACAACAACTAACAAGACTTTTTCATCCAAAAGCCAGAGGAAAGACTACTGTGTAAAACTATTCTCCAACGCTGCTATGTAAGATTAGGTTGTGTTAGGTTAGGTTAGGTTAGATCCTTAATTTCGTAGATCTTTTCCAATATTCATAAACACAATAACGAAAGAAGGATAATGATGACAAGCCTTATGGAAACAATGAACCTCTGCATAACCAAAAAATATTCCTCTTAGGAAAAATAAACACCAGAACTACAATGAAAAATACAGTACTCACATTTCAAGTAGGAGGTGATGAAGCTCCCTTAACCCCAGCATAAAGCTACTAACCAGCGTCTTTTACCTCCACCACTACCTACACTCGCCAACAAAAGTCCTGTCACCTCACTTGCCTCTTCATGAACACAGAGAGATTTAGAGACCTGTGAATCCTAAACAGGTCTCTCAATCTCTGGGTTCATGAAGAGGCAAGTGAGGCGACAGGTCTTTTGTTGGCGAGTGCACCACACGCGAGACCACAACCCCGGGGCCAAACAAACCAAACAACAGACGACTGATCCTACAAAAAGCTCAAATACATCTACAAACAACTAACGCTGTATTTTTTTTTAATTTATTAAATATTGTTCACTTTTATTCTTGTAAATATACCTCCACTAATTACGTGATCAGTAGCCAAGCCTAAGAAAACGACCCAACTGATGGCTTTGCTATCTCTCCTTGATCCAATAGCTTTACTGTTTACCATGTATGTTTATCTGAACCATCTAGGTATATTGTTTGTATACCTGCACGGTCTATATACACTTATATACCTGCTAAACCAATTGCAAATTTCTACTACAGAATATTTATCTATCTATCTATCTATCTAATCACTTAGGTCTTAGGATATGAAACATTAGCCCAATTATCAACACCCACCCCAGGTGACACTGCAATTTATTATTACTGTATTTCCCGACAACTAATCAGAATCAGGTAATTCTTTCAGCTAACCGAGTTCCAGCAAACATTGTAAGGAGCTGACTTTGTCGAAACATATAAAGTTTATTTAGATTTTTTTTTAATTTGTACGTCGTAGAAACAAGAAAGGATTTAGTGGGGTGGAGCACCTCGTAACACTAAGTCAAGATGGAACAAACTCCTTATGTCTTAATCTGCATAGCTCCGCGGGCTGATTTATGGATGCGAGACATGACATTAGAATATCAAATTTGCACCGAAATTCCCATGAGGAGAATTTAAAATAAATTACGTTTTGAAGTGACTTTTCCAAGTTTGTTATTTTATTTTTTTATTGTGTCATTTTCGAAAAGTGAGTTGTCATATACTGAGAGAATAACAAGAAATCTCAGAAATATGTATCCACATTACCTGTCAGATTTCCGTCGAGTTCACGTGAATATTTGTATTACAAGAGCAACATTGTCCTCACTTTTGGGAGACCTCGTACTTCAACAAGTGAGCACAATATTGCTGTTATACTACAAACATTCACACAATCTCCACGAAAATCTGTAAGGCTGTGTGTATACATTTTTCTGATACACCGTTTATATCCACCGTAACACAAGGTTAAAGACACAAAGATAAGTGGTGTAGCTGAATCCAAAACCACGCTGCGATAATCTAACATACATTATTCTTGTCCATTTCCTTACTTATATTGATATTTGCCCATCAATATATGTCTTTTTACACAATATATAAAATTTTCTTTGTAGAAAATCTGTACTCTGATATTTGAAACTACCTCAAAATACTGTATATTATAAACTCCAATTTCTCGGAAAAAAAATCATATTACACAGCAAAACTAATGACACACGGCAACAGACCACAGAGAGATGACCATACTTCACACAGACCGGTAAAAACTTCTACAAATCACAACCCATTAAAATGATGCCAATTGGGGGGAAAATATATATTGCAAAAAAGTCAAAATCTACCAATTAGACCAGAACTGACTATGGGAAAATATCGAGTAAATGGTAATGTCTACTGTTAAAACTCCACGAGAAAAAATATGCATGATATTGATAAGGGTGAGAGAGTTTATTGTGGAGGTAAAGTATTCACACAACAAGCTACTGTGACAGAAGTGACCGTGTGTCAGGTTAGGTTAGGTCAGGTCAGGTTAATATTACAGTGTGATTCATTTGTTATGTACACTAAGTTGAAGTTCTGAGATTGTTGTTACTAGCAGAATAGTTTTAGTATATGTAAAACACTTGTACGCACATTACTGATAAATTTGAAAAATTTTCCGAATATCTCTCTCTCTCTCTCCTATTCTCAGAGAATAATTCATAAACAGTGTATTATTCTTACTGAGAATCACTCATATATAAAGAATCATCAATATACAGAGAATCATACAGAGAATCATTCAGATTCCGAGAATCATACACCGAGAATCATTCATATATAAAGAATCATTCATAACAGACAATCATACATGGCAGGTAAACATTCATAAAATAATCATAACTAACTAAAAATCATTCATAACTGAGACTCATACATAACAGATTCATTCATATACATACAGTGTATACTGTATATTTGTTTACAACTAGTAATCTTTCATCATTCTTAAGAGAGTTTATCCAAGACAAAATCTAACTTCATCAATTAGTACTCAATAGTTTTTCTTCTACGTTACGTTTGCTATTTAGTTGAGTCGTGTGTCAATGTTATTAGATCTGCTCTGTCATGGCATATTATTTCACACTCTACCGTTGCTTTACTAAATCATTCCCTCCAGCTATCATACTCACACACACACATACAAGCACACACACACACACACACACACACACACATTTTATTGTGTTCCTATTTCATTTACTGTCATATTCCACTAGATCTCTCTCTCATGCCATATTGTGATACAATCTGCGACTATACAGGTAATTGTCTTCATGTTATATTATATCCTTAGCCTTACACTTATCAACGTTACACTTTGCAATGCGCTAATTACTGAATATTTCAATCCCTTTAAGATCATTTCCTGAGTGTTTTCGAAGCAGTATTTTCCTGGTATCATTGTGATCTTTCCAGTAAAGTTATTTTGCTAATAATAAATTTTCCCAAGGAGTTCTTCAACATAATTTTGCGATAGTTCATTTCTCGTGTTGCGTGCAATAAAATTTATCTAGTGACCTTTGTGTAGTGAAATCCCCATTTAATGGACTATATGGAGTTGCATGTCCGTTATATGGAGGGTCCGTTAGATGTGAATCCTCCATCTAACGGATTATATAGAGAGCAGAGTCCGTTTTAGGGAATTCACTGTTAATATAATTTTCTTAGGATTTTATAATTTTCCTTCAATCTGTGCAATATAATTTTCCTAGTAATCTTTGTTGTATAATTGTTATAATATAATATTCTCACATTTCCTGTATTGTATAAACATGTCTATATATGTTACTTTTATATATTCAGCAGCGTTTTATTATTATATATTCTCCGGAACATCACATATCCTATAATAGAGTGGCCGCCCCGGCACTACGATGCCACCATTAAGAGTATTTCCGGTAAACACTGGGAGATTCTTGGTGTAAAACTAATATAATCACATTCCTACACTGATTTAATTGTTGACAGATTCCAATTATAACACTAATTACAAACCATGACATATTCCTATCTCTACAAGTGTAACAAAAGCACTGTTCACAGGTTATATTACTGTACATTTATATCTTGCTTTTTGTTAGACTCGACCTTGATAATGCTGTTTAGTTTTATTGTTTTTATTTTAGAATTGATATGAATTCCCTTGAGTCAGTACTGAGAAGAATAAATCAAATAATTCTGGGTCTTAAAAATTTGCCATATGAATATATACAAAACTTATTTTGAATTCCCCAGAAACACAGAGACCAAGCGTGGTTACTTTACTTTTATAGTGAGCGGTAAGTGACAGTAGGAAGAATCACTGGCAGGGATGGAGTGACATTTTTTGTACTTTAAATCTATTCTCTAGATATTATAAAACCACACACTTCCTGTGGGCACTGAACAGCGCTGCCAGAGGCTGACACGATCTCCAATCCTGAATATATTTATTTTTCATAACTTTACATTACATTTTGCAGTAAAGATTCTGTTAAAAAAAATACAATAGATCCCTGCGCCCTGGTAGTGTTCTATAATTATTTGGAAGTGTTGTCAGTCACTGACAACGAGTTTCAGGGCAACTCTCTCTCTCTCTCTCTCTCTCCTATTCTCACTCTATTTAGCTGTATCTGTATATCTATCTGGGCCCTCTCTGTCATAAGAACATTAATTGTCGCATACACGGAAGGAAAGGAACCCCCATTCTCACAGCTATTAAATTTATTGAAACCACTGTCACTGACAGTCTCATCATCACTGATTCTCTATCCTCACTACTTGCCCTTGTCACCCTCAACTCAAGTTGTCACGCTCTTGTATCTGAAGCCAGACTCAAATATACGTACCTTGTTGACTGGGGTATCAAGATCAAACTGTTGTGGTTCCCCTCTCACATAGGCCTCAAAGAACATGACAGAGTTGATGCCCTCGCCAAACTCGCGTCTAACAAAGACACTTGAATACAATTTGGGTCTGTCAAAAAGAACCCTTAAAACTGTAGTTAGGAAGGAACTTATTGATGAATTTGACGCAAGTAGACAAGTGCAAGCAGGCACTAGTCAATCCATTGTTTACCATGATGAGATGTATCAAGTGAAACATGTATATGGAGCAAGCAACAAGTTCACTACATTACAAGATGTAACCGTTAGACTAAGGTAAGGATAAAAGTACCTCTGGCGGTATGTTCCTCAAGCAGATGTGAACAAGAGTAAATGTAAAGTGTGTGGCCACACACTCGAACACTACGTCCTCGACTGTGTGAAAACAGAACCTTTTTGGGACAGGTCCACGCACACTTTGTGTGAAATGGCACACCACTTTATCTCTAATGGCAAGATAGCCGACATATTTAGGTTGTATCCACTTTATTGCACATAGTAGCTATATCAGGGAAAGAGTGTTAGGAATGATGACAAAACTAAATTAGACAGGGAGTTTAAACCTGAACACGGTAAAGGGAGGACTCAGAACACGACTAACTTAAATGTCTACTACGTGAACAGTAGAAGAATGAGAAACAAAATGGATGATATTAGGGCCTTGGCATGTACCGAAAAAATTGATATAATAGCATTCACTGAAACACGGATCAACCTAGACTCACGTGAGTTACCTGTCGCAAACCAAATTGCGGATTACAAATTGTTCCATACCGATAGGCAGTCCAAGAAAGGAGGCAGAGTAGCAATCTATGTAAGGGATAATCTGAAGTGTGAAATAATTAAGGAAATAAAAACTGAGCGGAATACAGAAACAATTTGGATAGAATTAATCGACGGTAGGGAAAAATTAATCATAGAAGTAATATATAGACCTCCCAATCTTGACAGAGTTAATGAGCGACTTATCTGGGATGAAATGCGCAGGGCTTCCATACACAACAAAGTCTGTACAGTAAGCGATTTTAACCTTGGCCAAAGAGATTGGACTGACCTTACGGGTAACTCAGTATCAGAGGATTTCCTTCGAAACGATCCAGGACTGTTTCCTAAGTCAACATATAACCGAAACCACCCGGGGTAATAATACTGTATACTCGATTTAGTTCTGTCGAACAGAGAAAACCTCATCAGCAATGTCGAGGTAGGGAACGAACTTGCAAACAGGGATCACAAAGAAATTAGATTCCAGTTACATTTTCAGGGCAGATGTAAGAAAAAAATTCCACTAAAGTACCAGATTTCAGAAGGGCAAACTTTGACAGTTTAAAGAGGCAGCTGAGAGAAGGGGTGTCGCGCTTGGGTGTGAACCTGACAGATGACACGGACCTGATAACGAGATCCGAGATTGCCGAGTTCCACGACAATTTAAATAATGAGTTACTTAATGCACAAAGGCAGAACATACCATACAAAAAACTCAGATCAGACAACAATGACCTTATATGGATAAATAATTATTTAAAGAATATTATTGGCCAAAGGAAGGCTATAGGTAGAAGGATAAATCGTGGCGAAATTTACCTCCTGGAGTATTATAAGGTATTGGCCGGTAGGGTTAAGACCGAGATAAGAAATGCAAAGAGAAATTATGAACTGAAGATAGCAGGGGAGGCGAAGTCAAACCCCAAAGGAGTCTACCAAATGTATCAAACTAAAACACGAGATAAGATTGGACCACTACATTCAGATACCGGCGAGCTAACTGATAACGATGGAGAAATGAGCAATAATGTGAATAAATAGTTTTCCACAGTTTTCACCACCGAAAATTTAAACACTATACACGAGGCGCCGACTCTATTCAGAGATAGTGAAGAAAACAAATTAAGCGAGATAGTAGTGACTAGTAACGATGTTAATAAGCAAATAGACAAACTGAAGCCTAATAAGTCACCTGGTCCTGATGAGATATTTGCCAGAGTATTAAAGGAATGTAAAGAAGAGCTTGGTATGCCCTTATCAAAGTTGTTTAACATGTCATTAAAACAGGTTTAGTACCAGAATCCTGGAGGATAGAGAATGTCATACAGATTTTCAAGAAGGGGGATAGATCATTATCCTCTAACTACCGCCCAATCAGTCTAACATCAATAGTAGGCAAATTACTAGAATCAATCATTTCAAACTCTATTCGAAACCACCTGGAGAAGCACAAGTTGATCAATGATTCCCAACATGGCTTCACAAGCGGGCGTTCATGTCTAACTAATCAATTAATATTCTTTTCATCAGTTTTCGAATCGGTGGACGAGGGGCACAATTATGATGTGGTATATCTCGACTTTAGCAAAGCCTTCGACAGAGTCCCCCACGAAAGACTAATTAGAAAGGTAGAAGCGCATGGCATCAAAGGTAATATCCTTAAATGGATTAGGGCGTGGTTACGGGACAGGAAACAGGGAGTGAGCATAAAGGGCACGAGTGGAGTTCCCCAAGGCTCAGTACTTGGACCATTATTATTTATTATATACATAAACGACATAGATATCGGCATAGACAGCAACATAAGTAAATTTGCTGATGACACTAAAATAGGACTTGTAATTAAATCTGACGAGGATTCTGCAAAACTACAGGAAGATCTAAAAAAAATTTCGAATGGTGGGAAAAATGGCAGATGAAATTCAATGTGGACAAATGTAAAGTACTCAGTATAGGAGATGTAAGCAGGGAAACCAATTACCACATGAACAACGATGCCATTGTGGAATCCGACTACGAGGGAGATTTAGGAGTAATGATAAGTAGGAATCTTAAGCCAAGTAAACAATGTGTTTTTGCTCGTAACAAGGCTAATAAAGTTCTTGGGTTCATACAAAGGAGTGTCATCTTAAAATTATATCTAACGCTTGTGAGACCTCACCTGGATTACGCCGTTCAGTTCTGGTCACCGTATTTCAGAATGGAAATAGAATCCTTGGAAATAATCAAGAGGAGAATGACAAGTTTAATTCCGGGCATTAGGAACCTTGAGTACAGAGACAGGTTAAAGCATCTTAATTTGCACTCCCTCGAGAGACTTAGAGTGTGGGGCGACATGATAGAGGTGTATTAATGGAAGTCAGGGCTAAACAAAGGGGATATTACAAAGGTACTCAAACTATCCAACCAGGAGCGAACTCGCAACAATGATTATAAATTAGACAAATTTTGATTTAGGAGCGAAATAGGTAAACACTGGTTGGGAAACAGGGTAGTGGATGAATGGAACAAGTTACCAAATATCATCATTAACTCGAATACGCTGGATAGCTTCAAACATAGGTTGGATGCTTATATGAGAAATAGGGGTTGGGTATAAACGGGACTGCCCAGTATGGGTCAATAGACCCACTGCAGTTTCCTCCATTCTTATGTTCTTATGTTCAGTTCCCATGTATAGAACCAAACACACAATGGGCTTGAATACCTCTCAAGCCAATATAAATAACAAACTGTGCGGCCAGACATATTGCCTCACTTTTCTGTACTCACGCAGTTGCGAATAAGTTACCCTTTATGTATAGAACCTACAAAGAATTTATTTTAAATACTGTGTAACATTCAATGCCATAATATCCTGACCACGGGGGTTAGTTATACTGACCCGTTGTAAACTCTACTCTGTAATCCTTTTGCGCTACCGCTCACAGGATGAGTATGTGGTGCACAATAAACTAGCCACTGTAAGTGGTAAAATCAAAATCAATCCTGTAGGCAACTTTATATACGAGTATACTTATAATTAACGTTTTTTAAGCAGTACTTCTTATATAAGTACAAAGCTAAAGAGAAGTGTCATTGTTTTCATTTTAACCTTGCCTTCTCTGGTACTGTGTATACAGGTATATTCTGTATCACCCACTGCATTTATTGATGTCCTTAGCAAAAGTTTATGCAATATTTGACACTCTGCTAGTCTTATTTTCTATGTAAGGTACTGGGATAACATGGAACTATAAATGTCATGTTTATAAGGCGTGAGAGGTAGGGCGAGGAAGCACGGGGAGTCCACACTGTGACGTCAGCAAAGTGGTAACACCTCTTCTATAGACCTTTGACAAAACCCACATACACACGATCGTTACACTTCCACTACACGACCACTTCACGACCTCTACACGATTACTACACAACCACTTCACGACCACTACACAACCACTTCACGATCACTACACAACCGCTTCACGACCTCTACACGACCACTTATGCCCAATACACAATCACGACACAACCACTACACGACCACTTTACGACTACTGTAGGACGACTATACGACGACTATACGACAACTACACGACCAGTACACGACCAATATACGACAACTAAACAACTACTAAACAAACACTTCACGACCACTACACGACCACTACACGACCACTATACGACTACTACACGACTATTATACGACCACTACACGACCACTATACAACTACTACACGACTATTATACGACCACTACACGACCACTACACGACCACTATACGACTACTACACGACTATTATACGACCACTACACGACCACTACACGACCACTATACGACTACTACACGACTATTATACGACCACTACACGACCACTACACGACCACTATGCAACCACTATACGACCACAATATGATCACTGCACGACCATCACATGATCATTGTATGATCACTACACGACACTACACGTCCACTACACAACCACCCACTACACGACCACTTCACGAGTACTCTTACCCGAAACAAATTGTATCATAACTACCCAATTGCTGTTGGACTATTGTGCGATGATATCAATAGAGGAATATAACGATACAATCTTGCGTTATACACATGGTATATCGTCTACCTGTACACTGGATTAGTATACTCGGATCAATATACTCTGTTTGACTGCTTGGAAAAACCGAATGTTAATTAGTAATATTGTATTATTGTGTTGTAAATATTTTATGTTATATATATCTATCTATATATATATATATATATATATATATATATATATATATATATATATATATATAATATATAATATATATAATATATATTATATTGTATAAATATATATTATAAATATTATATACATATATATATATATATATATATATATATATATATATATATATATATATATATATATATATATATATATCATATTATATTATATTTACGGTATGCATCATTGTAATGTGTGGTTTATTTACGTGTTACGGCACATTAATATGTGTGGTTTATTCACTTGCTGCATCAGGTTAGTATGTGAAATCTATTCAACTGTTACTTCATATTAAAATGTTTGAATTAATGTTTAACACTTACGTGATTCCAAGAGGATGTTGCAGGTGGTGACCTGGAGGTAGTAGGAGGTAACGGTGAGGACCTGTTGTGTCAGTGACCTGTGGAGGAGGAGACCTTGACCCCTGCAGGTCAGGAGAGCCACCATAACTGCCACGTACCACCCCATTTTCTCAACACTCTGACGGAGGTATCCTCACCACCACCAGACGACGCAACACTTCTTAAGTGTTCACCTTTTATATGTCACTCTCGTCAAGTATGAACTCCCCGTCTCGCAGTTTTACTACAGACTTCAGACACAGTTGATTCCTTTCATCTGATATTAACACAATGTTTAGCTACACTGTAATTTATGTTGTATGTTGGGTCTAGGATAAAATTTCAAGAATTAATGTTTGACAGAGAGTAAATCTTATATTCTTTTCATTAGCATTAAACCCTTCTTAAGGGAATAGACGCGACATGAGACAATGAACATCTATTATAATATCTGTTTTTATCAAGATGGTTTGAAGGATTATAAACAGTCCATCAAATCACAAGATGTTATGTGTTTCAGGTACACGAAAGATGTTGTATCGTGTCTAATCCTATCTCACCAGCTAATATACTATTTGCTTCCTATTCATATCTTTACCGTAACTGTCAGTGAAGCAAACCACGGGAGGAACCTCAGTCTCGGGCTTCCGTCTCGGTGACTGATACGTGTTCCATCTTGACCGTGAACCTCCGAGTATCTCAGGGTTATCGTCCTGCCTTCACTACACAGCCTCCCAGCTCAATATCTGCTCATTATTCCCATTTCTATTTGCAGTACTCAAGCCAATAGTGTATCAGTATACTCCACAACCAACGGGAAATTTATATTTAAAGATAAAATTTCATGGGAAATCATATTGTTGATGGAGTCATTCACTGGTCACGTACTGAGTATTGTGGTGAAGGAAGTGCTACAGTGTTATACTCCTTCACCTTCCTGCAACTGTCACTCCAGATTCTAGGTCATGCACGCCCCGTCAGCACGTGAGGCACCTCTCACACGTACCACCTGGGAGTAGTTCACAAGAACCTTGGTCCCGTCGTGGCAGGGAGCGTCGCTCGCTGCTGCCGTACCGAGCGAGTTCCCGATCCGCACTGACCACGTGCTGGTCCGCCCCTCGCCTCGCCCACACTCCCACGCCCGCACGCGCTTGCCTACTGCGGCCCTACACCACTACGAGAGGGCAGAGACACGTGCTGCCCCACCCTCACCCTCACGCGCGTGCCTACAGTTATACTAGATGGCAACACACCCCAGAGGGTAGCAACAATAAACTCCGTCTCAGAACTCTCTTATCTGTGAATCTTACGATGATTCATACACAGCTATCACAAAGGCTGAGTAAGATGAATGTAAATCTTACAATGACTTATGCACAGTTGCCGAAGGGGCTGAAGAACATGAATGCGAATCTGAAAATGATTCATGCACAGTTATCACAAAATCTGAATAAGATGACTGAATTTTACAATGATTCACGTAGTTACTAAAGAGACTGCGCAGCAGGAATGAAGGTGTAATACAATAAGTGCAGAGACAGTTGTCAATCACCCTCGTCTACCTTCCAGTGTTGTCCGTGTCACAACAGGCTGAGAAATGCCGTCATGAATAGTGTTTCTGAAACAGCACAGGGCATGGCTGTCTGTAGCTCCTGGGAGACGCTCCTGAGAGACACTCCTGAGAAACGCTCCTGGGAAACGCTCTGAAGAGACGCTTCAGAAGGACTCTCTTAAGTGACCCTCCAGAAAGACGTTTCTGAGAGACTGCTGGAAAACGCCCCTGAGAAACAATTCCTGAGAGACGCTCCTAAGAGACGCTCCGGAGAGACGCTCCTGAGAGAAGCTCCTGGGAAACACTCTTAAGAGACCCTTCAGAAAGACGCTTCTGAGAGACGCTCGTAAGAGACATTCCTGAGAGACGCTCCTGAGAGACAGCCACAGATCTGACCACAATTACCGTACTAATTCCAGCTTACTGCGAGGTAATGTTCCCTGCTATTTGTCATTAAGGAATTAATTTTCCCGAATCTGAGTTTCTCCTCCGTTATAAATGTCACTGAATATGTTCACCTCTTGAGTACGATGACTTAACCCCCTGAGTACGATGGCTTAACCCCTAGAGTACGATAATTTAAACCCCATGAGTCATCGAACTCAAGGAGTTAATTTATCGTATTTAGAAGGTTAAGTTATCGTACTCAAGGAGTTAATTTATCGTACTCAGGCGTGCCATTGGACGCTTCAGTAAATTCCCAAATATTAGAGCAGAACTTGAGTAATTGAAACAAGCGAAAAAAAAACAAGCAGTCGAGGCTTAACTGAGAGCTTTCAAACCTGCAATCAGGGAAGGATTTACATGTAAATATTGAGAGCTGAAATCACCAAGCGGTCAGGTTGAAAATATTACAGAGTAAAAATAAGACCAAAAGGACACTTATTATGCTGAAATATCCACTACTCACAACCAGGCATCACTTTGACCCCTTGAGTACGATAAGTTAACCCCTTGCGTACGAGGACGTAAGCCCTTGAATGCAATGATTTAACCCCATTAATACGGTGTCTTAATCCCATGAGAACGATGTCTTAACCCCTTGAGTACGATGAATTAATCCCTTGATTACGGTGACTTAAACCCTAGAGTGCTATAAAACTTAACCCCATGAGTGTTAGGACTTCATCCCATTAGTATTATTTCTTAACCACGCGAGTACGATGACAACCCCTTGAGTATGATGAACTAAACCTTTGAATACAATGATTTAACCACATTAGTACGGTCTCTTAATCCCATGAGTACTATGTCTTGATCCCATTAGTACGATGACTTAACCCCTTAAGTACGATGACATAGCCCCTTAAATAGGATGAATTAATTATTTGAGTACGATCACTAAACCCCTTGATGTACAATGACTTAACTCTATGTTTACGATGAACTAGCCCGTTGAGTATAACGACTTAAACCTTTAAATATGATGAATTTAACCCTTTGAGATCGATGATTTAACCCCCTGATGTATGATGACTTAAACATGTTTACGATGTCTTAACCACATGCTTACGATGAACTAACCAGTTCAGTACGACCCCTTGAGTACGAGGTCTTAACCATTAAGTACAATAAACTAACGCCTTATGTATGATGACTTAACTCTTTGAGTACGATGACTTAACCCCATGAATACGATGAACTAATCCGTTGAGTACGATTAGTTAACACTCCCGAGTACGATGAATTACCCTTTACGCACGATAACTTTTCCCTTGAATAAAGTGATATTGTACTCAAAGGTTTCGGTCATCGTACTCAAGAAGTTATGATATCTCATTCAATGGACTAATTCATATGTACTCAAGGGGGTACATCACCCTAATCAAGGAGTTAAGAAGCCATTATGCTCATGGCGTGCGACATATGAGACATCATGTACTGTACAATAACTTCTCAAGGTGTACGACCGATGAGACACCCTGTACAATAATTTCTCATGATGTACGACCTATGAGACACCCTGTACAAGAACCTCTCATGATGTACGACCTATGAGACACTCTGTACAATAACTTCTCATGATGTACGACCTATGAGACACCCTCTACAATAATTTCTCCAGGTGTACGACCTGTGAAACACCCTGTACGTTAACTTCTCATGGTGTATGACCTATGAGACACCCTGTACGTTAACTTATACGACAATCAAAGTGAAATCAAAATACCTTACATATGACATAATTACAGGTGCACGATTATTACAATTACAACAATTACAATAGCATTAATTATTCCAGTTTGCTGTCCAGTAGTTTCCTGCTTAAACTAAACCGGAATTATTGAATATTTGTTAATAAATATACCAGCCTAAATCCCCAGTGTTATTGGCATTTATAAGTATGTAAGTACGTTTATAAGTCTATAAGTTAGTTTTTTAAGAATGAGTGTGTTTATAAGTAATTCTACTGTATAAGTGTATTTATTAGTAAGTCTGTAACTGCGTTTATAAGTAAGTGTGAATGCGTTTATAAGTAAGCCTATAAGTGCGTTTGTAAAAAAAAGTCTCAATTACGTTGATAAGAAAGTTTATAAATGTGGTTATTAGTAAGTGTGTAAGTGCGTTATACGGCTATAAGTGTGTATATAAGTAAGTCTATAAAGGTTTGATAAGTTTATTAGTATGTTTATAAATCTATAAGTGTGTTTGTAAGTAAGTATACAACTGTTTTATAAGTAAGTCTTTAAGTGTGTTTATAAGTTTATAAGAGTGTTTATAAGTCTATAAGTATGTTTATAAGTAAGTCTATATGAGTGTTTATAAGAAAGTCTAAGTGTGTTTATTAGTTAGTGCGTAAATGCGTTTAAAGCATATAAGTACGTCTATAAGTTTATAAGTGAGTTTATAAGTTCATAAGTGTGTTTATGAGTAAGTCAATAAATGTGTCTATAAATAAGTCTATAAGTGTGTTATGAGTAAGTCAATAAGTGTGTTTTTAAATAAGTCTATAAGTGTGTTTATTAGCAAGTACATAAGTGTTTTTATAAGAAGGTCTATAAGTGCGTTTAAAAGTTTATAAGTGCTTTTATAAGTATATAAGTGTGTTTATAAGTAAGTCTATAAGTGTGTTTATAAATAAGTCTATAAGTGTGTTTATAAGTTTATAAGAGCGTTTATAAGTCTATAAGTGTGTTTAAAAGTTTATAAGTGTGTTTATAAGTCTGTATGTGTGTTTATAAGTAAGTCTATAAATGTGTTTATAAGTAAGACTATAACTGTGTTTATAAGTCTATAAGTGTGCTTATAAGAAAGTCCATAAGTGCGTTTATAAGTTTCTAAAGGAGTTTATGAATTTATTAGTGTGTTTATAAGTCTGTATGTGTGTTTTAAATAAGACTGTAAGTGTGTTAAAAATAAGTTTATAAGTGCGTTTATAAGTAAGTCTATAAGTGTGTTTATAAGTAAGTCTATAAGTGTGTTAAATATAAGTCTATAAGTGTGTTTATAAGTAAGTCTATATGTGTGTTTAAAAGTAGGTCCATAAGTGTATTATAAGTAAGTCTATAAGTGTGTTTAAAAGAAAATCTTTAAGTGTGTTTATAAATAAGTCTATTAGTGTGTTTATAAGTTCATAAATCCGTTTATAAGTCTATATGTGTGTTTATAAGTAGGTCCATAAGTATGTTTATAAGTAAGACTATAATTGTGTTAATAAGTAAGTCTATAAGTGCGTTTATAAGTGTGTTTATAAGTCTGTATGTGTGTTTATTAGTAAGTCTATACGTGTGTTTATAAGTAAGTTTATAAGTGTATTTATAAGTATGTCTACAATTGTGTTAATAAGTAAGTCTATAAGTGCGTTTATAAGTGTGTTTATAAGTCTGTATGTGTGTTCATAAGTAAGTCTATAAGTGTGTTTATAGTTAAGTCTATAAGTGTGTTTATGAGTAAATCTATAAGTGTGTTTATAATTACGTCTATTAGTATGTTTATAAATTTATACTTGTGTTTATAAGTCTAGCCATGTGTTTATAAGTCTATAAGTGCGTTTCTAATTTTATAAGTGTCTTTATTTGTCTATAAGTGCGTTCATAAGTTTATAAGTGTGTTTATAAATATAAGTGTATTTATAAGTCTATAAATGTGTTCAAAAGCAAGTCTATAAGTGTGTAAGTGCGTTTATAAGTCTATAAGTGTGTTTATAAGTAAGTATATAAGTGTTTTTATATGTAGGTATATAAGTGCGTTAATAAGTTTATAACTGCGTTTATATGTTTATAAGTGTGTTTATAAGTAAGTCTATAAATGTGTTTATAAGTAAGTCTCTAAGTGTGTTTATAAGTAAGTCTACAATTATGTTGATAATTAAGTCAACAAGTGTGTTTATAAGTCTAAAGTGTATTTATAAGTAATGTTCTAGTCGTAATGTATATGGGACTAAACAAATATTATATTGGGTAAGAGTAGTGAAACCCAATTGTCTGTTTCTTCTTTTATTGAAAAACTGTCGTTTATATAATACCTGAGTGTAAATCAGGGGTAACTTCCACTATTTATGAGTGTGAAGGGAGAGGACGGCGGCTATGTAAATAGACCGTTTAATCACGTCCTTTCGATGTGAGATTATGAGTGAGACTGCCCGTGGGTGCCGGCTTATCCGAGCTGACCCATGTGCTGACATACAGTCAATGGGCCGCACCCCAAGGAGGCTACCAATCACGTGATAAGAGCATGACAACTCATGGCTAGTGGAAAGTTACAGGGGATGAATCAGTATATAAATCAAATGTAATGAACCTATTTCACTTGAGACCTGAACCTCGGCGAGGTTGGTTCTCCCGGCTCCCTGATCCTTCCCCCCGAGGTACCGCGTGACCATGATTATGATCACCCTAGCCCAGGCGAAGGTTGTGAGACTGATTCCGGTCGAGCACCCTTCGCGCAAGAAACTAAATCTTCTTGTGATCAAAGATTATTTCGACCACATTGGACTAAAGGGGGTGACAGGGGTCGTCCGGAGTAGCGGTGGTACCCTTATCATCACGTTCGAAGAATGGGGGCAGGCCCACAAATTACCCCATCGAACCATCATCAATGGAGTTGACGTCATGTTTGACGCCCTCCTTCAGGATAACTTGATTTTGGGAGTCATTTCCCACTCTGAGATTGAGTATCTCGAAAGAGATGAACTCGGCGAGCTGATTGGAGATCAGCTCGCAGTACTTAGGAAGCTGACCAGCACAACTGCCCTGGTTGGTTCTCCTAAGGTACTTCCCAGCTCAGTTATACTGGGTTGGGAAAAAATCCCAGTGAAACCACAACAGCCAAAACCCACTCGTTGCTACAATTGCCAGAAATATGGCCATCTGGCGAGGAAGTGTCGCGCTCCCAAGGTGTGCTCTAGCTGCGGGGTACCCGGCCACACCGACGCTGACTGCCAGGCGGCCGTTAAGAAGTGCGCGGCTTGTGGTGGCCCTCACTCCTCCTCCGACCGGCTTTGTCCCAAGTGGAGGGAGGAGTGCAGGGTGGCCAAGCTGCGGTCTAAGGAAAAGCTGACTTACAAGGAGGCTCTCCTTGCAGTCAAAACTCTAGAAAAAAACACCCAGGACCGAAACAAACAAGAAAAGAACAAACAAGACAAAAACGAACAAGAAAAGAACAATCAAGATATCAACAAAGAAGAACCTCATAATAATATCGAAGACCAGACAGAACAAGACCAAAAAGAAGAAGACGAAGAACAAGAAGTAGAATGGAAAGTTAAAACTAAAAGAAGAACAAAGAGAAAAAAGAAGACCAACCAATCAGCTTCGGCCGAAATAGCCTAACGGCGAAGAGGCCAGAAATCCCCAACAACTTTGAACCTATTTATATAATACTTCTGTTGATGAGACAGGGGCCATTACATCGCTCGGTCACCTACAACCCGCGCTCAGTGAGGACTAAGTAAACTTGCAGACTACATCCTACACAACCCTAACCATGTTATAAACATATATGTAAACACTAAGCTGGGGACTCTGTAACCGTAGGGGTCCTAGACTTAAGTGTCTTACGGGTTAGAATGTTGTGGACAATTGTCATTTAGGATGATACTGACTTATAATAGCAAAAGAAAAACACAACTACCAAAATTAACACAATTGTGGGAATTGTTAGACCTGGTATTGCAAATTCCCGTGACAAGTAAAATGGCAAATTATTATTCAAATCAGCAAATTGGGTCTCTTTGAAGTCGGAAATAACCTTTAATTTCTCTGAAACGATCTGAAGTTCTTATACAGTAAAGTTCATAACAGGAAACATGGGAATTAAATCAGACTTGAGATTTAAATTCAAGGCAAAATGCTGATAAGTAGGCAAGGTCCGTAATGAACTACAAGTGACCTCACAGTAATGGGGAGCCTTGTAATGACCTTTCACAACTAACTGCTTACCACCATCGATGCATTTTAAAATAACAGTAGTGACATTAGGAAAGAATAAGTACTGCACATTATGGAGATGAGCGGGAAACACAGTTTTAACACTAACTGGCCTATAGCTGCATTGCGTAAGCGCTGTGCATACATTAGTTTGTATGACTGCCAATTCACATATCCCTTCTGCAGCAGGAATAAATGCGAACATATAGGCTGGACATACGTGTAAGTGTAGATATGACGACTTATACCGCGACAGTACCCTAGGATCATCCAACGCAATAAAAAATATTCCTCATCTACAAGTAAAAGTTCTTTAGGCCTATCCAGAGCATACAGTGTGTCGTTAACAAACCAGGGGAAGGGTTGTAAATGCCATGCATTAAACTTATGTTGCCCTTGCACAGGTATGTGGATAAGAATAGCATTGTGCGTGAGAGTCGACTCCAATAGAGGGTAATAATATTCCACCTCATGATCATTAAAAATAGGAGTTAAGTGATACGTCAACTTGGCAATCTGCAATGCATCAAGAAGCATCTGCACAGGCACAAGCTTTACGTCCACACGCCCTATCCCTGCATCTACTATGCTGTCAATTAGTTCATTTTTATTAGTAATAATGTTCTGAACTGAATCTTCCGTAGCATGCAAATATTCAGAAAAATGAAGGAGCCACTCTAACGTAGGGACTGAATTCTAAAACTTATAAACAACCCTCGATATATGGTCAGACTCCGATGTTATCGCATTAACTTTTGACTCTAAAGCAGTAATCGCATGGAATGTCTGCGCTATAACGCGATTCTGCTGAGATACGGCTTGATCGACAATGTTCATGCTGTCCCCCAATTTAGCTACATCGTTGGCAGTTAACATAAGAACATAAGAATGGAGGAAACTGCAGCGGGCCTATTGGCCCATACTGGGCAGTCCCGTTTACACCCAACCCCTATTGCTCATATGAGCATCCAACCTATGTTTGAAGCAATTCAGCGTATTCGAGTTAATGATGATATTTGGTAACTTGTTCCATTCATCCACTACTCTGTTTCCAAACCAGTGTTTACCTATTTCACGCCTAAATCTAAATTTGTCCAATTTAAAACCATTGTTACGAGTTCGCTCCTGGTTGGATAATTTGAGTACCTTTGTAATGTCCCCTTTGTTTAGCCCTGCCTTCCATTTATACACCTCTATCAGGTCGCCCCTCGCTCTACGTCTCTCAAGGGAGTGCAAATTAAGATGCTTTAACCTGTCTCTATACTCAAGGTTCCTGATACCCGGGATTAGTCTTGTCATTCTCCTCTGGATTCTTTCCAAGGATTCTATATCCATTCTGTAATACGGTGACCAGAACTGGACTGCGTAATCCAGGTGTGGTCTCACAAGAGCAAGATACAGTTTTAGGATGACCTCGCTAGTCTTGTAACTAACACTCCTTTGTATGAACCCAAGTACTTTATTAGCCTTGTTACGAGCAAAAACACATTGTTTACTTGGCTTAAGGTTCCTACTTATCATTACTCCTAAATCTCTCTCGCAGTCGGATTTCTCTATGGCATCGTTGTTCATCTGGTATCTGGTTTCCCTGTTTACATTCCCTATACTGAGTACTTTACATTTGTCAATGTTGAATTTCATCTGCCATTTTTCAGACCATTCGAAAAATTTGTTTAGATCCTCCTGTAGTTTTGCCGAGTCCTCGTCAGATTTGATAACACGTCCTATTTTAGTATCATCAGCAAATTTACTTATGTTGCTGTCTATGCCGATATCTATGTCGTTTATGTATATAATAAACAATAATGGTCCAAGTACTGAGCCTTGGGGAACTCCACTTGTGACGTTGCTCCAATGGGACTTAGTGCCGTTAATGCTCACTCGCTGTTTCCTGTCCTGTAACCACGCCCTAATCCATTTAAGGATGTCACCTTTGATGCCATGAGCTTCTACCTTTCTAATTAGTCTTTCGTGGGGTACTCTGTCGAAGGCTTTGCTAAAGTCGAGATATACCACATCATAATTGTGCCCCTCGTCCACTGATTCGAAAACTGATGAAAAGAATGTTAATAGATTAGTTAGGCAAGAACGTCCGCTTGTGAAGCCATGCTGGGAATCATTGATCAATCTGTGCTTCTCCAGGTGATTTCGAATAGAGTTTGAAATGATTGCTTCCAGTAATTTGCCTACTATTGATGTTAGACTGATTGGGCGGTAGTTAGAGGATAGTGATCTATCCCCCTTCTTGAAGATCGGTATTACATTCGCTATCCTCCAGGATTCTGGTACTACACCTGTTTTTAAGGACATGTTAAACAACTTTGCTAAGGGCATACTAAGCTCTTCCTTACATTCCTTTAATACTCTGGCAAATATCTCATCGGGACCAGGTGACTTATTAGGCTTTAGTTTGTCTATTTGCTTACTAACATCGTTACTAGTCACTACTATCTCACTTAATTTGTTTTCTTCACTATCTCTGAATAGAGTCGGTGCCTCGGGTATCATGTTTAAATTTTCGCTGGTGAAAACTGTTGAAAAATATTTATTCAAATTATTGCTCATTTCTCCGTCGTTATCAGTGAGCTCGCCGGAGTCTGACCGTATTGGTCCAATCTTTTCTCGTGTTTTAGTTTGGTACATTTGGTAGAATCCTTTGGGGTTTGTCTTTGCCTCCCTTGCTATCCTTACCTCATTATTCCTCTTTGCTTTCCTTATCTCGGTTTTAACCCTACTCGCCAATACCCTATAATAGTCCCGGAGGTGAATTTCGCCACGATTTATCCTTCTACCTATAGCCTTCCTTTGGCCAATGATGTTCTTTAAATAATTATTTATCCATTTAGGGTCATTGTTGTTTGATCTGAGTTTTTTGTATGGTATGTTCTGCCTTTGTGCATTAAGTAACTCACTATTTAAATTGTCGTGGAACTCGGCAATCTCAGATCTCGTTATCAGGTCGGTGTCATCTGTCAGGTTCACGGCCAAGCGCGACACCCCCTCTCTTAGCTGCCTCTTTAAACTGTCAAAGTTTGCCCTTCTGAAATCTGGTACTTTAGTGGAATTTTCCTTACGTCTGCCCTGAAAATCTAACTGGAATCGAATTTCTTTGTGATCGCTGTTTGCAAGTTCGTTCCCTACCTCGACATTGCTAATGAGGTTTTCTCTGTTTGACAAAACTAAATCCAATATATTATTACCCCGTGTGGGTTCGGTTATATGTTGACTTAGGAAACAGTCCTGGATCGTCTCGAGAAAATCCTCTGATTCTGAGTTTCCCGTAAGGTCGGTCCAATCTATTTGGCCAAGGTTAAAGTCGCCTACTATACAGACTTTGTTGTGTATGGAAGCCCTGCGCATTTCATCCCAGATAAGTCGCTCATTGACTCTGTCAAGATTGGGGGGTCTATATATTACTCCTGTGATTAATTTTTCCCGACCGTCGCTTAATTCTATCCAAATTGTTTCTGTATTCCTCTCAGTTTTTATTTCCTTATTTATTTCACACTTCAGATTATCCCTAACATAGATTGCTACTCCGCCTCCTTTCCTGGTCTGCCTATCGGTATGGAACAGTTTGTAACCCGCAATTTGGTATTCGACTGGTAATTCACGTGTGTCTAGGTTGATCCATGTTTCAGTGAATGCAATTATATCGATTTCTTCTGTACATACCAAGGCCCTAATATCATCCATTTTGTTTCTCATACTTCTACTGTTCGCGTAATATACATTTAAGTTAGTCGTGTTCTGAGTCCTTCCCTTACCGCGTTTAGTTTTAAACTCCCTGTCTAATTTAGTTATGTCATCATTCCTAACACTATTTCCCTGTAATCTTTCGCCTTGTTTACCCGCTCCCACTGCAGTCTCCTCCACCCCCGTGCCCCTATGTTCTCTTAGCAGTTTAAAGACTTCGATATCTTTTGAACTGCCCCCTCTAGAGCCCCAGCCAGGGTTGCTACTCCATCCCTAGACAGGTGCACCCCATCCCTAGCATAAAGGTCCCTTCTGCCATAGAAGTTGTCCCAGTTGTCAATGAATGGGACTGATATTGACTTGCAATATCTGTCAAGACGGTCGTTAACACCAACCGCCCTTGACAACCATTCACTGCCAACTCTCCTTCTAGGCAGGACACCGCATATGATAGGGATCCCTCCCTTAGTCCTAATACGATCTATGGCTGCCTTGAACTTATCAAGAAGCTCCTCGCTCCTACACCGGCCAATATCATTGCCTCCTGCACTGAGGCAGATAATGGGTTTGTTCCCATTACCAGACAAGATATTGTCCATCCTGTCAATTATATCCCCCACCCCAGCTCCTGGCAAACACACCCTCATCCTATTTTTGTTTTTACCACAAAAGGCCCTGTCCATGTACCTTACCTGTGAGTCACCAACAATTAAAGTTTTTATACCTTCCTTGTCATCCCTGTCCCTGACTGTACTAACGTCCAATTCGTCTATCAAGGGACTGAACGGGTTGGTACACTTAGCTGTTGTTGTCGTTGTTGTCGTATCCTTGGTGTGCTTCTTCACCAAAAGCTTTGTCTTCCCACTACTCACAATTTTCCACTCGCTTGATTTTTCGTCAGCCACTGGCTTTACTCGTCCAGCCTCTCCTTTTAACATCGCCAGCTCTTCCCTTAATTTCAAGTTCTCCAACTTGACCTTCGCCAATTCTTCAGTGGACCACTCCAGTTTGGTCACCAAACTCTCATACCCAAGACCGCACCTTGCTCTGGCCATATCTGATAATTATCCCTCCGGAGCTAACCCTGCCGTGACCTTTCCCCTAGTGAGGTCAGTTGCCGTACCAAACAGAGTGCTTTGGATAAGACCCACAAAATTAAACAAACCCCTCTTTCATCGTGCTTGAGAACGCACTCCCTTTGCAAGATCAGTCTCAGACGCTGGTATTCTTTTTCAGACAGCGACAAGAAGCTTGTGAAGGGTCTTGAGACGAAGTTGTTGAAGGTCAATAGTTTGTGCAACCATTGTCGATACATTAGGAGCTGAACGGAGATTATCTAGGACTGCCAATGCTGACTGTAGTTGCGCGTCGACGGTTTTCATTTGACGGGGAAGCTTCAGCAGCCCATGTAACTCATACTTGATGTTCACCACGTCCTCTGCTATGAGAACTCGTCCAAGGGGTGCAACCAGTGCACCAGGCTTGAGGACGTATGTGGACATGTCTGTCAACACAACGGTGCCACCTATGTTCTGGTCGTAATGTATATGGGACTAAACATATATTATATTGGGTAAGAGTAGCGGAACCCAATTGTCTGTTTCTTCTTTTATTGAAAAACTATCGTTTATATAATACCTGAGTGCAAATCAACCGTAACTTCCACTATTTATGAGTATGAAGGGAGAGGACGGGGGCTATGTAAATAGACCGTTTAATCATGTCCTTTCGATGTGAAATTATGAGTGAGACTGCCCATGGGTGCCAGCTTATCCGAGCTGACCCATGTGCTGACATTCAGTCAATGGGCCGCACCCCAAGGAGGCTACCAATCATGTGATAAGAGCATTACAACTCATGGCTAGTGGAAAGTTACAGGGGATGAATCAGTATGTAAATCAAATGTAATAAACCCATTTATATAATACTTCTGTTGATGAGACAGGGGCCATTACAGTAAGATTATAAGTGTGATTGTAAGTCTATAAGTGTGTTTATAAGTAAGAATATAAGTGTGCTTAAGTAAGACTAAAAGTGTGTTTATAGGTAAATAGGCGGCTGCATTCATGAAAAAACCCACCTTACCCTAAACAAATTCCTACATAAGGTTTCTCAACTGTTTATTGTAGTATCAGGTGTGCTTAATAACATATCAAAAGTCTATCACAGTCTGACCAAGAGAAAGTTCTAATTTTTAAGATGGCGTCGAATAGCCACCAAATCCTAAAAATGCCTGTTACTCCTTCATTATTCATCCTAGAGAAGTAATTTTGATGTCTAACCCCATGTTTTGGTGGCCTAGGAATCTGTTTGGCTTGTTAAAAAAGCGACATGATTACATAATTGTGAAATCCAAGATACGATTTGCTTTGTGTGACTGCTTATTTACATTATTTATTTACTCACTTTATTTACTAATGACCTTGACTTTCGCATCTTTTCAGGCCTGACCATGAGTGCTAGCACTGTAAACCAAGAGACTTGCCCCATTTGCCGTGAAGACTTAGATGTTTCTGATGTGGTAGAACTTCGTCAGAAGGGAGCTGATGGAATCAACAGTGCGAGTGTGCAAAGAGGGGATGATGTAGTCGTTTCAGCTGGTGAAAAAGTACACATTACATGTCGAAAGAGGTACATCAATCCAAAAGACATTGAAAATAAAAAAAGAAAGAAAGTTGAGCCACCAAAGAGAAGTGCCAGAGTATCATCCAGTCCTTTCAACAGCCAAACGGATTGCCTTTTCTGTGGGACTACAGTAACACCAAGAGGTGCAAGCTTTAGTTATGTAAAGACCGATACGTTTGTGCAGACCATTCTTGAGTGTTGTGACAGTCGTTCAGATGAATGGGCCTTCACTGTGAAAGGCAGGATTGAATATTATGGCTGTGATCTACATGCTGCAGACTGTATTTACCATCGCTCTTGCAGTGGTAATTTCCAGTCTGGGCTTAGCATACCACTACAGTTCCAGAATGTCCCAGAGGCAAAGCGCAGAAAGTCAGACCGGCCCAAAAACGAAGATCAGGAGCAAGCATTCATGAACGTTTGCTCTTACCTTGAGAATAATGATGAATAACAATTGATAATTTCACATTTACGAGGAAAATGAAGGAATTTCTGACAAATACAGATTCTGAACCATATGGAAATCAATACCTCAAAGGACAATTGAAAGAACAGTATGGGGACAATGTTCATTTTGCTGAAGGGGAAGGCCTTTATGACACAGTGACAATGAGGGAAAAGACATCACAGATACTGAGATCTTATTTCAACATCCAAGCAAAGGACGAAGAATCACAGAAACCGGCGATCATTGAAACAGCGGCACGACTCATTAAAAGTGATATCAAGTCTAATGTGCCATCCCTTACAGATCAGTATCCAAGTGCAAAGTCACGCAAGCTTGATTCTGCCCTTTCGTTTGTTCCCGACACTCTGCAGATGCTGTTGAATGGTCTTTTCGTGGGAAAGGAGACAAGACGAAAGGTTGCAGGAATAGGGCATGCAATTTTCCAGGCAGTTCGACCACGTGCTGTTGTAGCTCCCTTACAAGTTGGCCTTGCAGCGCAGGTACATCATATGTATCGGTCACAGTTCCTGGTGGATACCCTTCATGAAATGGGATTTAGTTCTTCTTATAAAGAAGTAATGCGTTTTGAAAAGAATGCAGCGGATTCAGTTGCTCCAGATTTGTTAGTGGATGACATTGATTTGCTAGACATGGCATTTCTTTTCGCCTGGGATAATGTTGACCACAATATCCTTGCTATTGATGGCAGGGGGACCTTCCACGGAATGGGGATCATAGCAGCACTCACCCCAGGGCGAAAGAAGGATCATGTCATTCCAAGGAGAAACGTTGCCAACCTTGATTTTTCAGTGAAAAGTAAAATTCCAATCATTGAACATCGCTTCGCTAAACATGTGCGCCAAACCATCATGTTTGAACAACTCCCGGCATTGGTCAGCAGTGATAAGACAATTGATGTACTGTGGGAGCTTTCACTAAACTTCAAGCAGGAAACCCCTGGGTGGCAGGGAATGATGCATATCATTCTTCAAGGATTAGAGCACCCAGGCCAATCATCAATTGCATTTTTGCCTATGATTGACTTGTACACCCGCCCGATCATCAGCTTCAATGCAAAAACTGAGTTTGTTGGAAGAAAGGATGATTTCCTTTCCAGATCTTGCAACAGACAAGGACTTATTGATCTTGTAACTGAGGAACTACAGAAGAAGGGCTTCCCTGATATCAATGCATTAGGGGATGCAGACATGGACATTGTCAAGGCTGCAATCAAGGCGTCACAACATCAGCTCACGACCTTGATAGGGGAGGACACAGACCTGCTCATTCTTCTCCTCTACTATGCTGAAGCAAACAATAGGGGCCTCTATTTTTGTTCGGACAAGTCCACAGTTCCTAAGGTGTACAACATCAGTGAGATAAAACAAGTCCTGGGTAGTGACATGTGTTATCAGTTGCTGTTTATCCACGCTTTCACAGGATGTGACACACCTTCCCGCATTTTCAGTGTTGGTAAAAAGTCAGCGTTCCAGAAACTTGTGAATAGTGAATTGACCATTCAGACCTGTGCGAATGCGTTTCTGCTCCCAAATCAAGCAAACAGTGGCATAGAGGACCTTAGGAGCAAGGCGATGGCAGTTCTGTTTGGCGGCAAGAGTACCGATTCACTTGCCTCTTTGCGCTACAACCTTTTGATAAAGAAAATTGTCTCCGTCAAGCCATTTGTTACCCCAGAACGTCTCCCTCCTACCAAGTCCTCGACTAAATATCATAGCTTTAGAGTGTATTACCAGATCATGGTGTGGACTGGAAAAGAGAGTGACATGAATGCAATGGATTGGGGATGGAAACTAGAGGATAATCAGTTTGTGCCAGTTATGAGCAAGAAAACTCCTGTGCCAGAAAGCCTCCTGCAGATGGTCCACTGTAATTGCACAACTGCCTGCCGAACATGTTGTAGTTGCAGAGGATACGGACTACCATGCACACCCGCTTGTGGACCATGTCAAATTGAAAACTGTGAGAATCCACATAATCAACCTTTACAGGAGGAAGAGTGTGACTATGACTATTTGTAAACCTGGTTCAGATCAAAGGCATTTTTCAGAAATATATATTAAGGGATTTTTTATAACTTTTTACCAGTAATCACTACTTTATGTTAAATATGCTAATTGGTTTCCTAGATGCCCAAAACAAGGGGTCAGGCACCAGAATTACCTGTCTAGGATGAATAATGATGGAGTCATGGGGATTTTCATAGTTTGGTGGCCATATTTGTCCGCCATCTTGGATTTTGTAATTCTGTAATCACTTCACTATTACTTTAGATATGCTAATTGGATTCCTAGATCCCCAAAGCATGGGGCTAGGCACCAAAATTACTTGTCTAGGATGAATAATGAAGGAGTAACGGGCATTTTAAGGATCTGGTGGCTAACTTCGACACCATCTTGAAAATTAGACATTTCTCGTGGTCAGACTGTGGTAGACTTTTGATATGTTATTAAGCACACCGGATACTACAATAAACAGTTGAGAAACCTTTTGTAGGGAATTTTTTTGGGGTCAAACCACATTTAGCCGACTAAAAACTCTAAGTGTGTTTATAAGTCTATAAGTGTGTTTATAAAACTCTACGTGTATTTATAAGTCTACACGTATGTTTATAAGTCTATAAGTGTATTTATAAGTTTATAAGTGTATTTATTTGTCCATAAGTGTGTTATAAGTCGATAGGTATGTTAAGAAGTAAATCTATAAGTGTGTTTATAAGTTTATAAGTGTCTTTATACGTCTATAAGTGCGTTTCTAAATTTTTAAGTGTAGTTATAACTCTATAAGTGCGTTTATAAGTTTATTAGTGTGTTTATAAGTCTATCAATGTATGTATTTGTCTATAAGTGTGTTTATAAGATTATAGGTATGTTTATAAGTAAGTCTATAAATGTGTTTATAAGTGTGTTTATAAGTCTATAAGTGTGTTTATAAGTAAGTCTATAAGTGCGTTTATAGGTATAAGTGTGTTTTATAAGTTTATAAGCGTGTTTATAAGTCTATAAGTGTGTTTATAAGTTTATAAGTGTGTTTGAATGTTTATAAGAGTGTTTATAAGTCTATAAGTGCGTTTATAAGTATCTAAATGTGTTTATAAGTCTATAAGTGTGTTTATAAGTGAGTCTATAAGTGCATTTATAAGTATAAAAGTGTTTTATAAGTTTATAAGTGTGTTTATACGTCTATAAGTGTGTTTATGAGCTCATAGGTGTGTTTGTACTGTTATAAGTGTGTTTATAAGTCTATAAGTGTGTTTATAAGACTGTCTATAAGTGTGTTTATAATAAGTCTATAAGTGCGTTTATAAGTATGTTTATAAGTGTGTTTGAAAGTTTATAAGTGTGTTTTTAAGTCTATAAATGTTTATAAGTCTATAAGTGTGTTTATAAGTTTAAATTCGTGTTTATAAGTGTTTTTATAGATGTGAAAGTGTCCTTTTAAGCAAGTCTATGAGAGGGTTTACAGTAAAGTCTTTATAAGTGTTTATAAGTAAGTTTGTAAGTGCGTTTATAATTCCATAAGTGTGTGGGGACTATTGTTATACTCTAGTGTGGGGACTACTGTTATACTCTAGTGTGGGGACTACTGTTATACTCTAGTGCGGGGACTAATGTTATACTATAGTGTGGGGATTATTGTTATACTCTAGTGTGGGGATTATTTTTATACTCTAGTGTGGGGACTACTGTTATACTCTAGTGTAGGGACGACTGTTATACTCTAGTGTGGGGATTATTGTTATACTCTAGTGTGGGGACTACTGTCATACTATAGTGTGGGGACTACTGTTATACTCTAGTGTGGGGACTACTGTTATACTCTAGTGTGGGGACTACTGTTATACTCTAGTGTGAGGACTACTGTTATATTCTAGTGTGGGGACTGTCAATGTACTCCAGTGTGGGGACTACTGTTATACTCTTGTAACAGCACAATTTGTATTATATAAATATTTACATAATTGTATATTACCTATTTACTCACCATGTCATTCACCGATGTATATGCATGAATTGGTGAGTTGACATCTCCTCCATTGAGATAGCGAGGTCAAGCTGGGTCAGCGCCTCTCAGCAACAACAAATCTGACGTGCTTCCTTCGAGGCCTGCTTGACCTCCCTCTCTCCCTGGTGTGAGAGGGAGACTATCATATCACCTGTTACCCAGTGAACACCTCTCTTAAGTGTTCTATAGTTGCAATGACACTTCCCTTAGTATAGAAGAGAAGGTACAATATACTCTCAACTGAACTCAGTACCTGTGAAACTATATTTTGCTACAATAAAACAAAACCAACAAAGTGTTTACTTCAGCCCTGCCACTTATCAAATCAAGAACTAGTATATATATATATATATATATATATATATATATATATATATATATATATATATATATATATATATATATATATATATGCAAGTAAATCACTGTAGGTGCGCGTGATCTAGGTATATGCTGATAACCACAAGGAAAGAAGAAAACACGAAGTTCCCAAGCGCTTCATCTTTGATGAGTTAGATGAAGTCGTCTTTCGAGACGGGCAGTGAAATATTATCCAGGGAAACTATGAGGAACTCTAGTAAATCATCAACTGGGACCTTTGTAAAGAGTGATGTTACATCAAAACTGACCAGTTTAAAATCATATTTAATGTCTAAGTTATTGGTTGCGTTTATAAAGTTCCTTGCAAGGAATGTAATATGTTTTACTTAGGCCAGACAGATAAGATCTTGTAACTAGACTTAAACAACATAAATATAATGTTAGGACAGGCCTGGAATCCAATGCCCGGTTTGTTCATTTGAGGGATAACAAGCATTGCATTGACTGGGATAATGCCACCTCAATATTACCTTGTAATTCAATTGATAGTAGGAACATCATAGAATCTAGTCTCATTAAACATACCGAAGCATTCAACATGAATTTGAGTAATGGCATGTACAAACTGGACAATTTTGGAATTAAGAAGATTTGTAACCAGGTGAGAAGGTTGGGTCACCTTACCCTCTGACCTGACTCCCGACCGTTGCTGTGCTATTTAAAGATTAGTAGGGTCATTACCTAATACATGACCATTGTGGACCTGGTCTCACCCTCCTCTGTATATATACACCTTGATTTATATTTCTCTCTCTAGTCTGTACTCACCCCTGAAGATGTGAATTACACGAAAGCGCTTGGGAACTTCGTGTTTTCTTCTTTCCTTGTGGTTATCAGCATATACCTAGATCACGCGCATATATATATATATATATATATATATATATATATATATGCTGATAACCACCAGGAAAGAAGAAAACACGAAGTTCCCAAGCGCTTTCGTGTAATTCACATCTTCAGGGGTGAGTACAGACTAAGGAGAAGTACAAAACAAAGTGTATATATACAGAGGAGGGTGGGATCAGGTCCACAATGTTCATTTATTAGGTAATGACCCTACTAATCCTTATAAAGCTCGGCAACGGTCGGTAGTCAGGTCAGAGGGTAAGGTGACCCAACCTTCTCACCTGGCTACAAATCTTCTTAATTACAAAATTGTCCAGTTTGTACATGCCATTACTCAAATTCATGTTGACTGCTTCGGTATGTTATATATATATATATATATATATATATATATATATATATATATATATATATATATATATATATATATATATATATATTATGAAAATCCACAATGAAAACGTGGATAAGATAAATCTTGATAAAATCACACGGGAAAATGGAAACAACGGAGTACCTTAGGTTTCGTCTTTATTCAAGACATCTTCAGAGGCAACTGCATTACATGGACAGAGAGAGGCTTAAATATACAGGGTGACCTAAAAACATGAGGTCAGGTCAAAATGATGACATCCACTAATCCCCACACCAACACACACGTAGAGGAGCTTAAGAGAAGGGTGGTGACGTGACTAGTCAAGTCAGGTCAGAAAAAAGGGGACCCACAGAATAACTATCATACATCTAGATCAAAGGTTTGTAAAGCATTTTTAACCTTGGGCCACTGACAAATAAATTTATGTAACATATTATCAGTTTTGAACTGACCATCACTAAGGTTTATTGATTTTAATTCCTTAATCAAACTAGCTTCAACAAGAAGTCTTTCTGTGACACAAGATGATTTGAAAACTTCTAAGCTTTTTTCCCAAGCAATGGGGTGATTATTATTCCTAACATGAACGAACAAGGCACTGCTTTCAGATGCAGTTCTAATATTATACTTATGTTGTTTGATTCTGAGCTGCAGTGTTTTTCCTGTCTGACCTACATAATTACAATTACATTTGCTACATGGAATACAATAAACACTACCATTTACATTCAAACTTGGGCTATTCCTTATTAACATATTAGTAATGGTTGAGTCATACTTGAAAACAACATTAATATTTAGAAGCTTGAGGGACCGAACTAACGGGACAAATTCATTACGATAGGGCAGAGTCAAAATATTCTTAAGTGTAGGAACTTGTCTGGTTTGAGAGGAATGAAAGGATTTTTTAGCCCTATTAAAACAACGATCAACAAACACGGAAGGGTACCCAAGTTTATGTGCAATAGAACGAATGTGTTTCAATTCATCGTCAATAAATTCAGAGTCACAAATACGCAGACATCTTAAGAACATAACAGAAAAAACTGACATTTTGGTAGACTCAAGGTGATTCGATAAAAAGTGAATGAAACTGTCTACCTGTGTGGGCTTTCTATATACCCACACAGGTAGACAGTTTCATTCACTTTTTATCGAATCACCTTGAGTCTACCAAAATGTCAGTTTTTTCTGTTATGTTCTTAAGATGTCTGCGTATTTGTGACTCTGAATTTATTGACGATGAATTGAAACACATTCGTTCTATTGCACATAAACTTGGGTACCCTTCCGTGTTTGTTGATCGTTGTTTTAATAGGGCTAAAAAATCCTTTCATTCCTCTCAAACCAGACAAGTTCCTACACTTAAGAATATTTTGACTCTGCCCTATCGTAATGAATTTGTCCCGTTAGTTCGGTCCCTCAAGCTTCTAAATATTAATGTTGTTTTCAATTATGACTCAACCATTACTAATATGTTAATAAGGAATAGCCCAAGTTTGAATGTAAATGGTAGTGTTTATTGTATTCCATGTAGCAAATGTAATTGTAATTATGTAGGTCAGACAGGAAAAACACTGCAGCTCAGAATCAAACAACATAAGTATAATATTAGAACTGCATCTGAAAGCAGTGCCTTGTTCGTTCATGTTAGGAATAATAATCACCCCATTGCTTGGGAAAAAAGCTTAGAAGTTTTCAAATCATCTTGTGTCACAGAAAGACTTCTTGTTGAAGCTAGTTTGATTAAGGAATTAAAATCAATAAACCTTAATGATGGTCAGTTCAAAACTGATAATATGTTACATAAATTTATTTGTCAGTGGCCCAAGGTTAAAAATGCTTTACAAACCTTTGATCTAGATGTATGATAGTTATTCTGTGGGTCCCCTTTTTTCTGACCTGACTTGACTAGTCACGTCACCACCCTTCTCTTAAGCTCCTCTACGTGTGTGTTGGTGTGGGGATTAGTGGATGTCATCATTTTGACCTGACCTCATGTTTTTAGGTCACCCTGTATATTTAAGCCTCTCTCTGTCCATGTAATGCAGTTGCCTTTGAAGATGTCTTGAATAAAGACGAAAGCTAAGGTACTCCGTTGTTTCCATTTTCCCGTGTGATTTTATCAAGATATATATATATATATATATGTATATATATATATATATATATATATATATATATATATATATATATATATATATATATATATATATATACATATATATATGCAAATATATCACTGTAAGTGCGCATGATCCAGGTATATACTGATAACCACAAGGAAAAAAGAAAACACAAAGTTCCCAAGGGCTTTCCTCTAATTCACATCTTCAGGGGTGAGTACAAACTAAGTAGAAGTGCAGAACAAGTTATATATACATATATATACAGAGTAGGGTTAGCTCCGGAGGGATAATTATCAGATATGGCCAGAGCAAGGTGCGGTCTTGGGTATGAGAGTTTGTTGACCAAACTGGAGTGGTCCACTGAAGAATTGGCGAAGGCCAAGTTAGAAATTGAGAGGGCCACGTTGGAGAACTTGAAATTAAGGGAAGAGATGGCGATGTTAAAAGGAGAGGCTGGACGAGTAAAGCCAGTGGCTGACGAAAAATCAAGCGAGTGGAAAATTGTGAGTAGTGGGAAGACAAAGCTTTTGGTGAAGAAGCACACCAAGGATACGACAACAACGACAACAACAGCTAAGTGTACCAACCCGTTCAGTCCCTTGATAGACGAATTGGACGTTAGTACAGTCAGGGAAAGGGATGACAAGGAAGGTATAAAAACTTTAATTGTTGGTGACTCACAGGTAAGGTACATGGACAGGGCCTTTTGTGGTAAAAACAAAAATAGGATGAGGGTGTGTTTGCCAGGAGCTGGGGTGGGGGATATAATTGACAGGATGGACAATATCTTGTCTGGTAATGGGAACAAACCCATTATCTGCCTCAGTGCAGGAGGCAATGATATTGGCCGGTGTAGGAGCGAGGAGCTTCTTGATAAGTTCAAGGCAGCCATAGATCGTATTAGGACTAAGGGAGGGATCCCTATCATATGCGGTGTCCTGCCTAGAAGGAGAGTTGGCAGTGAATGGTTGTCAAGGGCAGTTGGTGTTAACGACCGTCTTGACAGATATTGCAAGTCAATATCAGTCCCATTCATTGACAACTGGGACAACTTCTATGGCAGAAGGGACCTTTATGCTAGGGATGGGGTGCACCTGTCTAGGGATGGAGTAGCAACCCTGGCTGGGGCTCTAGAGGGGGCAGTTCAAAAGATATCGAAGTCTTTAAACTGCTAAGAGAACATAGGGGCACGGGGGTGGAGGAGACTGCAGTGGGAGCGGGTAAACAAGGCGAAAGATTACAGGGAAATAGTGTTAGGAATGATGACATAACTAAATTAGACAGGGAGTTTAAAACTAAACGCGGTAAGGGAAGGACTCAGAACACGACTAACTTAAATGTATATTACGCGAACAGTAGAAGTATGAGAAACAAAATGGATGATATTAGGGCCTTGGTATGTACCGAAGAAATCGATATAATTGCATTCACTGAAACATGGATCAACCTAGACACACGTGAATTACCAGTCGAATACCAAATTGCGGGTTACAAACTGTTCCATACCGATAGGCAGACCAGGAAAGGAGGCGGAGTAGCAATCTATGTTAGGGATAACCTGAAGTGTGAAATAAATAAGGAAATAAAAACTGAGAGGAATACAGAAACAATTTGGATAGAATTAAGCGACGGTCGGGAAAAATTAATCACAGGAGTAATATATAGACCCCCCAATCTTGACAGAGTCAATGAGCGACTTATCTGGGATGAAATGCGCAGGGCTTCCATACACAACAAAGTCTGTATAGTAGGCGACTTTAACCTTGGCCAAATAGATTGGACCGACCTTACGGGAAACTCAGAATCAGAGGATTTTCTCGAGACGATCCAGGACTGTTTCCTAAGTCAACATATAACCGAACCCACACGGGGTAATAATATATTGGATTTAGTTTTGTCAAACAGAGAAAACCTCATTAGCAATGTCGAGGTAGGGAACGAACTTGCAAACAGCGATCACAAAGAAATTCGATTCCAGTTAGATTTTCAGGGCAGACGTAAGGAAAATTCCACTAAAGTACCAGATTTCAGAAGGGCAAACTTTGACAGTTTAAAGAGGCAGCTGAGAGAGGGGGTGTCGCGCTTGGCCGTGAACCTGACAGATGACACCGACCTGATAACGAGATCTGAGATTGCCGAGTTCCACGACAATTTAAATAGTGAGTTACTTAATGCACAAAGGCAGAACATACCATACAAAAAACTCAGATCAAACAACAATGACCCTAAATGGATAAATAATTATTTAAAGAACATCATTGGCCAAAGGAAGGCTATAGGTAGAAGGATAAATCGTGGCGAAATTCACCTCCGGGACTATTATAGGGTATTGGCGAGTAGGGTTAAAACCGAGATAAGGAAAGCAAAGAGGAATAATGAGGTAAGGATAGCAAGGGAGGCAAAGACAAACCCCAAAGGATTCTACCAAATGTACCAAACTAAAACACGAGAAAAGATTGGACCAATACGGTCAGACTCCGGCGAGCTCACTGATAACGACGGAGAAATGAGCAATAATTTGAATAAATATTTTTCAACAGTTTTCACCACCGAAAATTTAAACATGATACCCGAGGCACCGACTCTATTCAGAGATAGTGAAGAAAACAAATTAAGTGAGATAGTAGTGACTAGTAACGATGTTAGTAAGCAAATAGACAAACTAAAGCCTAATAAGTCACCTGGTCCCGATGAGATATTTGCCAGAGTATTAAAGGAATGTAAGGAAGAGCTTAGTATGCCCTTAGCAAAGTTGTTTAACATGTCCTTAAAAACAGGTGTAGTACCAGAATCCTGGAGGATAGCGAATGTAATACCGATCTTCAAGAAGGGGGATAGATCACTATCCTCTAACTACCGCCCAATCAGTCTAACATCAATAGTAGGCAAATTACTGGAAGCAATCATTTCAAACTCTATTCGAAATCACCTGGAGAAGCACAGATTGATCAATGATTCCCAGCATGGCTTCACAAGCGGACGTTCTTGCCTAACTAATCTATTAACATTCTTTTCATCAGTTTTCGAATCAGTGGACGAGGGGCACAATTATGATGTGGTATATCTCGACTTTAGCAAAGCCTTCGACAGAGTACCCCACGAAAGACTAATTAGAAAGGTAGAAGCTCATGGCATCAAAGGTGACATCCTTAAATGGATTAGGGCGTGGTTACAGGACAGGAAACAGCGAGTGAGCATTAACGGCACTAAGTCCCATTGGAGCAACGTCACAAGTGGAGTTCCCCAAGGCTCAGTACTTGGACCATTATTGTTTATTATATACATAAACGACATAGATATCGGCATAGACAGCAACATAAGTAAATTTGCTGATGATACTAAAATAGGACGTGTTATCAAATCTGACGAGGACTCGGCAAAACTACAGGAGGATCTAAACAAATTTTTCGAATGGTCTGAAAAATGGCAGATGAAATTCAACATTGACAAATGTAAAGTACTCAGTATAGGAAATGTAAACAGGGAAACCAGATACCAGATGAACAACGATGCCATAGAGAAATCCGACTGCGAGAGAGATTTAGGAGTAATGATAAGTAGGAACCTTAAGCCAAGTAAACAATGTGTTTTTGCTCGAAACAAGGCTAATAAAGTACTTGGGTTCATACAAAGGAGTGTTAGTTACAAGACTAGCGAGGTCATCCTAAAACTGTATCTTGCTCTTGTGAGACCACACCTGGATTACGCAGTCCAGTTCTGGTCACCGTATTACAGAATGGATATAGAATCCTTGGAAAGAATTCAGAGGAGAATGACAAGACTAATCCCGGGTATCAGGAACCTTGAGTATAGAGACAGGTTAAAGCATCTTAATTTGCACTCCCTTGAGAGACGTAGAGCGAGGGGCGACCTGATAGAGGTGTATAAATGGAAGGCAGGGCTAAACAAAGGGGACATTACAAAGGTACTCAAATTATCCAACCAGGAGCGAACTCGTAACAATGGTTTTAAATTGGACAAATTTAGATTTAGGCGTGAAATAGGTAAACACTGGTTTGGAAACAGAGTAGTGGATGAATGGAACAAGTTACCAAATATCATCATTAACTCGAATACGCTGAATTGCTTCAAACATAGGTTGGATGCTCATATGAGCAATAGGTGTTGGGTGTAAACGGGACTGCCCAGTATGCGCCAATAGGCCCGCTGCAGTTTCCTCCATTCTTATGTTCTTATGTTCTTAAGTCCACAGACTTGTGGGGTAAGGACGTCCAAGGGTAAGGGTTAGAGCTGTTTGTGATCTGTTGTGTTCTGACCTCAATAGGGAAAAGGCCACGGCAGGGTTAGCTCCCGAGGGATAATTTTCAGATATGGCCAGTGCTATGTGTGGTCTGGGGTGTGAGAGTTTGTTGACCAAACTGGAGTGGTCCATGGAAGAATTGGTAAGGGCCAAGGAAGAAATTGAGAGGGCCATGTTGGAGAACCTGAAATTAAAGGGAGAGGCGGGACAGGGAAAGCCAGTGTCTGACGGAAAGTCAAGCGAGTGGAAGGTTGTGAGGAGAGGGAAGACCAAGCTGGTAGTGAAGAAATACACCAAGGATACGACAACAACGACAACAACAGCTAAGTGTACCAACTCTTTCAGTCCCTTGATAGACGAATTGGACGTTAGTACAGTCAGGGACAGGGCTGATAAGGAAGGTATAAAAACTTTAATTGCTGGTGACTCACAGGTAAGATACTTGGACAGGGCCTTTTGTGGTAAAAACAAAAATAGGATGAGGGTGTGTTTGCCAGGAGCTGGGGGGGGGGGGGGATATGATTGACAGGATGGACAATATCTTGTCTGGTAATGGGAACAAACCCATTATCTGCCTCAGTGCAGGAGGCAATGACATTAGCCGGTGTAGGAGCGAGGAGCTTCTTGATAAGTTCAAGGCAGCTATAGATCGCATTAGGTCTAAGGGAGGGATCCCTATCATATGCGGTGTCCTGCTTAGAAGGAGAGTTGGCAGTGAATGGTTGTTTAGGGAGGTTGGTGTCAACGACCGTCTTGACAGATATTGCAAGTCAATATCAGTCCCATTCATTGACAACTGGGACAACTTCTACGGCAGAAGGGACCTTTATGCTAGGGATGGGGTGCACCTGTCTCGGGATGGGGTGGCAACCCTGGCTGGGTCTCTACAGGGGGCAGTTCAAAGGATATCGAAGTCTTTAAACTGCTAGGGGAACATATAGGGGTGGGGGAAACTGCAGTGGGAGCGGGTAAACAAAGTAAAAGATTAAAGGGAAATAGTGTTAGGAATGAAAACAAAACTAAATTAAACAGGGAGTTTAAAACTAAACGCGGTAAAGGGAGGACTCAGAACATGACTAACTTAAATGTCTACTACGGGAACAATAGAAGTATGAGAAACAAAATGGATGATATTAGGGCCTTGGTATGTACCGAAAAAATCGATATAATAGCATTCACTGAAACATGGATCAACCTAGACTCACGTGAGTTACCTGTCGAATACCAAATTGCGGGTTACAAATTGTTCCATACCGATAGGCAGACCAGGAAAGGAGGCGGAGTAGCAATCTATGTTAGGGATAATCTGAAGTGTGAAATAAATAAGGAAATAAAAACTGAGCGGAATACAGAAACAATTTGGATAGAATTAATCGACGGTAGGGAAAAATTAATCACAGGAGTAATATATAGACCTCCCAATCTTGATAGAGTTAATGAGCGACTTATCTGGGATGATACTCGCAGGGCTTCCATACACAACATAGTCTGTATAGTAGGCGACTTTAACCTTGGCCAAATAGATTGGACTGACCTTACGGGTAACTCAGAATCAGAGGATTTTCTCGAGACGATCCAGGACTGTTTCCTAAGTCAACATATAACCGAACCCACCTGGGGTAATAATATACTCGATTTAGTTCTGTCGAACAGAGGAAACCTCATTAGCAATGTCGAGGTAGGGAACGAATTTGCAAACAGTGATCACAAAGAAATTAGATTCCAGTTAGATTTTCAGGGCAGACGTAAGGAAAATTCCACTAAAGTACCAGATTTCAGAAGGGCAAAATTTGACAGTTTAAAGAGGCAGCGGAGAGAGGAAGTATGGCGCTTGGCTGTGAACCTGATAGATGACTCCGACCTGATAACGAGATCTGAGATTGCTGAGTTCCACAACAATTTAAATAATGAGTTACTTAATGCACAAAGGCAGAACATACCATACAAAAAACTCAGATCAGACAACAATGAAACTAAATGGAGAAATAATTATTTAAAGAACATCATTGGCCAAAGGAAGGCTATAGGTAGAAGGATAAAGCGTGGCAAAATTTACCTCCAAGATTATTATAAGATATTGGCGAGTAGGGTTAAACCGAGATAAGGAAAGCCAAGAGGAATATTGTGGCAAGGATAGCAAGGGAGGCGAAGACAAACCCCAAAGAATTCTACCAAATGTATCTAACTAAAACACGAGAAAAGATTGGACCAATACGGTCAGTTACCGGCGAGCTCACTGATAACGACGGAGAAATGAGCAATAATTTGATTAAATATTTTTCTACAGTTTTCACCACCGAAAATTTAAACATGATACCCGAGGCACCGACTCTTCAGAGATAGTGAAGAAAACAAATTAAGTGAGATAGTAGTGACTAGTAACGATGTTAGTAAGCAAATAGACAAACTAAAGCCTAATAAGTCACCTGGTCCCGATGAGATATTTGCCAGAGTATTAAAGGAATATAAGGAAGAGCTTAGCATGCCCTTAGCAAAGTTGTTTAACATGTCCTTAAAAACAGGCGTAGTACGAGAATCCTGGAGGATAGCGAATTTAATACCGATTTTCAAGAAGGGAGATAGATCACTATCCTCTAACTACCGCCCAATCAGTCTAACATCAATAGTAGGCAAATTACTGGAGGCAAGCATTTCAAAATCTATTCGAAATCACCAGTAGAAGCACCGATTGATCAATGATTCCCAGCATGGCTTCACAAGGGGACGTTCTTGTCTAACTAATCTATTAACATTCTTTTCATCAGTTTCCGAATCGGTGGACGAGGGGCACAATTATGATGTGGTATATCTCGACTTTAGCAAAGCCTTCGACAGAGTCCCCCACGAAAGACTAATTAGAAAGGTAGAAGCACATGGCATCAAAGGTAACATCCTTAAATGGATTAGGGCGTGGTTACAGGACAGGAAACAGCGAGTGAGCATTAAAGGCAGTAAGTCCCATTGGAGCAACGTCACAAGTGGAGTTCCCCAAGGCTCAGTACTTGGAACATTGTTATTTATTACATACATAAACGACATAGATATCGGCATAGACAGCAACATCAGTAAATTTGCTGATGATACTAAAATAGGATGTGTTATTAAATCTGACGAGGACTTCGCAAAACTACAGGAAGATCTAAACAAATTTTTCGAATGGTCTGAAATATGGCAGATGAAATTCAACGTGGACAAATGTAAAGTACTCAGTATAGGAGATGTAAACAGGGAAACTAGATACCAGATGAACAACATATGCCATAGAGAAATCCGACTGCGAGAGAGATTTAGGAGTAACGATAAGTAGGAACCTTAAGCCAAGTAAACAATGTGTTTTTGCTCGTAACAAGGCTAATAATGTTCTTGGGTTCATACAAAGGAGTGTTAGTTACAAGACTAGCGAGGTCATCCTAAAACTGTATCTTGCGCTTGTGAGACCACAAGTGGATTACGCAGTTCAATTCTGGTCACCGTATCACAGAATGGATAGAGGAATCCTTGGAAAGAATTCAGAGGAGAATGAGAAGACAAATCCCGGGTATTAGGAACCTTGAGTATAGAGACAGGTTCAAGCATCTTAATTTGCACTCCCTCAAGAGACGTAGAGCGAGGGGCGACCTGATAGAGGTGTATCAGTGGAAGTCAGGGCTAAACAAAGGGGACATTACAAAGGTACTCAAACTATCCAACCGGGAGCGAACTCGTAACAATGGTTTTAAATTAGACAAATTTAGATTTAGGCCCGAAATAGGTAAACACTGGTTTGGAAACAGAGTAGTGGATGAATGGAACAAGTTACCAAATATCATCATTAACTCAAATACGCTGAATAGCTTCAAACATAGGTTGGGTGTAAACGGGACTGCCCAGTATGGGCCAATAGGCCCGCTGCAGTTTCCTCCAATCTGTCATTGTACTCTAGTGTGGGGACTACTGTTAAAAGAACCTAAGAACATAAGAAAATAAGGAGTCTGCAATAGGCCGGTTGAACTGTGTATGGCAGCTCCTGTGAACCAGTTTCTTCCTATCTCCCTCCTAAACCTAAACTTATCCAAATTGAATCCATTGCTCCGAGTCCTATCCTGCTCGGATATTATAAGAACTGTATCTATATCCCCTTTATTGATTCCTTTCACCCACTTAAATACTTCTATCATATCTCCCCGCACTCTTCGTCTTTCTAAGGGAATGCAAGTTAAGTTTCTTTAACCTATCCTGATATATTCTAGTGTAGGGACTAATATTATATTCTAGTTTGGGGACTGTCAATGTACTCTAGTGTAGGGACTACTGTTATACTCTAGTATGGGGACTATTGTTATAGTCTAGTGTGGCGAATACTTTTAAACTCTGGTGTAAGGACTTCAGTTATACTCTAGTGTTCGGATTATTGTTATACTCTAGTGCAGGGGTCACCAAACTTTTTTCACAGTGGGCCGGATAACTAAAGAATGACGAGCGCGGGCCGCATAATCATTCTGTTCAATACTCGCAAGCGAAAACTAAAGCTCTGGTAACGTCAGAGCGTAGGCGGAGCTACCACGAGCCGGGGAAGGACTTGGGATCCTGCCCACTGGCCGTAGTTTGGTGACCCCTGCTCTAGTGTGGGGACTATTGTCATACTCTAGTGTTCGGAATATTGTTATACTCCAGTGTGGGGACTATTGTTATACTCTAGTGTTCGGGTTATTGTTATACCCTAGTGTGGGAAATATTGTTATACTCTAGTGTTCGGATTATATTTTTTCTCCAGTATGGGGACTATTGTTATACTCTAGTGTGGGGACTATTGTTATACACTAGTGTTCGGATTATTTTAATACTCCAGTGTGGGGACTATTGTTATATTCTAGTGTGGGGACTATTGTTATAATCTAGTGTTCGGATTATTGTTATACTCTAGGGTGGGAACTATTGGTATACCCTAGTGTTAGGGTTATTGTTATACTCTAGCGTGGGGACTATTGTTATACTCTAGTGTTAGGGTTATTCTCATACTCTAGTGTGGGGACTATTGTTATACTCTAGTGTTCAGATTATATTAATAATCCAGTGTGGGGACTATTGTTATATTCTAGTGTGGGGACTATTGTTATACTCTAGTGTGGGGACTATTGTTATACTCTAGTGTTCGGATTATTGTTATACTTTAGTGTGGGGACTATTGTTATGCTCTAGTGTTGGGACTATTGTTATACTCTAGTGTTGCGACTATTGCTATACTCTAGTGTGGGGACTACTGTTATATGCTAGTGTGGGGACTACTGTTAAACTCTAGTGTGGGGACTACCTTTGTACTCTAGTGTGGGGACTATTGCTATGCTCTAGTGTGGGGACTATTATTATATTCTTGTGTGGGGACTCTTGTTATACTCTAGTGTTCGGATTATTGTTATACTCTAGTGTGAGGACTATTGTTATACTCTAGTGTGGGGAATATTGTTATACTCTAGTGTTCGGATTATTGTTACACTCTAGTGTGGGGACTATTGTTATACTCTAGTGTTCGGATTATTGTTATACTCTAGTGTGGGGACTACCTTTATACTCTAGTGTTCGGATTATTGTTACACTCTAGTGTGGGGACTATTATCATACTCTATTGTTCCGATTATTGTCATACTCTAGTGTGGGGACTATTGTTATACTCTAGTGTTCGGATTATTGTTATATTCTAGTGTGGGAACTATTGTTAAACTCTAGTGTTCGGGTTATTGTTATACTCAAGTGTGGGGACTATTGTTATACTCTAGTGTTGAGACTATTCCTATACGCTAGTGTGGCTACTATTGTTATACTCTAGTGTTCAGATTATTGTTATACTCTAGTGTGGGGACTACCTTTATACTCTAGTGTTCGGATTAATGTTATACTCTCGTGTGGGGACTATTGTTATACTCTAGTGTTTGGGTTATTGTTATACTCTAGTGTGGGGACTATTTTTATACTCTAGTGTTCGGGGTATTTTTATGCTCTAGTGTGGGGACTACTGTTATACTCTAGTGTTCGGATTATTGCTATACTCTAGTGTGGGGACTATTGTTATACTCTAGTGTTTGGGTTATTGTTATACTCTAGTATGGGGATTATTGTTATACTCTAGTGTTGCGACTATTGTTATACTCTAGTGTGGGGATTATTGTTATACTCTAGTGTGGGGACGATTGTTATGCTCTAGTGTTGGTACTATTGATATACTCTAGTGTTGCGACTATTGCTATACTCTAGTGTGGGGACTACTGTTATACCCTAGTGTATGGACTATTGCTATACTCTAGTGTGGGGTCTATTGTTATACTCTAGTGTGGGGACTCTTGTTATACTCTAGTGTTCGGATTGTTGTTATACTCTAGTGTGAGGACTATTGTTATCCTTTTGTGTGGGGACAATTGTTACACTCTAGTGTTCGGATTATTTTTATACTCTAGTGTGAGGACTACTGTTATACGCTAGTGTGGGGACTACTGTTATATTCTAGTGTGGGGACTACTTTTATACTCATGTGTAGGGACTACTGCTATACTCTAGTGTGGCGACTACTGCTATACTCTAGTGAGGGATCTACTGTTATTCTCTAGTGTTGGGAGTTGAGACTGTTCTTATACTCTAGTGTGGGAACAATTGTTATAATCTAGTGTGGGGACTATTGTTATACTCTAGTGTGGGGACTATTGTTATACTCTACTGTTCGGACTACTGTTATACTATAGTGTGGGGACAATTTTTATACTCTAGTGTGGGGACTATTATTATACTCTAGAGTTGCGACTATTGCTATACTCTAGTGTGAGGACTACACTTATACTCTAGTGTGGGGACTATTGTTATACTCTAGTGTGGGGACTAGTTTATACTCTAGTGTTAGGGATATTGTTATACTCTAGCATAGGGACTATTGTTATACTCTAGTGTTAGGGTTATTCTTATACTCTAGTGTGGGGACTATTGTTTTACTCTAATTGTGGGGACTCTTGATATACTCTAATGCTGGGACTATTACTTAACTCTTGTGTGGGGTCTATTCTTATACTCTAGTGTTGGGACTATTGTTATACTCAAGTGTGGGGACTATAGTTATACTCTAGTGTTGGGACTATTGTTATACTCTAGTGTTCGGATTATTGTTATACTCTAGTGTGGGTACTATTGTTATACTCTAGTGTGGGGACTATTGTTATACTCTAGTGTGGGGACTATTGTTATACTCTAGTGTTCGGAATATTGTTATACTCCTGTGTGGGGACTATTGTTATCTTCTAGTGTGGGGACTATTGTTATACTCTAGTGTTCGGGTTATTGTTATACTCTAGTGTGGGGACTATAGTTATACTCTAGTGTTGGGACTATTGTTATACTCTAGTGTTCGGATTATTTTAATACTCCAGTGTGGGGACTATTGTTATTCTCTAGTGTTCGGATTGTTGTTATACTCTAGTGTGGGGACTATTTTTATACTCTAGTGTTCGGGTTATTGTTATACCCTAGTGTGGGGACTATTGTTATACTCTAGTGTTCAGATTATATTTATTCTCCAGTATGGGGACTATTGTTATATTCTAGTGTGGGGACTATTGTCATACTCTAGTGTGGGGACTATTGTTATACTCTAGTGTTCGGATTATTTTAATACTCCAGTGTGGGGACTATTGTTATATTCTAGTGTGGGGACTATTGTTATACTCTAGTGTGGGAACTATTGTTATACTCTAGTGTTCGGATTATTTTAATACTCCAGTGTGGGGACTATTGTTATATTCTAGTGTGGGGACTATTGTCATACTCTAGTGTGGGGACTATTGTTATGCTCTAGTGTTCGGATTTTTGTTGTACTCTAGTGTGGGGACTATTGTTATGCTCTAGTGTTGGGACTATTGTTATACTCTAGTGTTGCGACTATTGGCTATACTCTAGTGTGGGGACTACTGTAATACTTTAGTGTGGGGACTATCTTTGTACTCTAGTGTGGGGACTATTGCTATGCTCTAGTGTGGGGACTATTATTATATTCTTGTTTGGGGACTCTTGTTATACTCTAGTGTTCGGATTATTGTTATACTCTAGTGTGAGGACTATTGTTATACTCTAGTGTGGGGAATATTGTTATACTCTAGTGTGGGGACTATTGTTATACTCTAGTGTGGGGACTATTGTTATACTCTATTTTCCCCATTATTGTTATACTCTAGTGTGGGGACTATTGTTATACTCTAGTGTTGGGATTATTGTTATATTCTAGTGTGGGAACTATTGTTATACTCTAGTGTTCGGGTTATTGTTATACTCAAGTGTGGGGACTATTGTTATACTCTAGTGTTGAGACTATTCCTATACACTAGTGTGGCTACTATTGTTATACTCTAGTGTTCGGATTATTGTTATACTCTAGTGTGGGGACTACTGTTATACTCTAGTGTTCGGATTAATGTTATACGCTAGTGTGGGGACTATTGTTATACTCTAGTGTTTGGGTTATTGTTATACTCTAGTGTGGGGATTATTGTTATACTCTAGTATTCGGATTATTGCTATACTCTAGTGTGGGGACTATTTTTATACTCTAGTGTTCGGGTTATTTTTATACTCTAGTGTGGGGACTATTGTTATACTCTAGTGTTTGGGTTATTGTTATACTCTAGTGTGGGGATTATTGTTATACTCTTGTGTGGGGACGATTGTTATGCTCTAGTGTTGGTACTATTGTTATACTCTAGTGTATGGACTATTGCTATACTCTAGTGTGGGGTCTATTGTTATACTTTAGTGTGGGGACTATTGTTATCCTTTTGTGTGGGGACTTTTGTTACACTCTAGTGTTCGGATTATTTTTATACTCTAGTGTTCGGATTATTTTTATACTCTATAGTGAGGACTACTGTTATACGCTAGAGTGGGGACTACTGTTCTATTCTAGTGTGGGGACTACTTTTATACTCATGTGTAGGGACTACTGCTATACTATAGTGTGACGACTACTGCTATACTCTTGTGTGGGATCTACTGTTATTCTCTAGTGTTGGGAGTTGAGACTGTTGTTATACTCTAGTGTGGAAACTATTGTTATAATCTAGTGTGGGGACTATTGTTATACTCTAGTGTGGGGACTATTATTATGCTCTAGTGTTGGGACTATTGTTATACTCAAGCGTGGGGACTATTGTTATACTCTACTGTTGGGACTATTGTTACACTCTAGTGTGGGGACTATTTTTATACTCTAGTGTGGGGACTATTATTATACTCTAGAGTTGCGACTATTGCTATACTCTAGTGTGAGGACTACTCTTATACTCTAGTGTGGGGACTATTGTTATACTCTAGTGTGGGGACTAGTTTATACTCTAGTGCAGGGACTACTGCTATTCTCTAGTGTGGGGACTACTGCTATACTCTAGTGTGGGGACTACTGCTATACTCTAGTGGGGGAACTACTGTTATTCTCTAGTGTTGGGAGTTGGGACTATTGTTATACTCTAGGGTGGGGACTATTGTTATACTCTAGTGTGGGAACTACTGTTATTTTCTTGTGTTGGGAGTTGGGACTATTGTTATACTCAAGTGTGGGGACTTTTGTTTTACTCTAGTGTGGGGACTATTGTTATACTCTAATTGTGGGGACTCTTGATATTCTCTAATGTTGGGACTATTGCTTAACTCTTGTGTGGGGACTATTCTTATACTCGAGTGTTGGGACTATTGTTATACTCTAGTGTGGGTACTATTGTTATACTCTAGTGTGGGGACTATTGTTATACTCTTGTGTTCGGAATATTGTTATACTCCAGTGTGGGGACTATTGTTATCTTCTAGTGTGGGAACTATTGTTATACTCTAGTGTTCGGGATATTGTTATACTATAGTGTTCGGATTATATTTATTCTCGAGTGTGGGGACTATTGTTATACTCTAGTGTGGGGACCATTATTATGCTCTAGTGTGGGGACTTTTGTTATACTCTAGTGTGGGGACTATTGTTATGCTCTAGTGTTCGGGTTATTGTTATACTCTAGTGCGGGGACTATTGTTATACTCTAGTGTTAGGGATATTGTTATACTCTAGAATAGGGACTATTGTTATACTCTAGTGTTCGGAATATTTTAATACTCCAGTGTGGGGACTATTGTTATTCTCTAGTGTTCGGATTATTGTTATACTCTAGTGTGGGGACTATTGTTATACTCTAGTGTTTGGATTATTGTTATAATCTAATGTGGGGACTATTGTAATACTCTAATGTTCGGATTATGGTTATACTCTAGTGTGGGGACTATGGTTATGCTCTATTGTTCGTATTATTGTTATACTCTAGTGTGGGGACTATTGTTATACTCTAGTGTTAGGGATATTGTTATACTCTAGAATAGGGACTATTGTTGTACTCTAGTGTTCGGAATATTTTAATACTCCAGTGTGGGGACTATTGTTATTCTCTAGTGTTCGGATTATTGATATACTCTAGTGTGGGGACTATTTTTATACTCTAGTGTGGGGACTATTGTAATACTCTAGAGTTGCGACTATTACTATACTCTAGTGTGAGGACTACTGTTATACGCTAGTGTGGGGACTACTGTTATACTGAAGTGTGGGGACTACATTTATACTCTAGTGTAAGGACTACTGCTATACTCTAGTGTGGGAACTACTGTTATTCTCTAGAGTTGGGAGGTGGGACTATTATTATACTCTAGTGTGGGGACTATTGTTATACTCTGGTGTGGGGACTATTCTTATACTCTAGTGTGGGGACTATTGTTATACTCTGGTGTGGGGACTATTCATATACTCTAGTGTTGGGACTATTGTTATACTCAAGTGTGGGGACTATTGTTATACTCTAGTGTTGGGACTATTCTTATACTCTAGTGTGGGGACTATTGTTATACTCTAGTGTGGGAACTACTGTTATTCTCTATGTTGGGAGTTGCGACTATTGTTATACTCTAGTGTGGGGACTATATTTATACGCTAGTGTAGGGACTACTGCTATACTCTAGTGTGGGAACTTCTGTTATTCTCTAGTGTTGGGAGTAGGGACTATTGTTATACTCTAGTGTGGGGACTATTCTTATACTCTAATGTTGGGGCTATTGTTATAATCTAGTGTTGGGACTACTGTTATACCCTAGTGTGGGGACTATTATACTTTAGTGTGGGGACTTTTGTTATACTATAGTGTGGGGACTATTGTTATACTGTATTGTTCGGATTATTGATATACTCTAGTGTGGGGATTATTGTTATACTCTAGTGTTCGGATTATTGTTATACTCTAGTGTGGGGACTATTGTTATACTCTAGTGTGGCGACTATTGTTATGCTCTAGTGTTGGGACTATTGTTATACTCTAGTGTTGCGACTATTGCTATACACTAGTGAGGGGACTACTGTTATACTCTAGTGTTGCGACTATTGTTATACCCTGGAGTGGGGATTATTGTTATACTCTACTGTGGGGACTATTGTTATGCTCTAGTGTTGGGACTAATGCTATACACTAGTGAGGGGACTACTGTTATACTTTAGTGTGGGGACTACTGCTATACTCTAGTATGAGGACTACTTATATACTCTAGTGTGGGGACTATTGCTATACTCTAGTGTGGGGACTATTGTTATATTCTTTTGTGGGGACTATTTTTATACTCAAGTGTTCGGATAATTTTTATACCCTAGTGTTCGGATTATTGTTATACTCTAGTGTGGGCACTATTGTTATACTGTAGTGTTGCGACTATTGCTATACTCTAGTGTGGGGACTATTGTTATACTCTAGTGTTCGGGTTATTGTTATACTCTAGTGTGGGGACTAGTGTTATACTCTAATGTTCGGGTTATTGTTATACTCTAGTGTAGGGACTATTGTAATACTCCAGTGTTCGGAGTATTGTTATACTCTGGTGTGGGGACTATTGTTATGCTCTAGTGTGGGGACTATTGTTATACACTAGTGTTCGGTTTATTGTTATACTCTAGTGTGGGGACTACTGTTACACTAGAGTGTGGGGACTATTGTTATACTCTAGTGTGGGGACTATTGTTATACTCTAGTGTTCGGATTATTGTTATACTCCAGTGTCGGGACTATTGTTCAACTCTAGTGTGGGGACTATTGTTATACACTAGTGTTCGGTTTATTGTTATACTCTAGTGTGGTGAGTACTGTTACACTCTAGTGTGGGGACTATTGTTATACTCTAGTGTGGGGACTATTGTTATACTCTAGTGTGGGGACTATTGTTATACTCTAGTGTGGGGACTATTGTTATACTCTAGTGTGGAGACTATTTTTATACTCTAGTGTTCGGATTATTGTTATACTCCAGTGTCGGGACTATTGTTATACTCTAGTGTGGGGACTATTGTTATACTCTACTGTTCGGATTATTGTTATACTCCAGTCTGGGGACTATTGTTATACTCTAGTGTAGGGACTATTGTTACACTCTAGTGTGGGGACTATTGTTTTACTCTGATGTTCGGATTTTTGTTATACTCTAGTGTGGGGACTATTGTTATACTCTAGTGTTCGGGTTATTGATATACTCTAGTGTGGGGACTATTGTTATACTCTAGTGTTCGGATTATTGTTATACTCTAGTGTAGGGACTATTGTTATACTCTAGTATTGGGGCAATTGTTATACTCTAGCGCTCGGATTACTCTTATAATCTAGTATGGGGACAATTGTTATACTCCAGTGTGGGGACTATTGTTATACTCTAGTGTGGAGACTACTGTTATACTCTAGTGTGGGACTATTATTATACTCTAGTGTTCGGATTATTGTTATACTCTAGTGTGGGGACAATCGTTATACACTAGTGTTCGGTTTATTGTTATACTCTAGTGTGGGGACTACTGTTACACTCTAGTGTGGGGACTATTGTTATACTCTAGTGTGGGGACTATTGTTATTCTCCAGTCTGGGGACTATTGTTATACTCTAGTGTAGGGACTATTGTTACAATCTAGTGTGGGGACTATTGTTATACTCTAGTGTTCGGATTACTTTTGTAATCTAGTATGGGGACTATTGTTATACTCCAGTGTGGCGACTATTGTTATACTCTAGTGTTCGGATTATTGTTATGCTCTAGTGTGGGGACTATTGTTATACTCTAGTGTTTGGATTATTGTAATAATCTAATGTGGGGACTATTGTAATACTCTAATGTTCGGATTATGGTTATACTCTAGTGTGGGGACTATGGTTATGTTCTATTGTTCGTATTATTGTTATACTCTAGTGTGGGGACTATTGTTATACTTTAGTGTTCGGATTATTTTTATACTCTAGTGTGGGAACTATTGTTGTACTCTAATGTTCGGGTTATTGTTATACTCTAGTGTGGGGACTATTGTTATACTCTAGTGTTCGGATTATTGTTATGCTCTAGTGTGGGGAGTATTGTTATACTCTCGTGTTCGGATTATTGTTATACTCTAGTGTGGGGACTTTTGTTATACTCTAGTGTTCTGATTATTGTTATTCTCTATTGTGGGGACTATTGTTATACTCTCGTGTTCGGATTATTGTTATACTCTATTGTGGGGACTATTGTTATACTCTAGTGTTAGGGTTATTCTTATATTCTAGTGTGGAGACTACTGTTATTCCCTAGTGTTTGGATTATTGTTACACTCTAGTGTGGGGACTATTGTTATACTCCAGTGTTCGGAGTATTTTTATACTCTGGTGTGAGGACTATTGTTTTGCTCTAGTGTGGGGACTATTGTTATACTCAAGTGTTCAGATAATTGTTATACTCTAGTGTGGGGACTATTGTTATACTCTAGTGTTGCGACTATTGCAATACGCTAGTGTGGGGACTATTGTTATACTCTAGTGTTCGGATTATATTTATTCTCTAGTGTAGGAACTACTGTTATTCTCTAGTGTTTGGATAATTCTTATACTCTAGTGTTGCGACTATTGCTATACTCTAGTGTGGGGACTATTGTTAAACTCGAGTGTTCGAATTATTGTCATACTCTAGTGTGGGGACTATTGTTATACTCTAGTTTTCGGGTTATTGTTATACTCTAGTGTGGGGATTATTGTTATACTCTAGTGTTCGGGTTATTGTGACACTCTAGTGTGGGGACTATTGTTAAACTTGAGTGTTTGGATTATTGTTATACTCTAGTGTGGGGATCTATTGTTATACTCAAGTGTTGCGACTATTGTTATACTCTAGTGTGGGGACTATTGTTATACTCTAGTGTTCGGATTATTGTTATAATGTACTGTGAGGACTATTGTTATACTCTAGTTTGGGGACTATTGTTATACTCTAGTGTTCGGATTATTGTTATACTCTAGTGTGGGGACTATTGTTATTCTCTAGTGTTGGACTATTGTTATAGTCTAGTGTGGGGACTATTGTTATACTCTAGTGTTCCGATTATTGTTATACTCTAGTGTGGGGACTATTGTTATACTTTAGTGTTGCGACTATTGTTATACTCTAGTGTGGGGACTATTGTTATACTCTAGTGTTCGGATTATTTTTATACTGTACTGTGAGGACTATTGTTATACTCTAGTGTGGGGACTATTGTTATACTCTAGTGTTCGGATTATTGTTATACTCTAGTGTGGGGACTATTATTATACTCTAGTGTTCGGACTATTGTTATAGTCTAGTGTGGGGACTATTGTTATACTCTAGTGTTTAGATTATTGTTATACTCTAGTGTGGGGAGTATTGTTATACTCTAGTGTTCGGATTATTGTTATACTCTAGTGTGGGGACTATTGTTATACTCTAGTGCGAGGACTAATGTTTTATGCTAGTGTGGGGACTACTTTTATACTCTAGTGTGGGGACAACTTTTATACACTAGTGTAGGGACTACTGCTATTCTCTAGTGTGGGGACTACTGCTATACTCTAGTTTGGGAACTACAGTTATTCTCTAGTGTTGCAACTATTGCTATACTCAAGTGTTGGGACTATTGTTATACTCTAGTTTTGGGACTATTGTTATACTTTAGTGTGGGGACTATTGTTATACTCTAGTTTGGGGACTATTGTTATACTCTAGTGGGGGACTATTTTTATGCTCTAGTGTTAGAACTATTGATATACTCTAGTGTTGCGACTACTGCTACACTCTAGTGTGGGGACTACTGTTATATGCAAGTGTGGGGACTACTGTTATAGTCTAGTGTTCAGGTTATTGTTATACTCCAGTGTGGGGACTATTGTTATACTCTAGTGTGAGGACTACTTTTATATGCTAGTGTGGGGACTACTGTTATACTCTAGTGTGGGGACTACTTTTATACTCTCGTGTAGGGACTGCTGCTATACTCTAGTGTGGGGACTACTGCTATACTCTAGTGTGGGAACTACTGTTATTCTCTAGTTTTGGAATTTGGGACTATTTTTATACTCTAGTGTGGGGACTATTGCTATTCTCTAGTGTGGGGACTATTGTTATACTCCTGTGTGGGAACTGTTCTTATACTCTAGTGTTGGGTCTATTGTTATACTCAAGTGTGGGGACTATTGTTATACTCTAGTGTTGGGACTATTGTTATTCTCTAGTGTGGGGACTATTCGTTTACTCTAGTGTTGGGACTATTGTTATAGTCTAGTGAGAGGACTACTTTTATACGCAAGTGTGGGGACTACTGTTATACTCTAGTGTGGGGACTACTTGCATATTCTCGTGTAGGGACTGCTGCTATACTCTAGTGTGGGCACTACTGCTATACTCTAGTGTGGGGACTGTTGTTACACTCTTGTGTGGGAACTATTCTTATACTCTAGTTTTGGGACTCTTCTTATACTCAAGTGTGGGGACTATTGCTATACTCAAATTTTGGGACTATTGTTATACTCTAGTGTAGGGACTATTGTTATAATCTAGTGTTCAGGTTTTGTTATACTCTAGTGTGGGGACTATTGTTATACTCTCGTGTTCGGATTATTGCTATGCTCTAGTGTGGGGACTATTGTTATACTCTAGTTTTCGGATTATTGTTATACTCCAGTGTGGGGACTATTGTTATACTCTAGTGTGGGGACTATTGTTATACTCTAGTGTGGGGACTATTTTTATGCTCTAGTGTTGGAACTATTGTTATACTCTAGTGTTGCGACTATTGCTATACTCTAGTGTGGAGACTACTTTCATATGCTAGTGTGGGGACTACTGTTATACTTTAGTGTTCGGGTTATTGTTATACTCCAGTGTGGGGACTATTGTTATACTCTAGTGTGGGGACTATTGTTATACTCTCGTGTTCGGGTTATTATTATACTCTAGTGTGGGGACTACTGTTACACTCTAGTATTCGGATTAATGTTATACTCTACTGTGGGGACTACTGTTTTACTCTAGTGTTCGGGTTATTGTTATACTGTAGTGTGGGGACTATTGTTATACTCTAGTGTTCGGATTATTGTTATTCTCTAATGTGGGGACTACTGTTATACGCTAGTTCGGGGACTACTGTTATACTCTAGTGTTCGGGTCAGGTTTACACTATAGTGTGGGGACTATTGTTATACGCTAGTGTTCGGATTATTGTTATACTCTAGTGTGGGGACTATTGTTATGCTCTAGTGTTCGGATTATTGTTATTCTCGAGTGTGGGGACTATTGTTATACTTTAGTGTTTGGGTTATTGTTATACTCTAGTGTAGGGATTATTGTTATACTCTAGTGTTCGGATTATTGTTATACTGTCGTGTGGGGACTATTGTTATACTCTAGTGTTCGGGTTATTGTTAAACTCTAGTGTGGGGATTATTGTTATGCTCTAGTGTGGGGTCTATTGTTATACTCTAGTGTGGGGTCTATTGTTATACTCTAGTGTTCGGATTATTGTTATACTCTAGTGTGGGAACAATTGTTATACTCTAGTGTTCGGGTTATTGTTAAACTCTAGTGTGGGGATTATTGTTATACTCTAGTGTTCAGATTATTGTTATTCTCTAGTGTGGGGACTATTGGTATACTCTAGTGTTCTGGTTATTGTTAAACTCTAGTGTGGGGATTATTGTTATACTCTAGTGTGGGGACTATTGTTATACTCTAGTGTGGGGACTATTGTTATACTCTAGTGTTCGGGTTATTGTTATACTCTAGTGTGGGGACTATTGTTATACTCTAGTGTGGGGACTATTGTTATACTCTAGTGTGGGGACTATTGTTATACTCTAGTTTTCGGATTATTGTTATACTCCAGTGTGGGGACTATTGTTATACTCTAGTGTGGGGACTATTTTTATGCTCTAGTGTTGGAACTATTGTTATACTCTAGTGTTGCGACTATTGCTATACTCTAGTGTGGAGACTACTTTTATATGCTAGTGTGGGGACGACTGTTATACTTTAGTGTTCGGGTTATTGTTATACTCTAGTGTGGGGACTATTGTTATACTCTAGTGTGGGGACTATTGTTATACTCTCGTGTTCGGGTTATTATTATACTCTAGTGTGGGGACTACTGTTACACTCTAGTATTCGGATTAATGTTATACTCTACTGTGGGGACTACTGTTTTACTCTAGTGTTCGGGTTATGGTTATACTGTAGTGTGGGGACTATTGTTATACTCTAGTGTTCGGATTATTGTTATACTCTAATGTGGGGACTACTGTTATACTCTAGTGTGGGGACTACTGTTATACTCTAGTGTTCGGGTCAGTTTTACACTATAGTGTGGGGACTATTGTTATACGCTAGTGTTCGGATTATTGTTGTACTCTAGTGTGGGGACTATTGTTATACTCTAGTGTTCGGATTATTGTTATTCTCGAGTGTGGGGACTATTGTTATACTCTAGTGTTCGGGTTATTGTTATACTCTAGTGTGGGGACTATTGTTATACTCTAGTGTTCGGATTATTGTTATACTCTAGTGTGGGGACTATTGTTATACTCTAGTGTTCGGGTTATTGTTAAACTCTAGTGTGGGGACTATTGTTATACTCTAGTGTGGGGACTATTGTTATACTCTAGTGTGGGGACTATTGTTATACTCTAGTGTTCGGATTATTGTTATACTCTAGTGTGGGGACTATTGTTATACTCTAGTGTTCGGATATTGTTAAACTCTAGTGTGGGGACTATTGTTATACTCTAGTGTGGGGACTATTGTTATACTCTAGTGTTCGGACTATTGTTACTCTAGTGTGGGGACTACTGTTATACTCTAGTGTGGGACTATTGTTATACTCTAGTGTGGGGACTATTGTTATACTCTAGTGTGGGGACTATTGTTATACTCTAGTGTTGGGACTATTGTTATACTCTAGTGTGGGGACTATTGTTATACTCTAGTGTTGGGACTATTGTTATACTCTAGTGTGGGGACTATTGTTATACTCTAGTGTGGGGACTATTGTTATACTCTAGTGTGGGGACTATTCGTATACTCTAGTGTTGGGACTATTGTTATACTCTAGTGTGAGGACTAATTTTATACGCATGTGTGGGGACTACTGTTATACTCTAGAGTGGGGACTAGTTTCATACTCTCGTGTAGGGACTGCTGCTATACTCTAGTGTGGGGACTACTGCTATACACTAGTGTTGGAACTACTGTTATTCTCTAGTTTTGGGATTTGGGACTATTGTTATACTCTAGTGTGGGGACAATTGTTTTACTCTAGTGTGAGGATTATTGTTATACTCTAGTGTGAGGACAATTGTTATACTCTAGTGTGGGGAGTATTGTCATACTCTAGTGTTCGGATTATTGTTATACTCTAGTGTGGGGACTATTGTTATACTCTAGTGTTCGGACTATTGTTATACTCTAGTGTGGGGACTATTGTTATACTCTAGTGTTCGGATTATTGTTATACTCTAGTGTGGGGACTATTGTTTTACTCTAGTGATCGGATTATTGTTATACTCTAGTGTGGGGACTATTGTTATACTCTAGTGTTTGGTTTATTGTTATACTCTAGTGTGGGGACTATTGTTATACTCTAGTGTTCGGATTATTATTATACTCTAGTGTGGGGACTATTGTTATACTCTAGTGTTAGTTTTATTGTAATACTCTAGTGTTCCGATTTTTGATATACTCTAGTGTGGGGACTACTGTTATACTCTAGTGTTCGGATTACTGTTATACTCTAGTGTGGGGACTATTGTTATACTCTAGTGTTTGGATTATTGTTATACTTTAGTGTGGGGACTATTGTTATACTCCAGTGTTCGGATTATTGTTATACTCTAGTGTGGGGACTATTGTTATACTCTAGTGTTTGGGTTATTGTTATACTCTAGTGTGGGTACTATTGTTATCCTCTAGTGTTCGGATTATTGTTATACTCTAGTGTGGGGACTATTGTTATACTCTAGTGTTAGTATTATTGTAATACTCTAGTGTTCCGATTATTGTTATACTCTAGTGTGGGGACTATTGTTATACTCTAGTGTTCGGAATACTGTTATACTCTAGTGTGGGGATTATTGTTATACTCTAGTGTGGGGACTACAGTTATACGCGAGTGTGGGGACGACTGTTATACTCTAATGTTCGGGTCATTGTTACACTCTAGTGTGGGGACTATTGTTATACTCTAGTGTGAGGATTATTGTTATACTCTAGTGTGGGGACTATTGTTATACTCTAGTGTTCGGATTATTGTTATACTCTAGTGTAGGGACTACTCTTATACTCTTATGTTCGAGTTATTGTTACACTCTAGTGTGGGGACTATTGTTATACTCTAGTGTTCGGATTATTGTTATACTCTAGTGTGGGTACTTTTGTTATACTTTAGTGTGGGGACTATTGTTATACTCTTGTGTGGAGACTATTGTTATACTCTAGTGTGAGGATTATTGTTATACTCTAGTGTGAGGACTATTGTTATATTCTAGTGTGGGGACTATTGTTATACTCTAGTGTTCGGATTATTGTTATGCTCTAGTGTGAGGACTATTGTTATACTCTAGTGTGGGGACTATTGTTATACTCTAGTGTTCGGATTATTGATATACTTTAGTGTGGGTACTTTTGCTATACTTTAGTGTGGGGACTATTGTTATTCTCTAGTGTGGGGACTATTGTTATACTCTAGTGTGAGGATTATTGTTATACTCTAGTGTGAGGACTATTGTTATACTCTAGTGTGGGGACTATTGTTATACTCTAGTGTTCGGATTATTGTTATACTCTAGTGTGGGGACTATTGTTTTACTCTAGTGTTCGGATTATTGTTATACTCTATTATGGGGACTATTGTTATACTTTAGTGTTAGTATTATTGTAATACTCTAGTGTTCCGATTATTGTTATACTCTAGTGTGGCGACTAGTGTTGTACTCTAGTGTTCGGGTTATTGTTGTACTCTAGTGTGGGGACTATTGTTAAACTTTAGTGTTCGGATTATTGTTATACTCTACTGTGGGGATCTATTTTTATACTTTAATGTGGGGACTATTGTTATACTCTAGTGTTCGGATTATTGTTATACTCTAGTGTGGGGACTATTGTTTTACTCTAGTGTGGGGACTATTGTTATACTCTAGTGTTCGGACTATTGTTATACTCTAGTGTGGGGACTATTGTTATACTCTAGTGTTCCGATTATTGTTATACTCTAGTGTGGGGACTATTGTTCTACTCTAGTGTTCGGATTACTGTTATACTCTAGTATTCGGATTATTGTTATACTCTAGTGTGGCGACTATTGTTGTACTCTAGTGTTCGGGTTATTGTTATACTCTAGTGTGGGGACTATTGTTAAACTCTAGTGTTCGGATTATTGTTATACTCTAGTGTGGGGATCTATTGTTATACTTTAGTGTGGGGACTATTGTTATGCTCTAGTGTTTGGACTACTGTTATACTCTAGTGTTGTGACTATTGCAATACCCTAGTGTGGGGACTACTGTTATACGCTAGTGTGGGGACTACTATTATACTCTTGTGTGGGAACTACTTTTATAATCTATTGTGGCGACAATTGCTATACTCTAGTGTGGGGACTATTATTATACTCTAGTTTTGGGACTATTGTTATACTCTATTGTGGGGACTATTGTTATACTCTAGTGTGGGGACTATTGTTATACTCTAGTGTGGGGACTATTGTTATACTCTAGTGTGGGGACTATTGTTATACTCTAGTGTGGGGACTATTGTTATACTCTAGTGTGGGGACTATTGCCATACTCTAGTGTTTGGACTATTGTTATACTCTAGTGTGGGGACTATTGTTATACTCAAGTGTTCGGATTATTGTTATACTCTAGTGTGGGGACTACTGTTATACGCTAGTGTGGGGACTACTGTTATACTCTAATGTTCGGGTTATTGTTACACTCTAGTGTGGGGACTATTGTTATACTCTAGTGTTCGGATTATTGTTATACTCTATTATGGGGACAATTGTTATACTTTAGTGTTAGTATTATTGTAATACTCTAGTGTTCCGATTATTGTCATACTCTAGTGTGGCGACTAGTGTTGTACTCTAGTGTTCGGGTTATTGTTGTACTCTAGTGTGGGGACTATTGTTAAACTTTAGTGTTCGGATTATTGTTATACTCTACTGTGGGGATCTATTTTTATACTTTAATGTGGGGACTATTGTTATGCTCTAGTGTTTGGACTACTGTTATACTCTAGTGTTGTGACTATTGCAATACCCTAGTGTGGGGACTACTGTTATACGCTAGTGTTGGGACTACTATTATACTCTTGTGTGGGAACTACTTTTATACTCTAGTGTGGGGACAATTGCTATACTCTAGTGTGGGGACTAGTGTTATACTCTAGTGTTCTGGTTATTGTTAAACTCTAGTGTGGGGATTATTGTTATACTCTAGTGTGGGGACTATTGTTATACTCTAGTGTGGGGACTAGTGTTATACTCTAGTGTTCGGATTATTGTTATTCTCTAGTGTGGGGACTATTGGTATACTCTAGTGTTCTGGTTTTTGTTAAACTCTAGTGTGGGGATTATTGTTATACTCTAGTGTGGGGACTATTGTTATACTCTAGTTTTCGGGTTATTGTTATACTCTAGTGTGGGGACTATTGTTATACTCTAGTGTTGCTACTATTTTTATACTCTAGTATGTGGATTAATGTTATACTCTAGTGTGGGGACTATTGTTATGCTCTAGTGTTGGGACTATTGTTATACTCTAGTGTTCCGACTACTGCTATACTCTAGTGTGGGGACTACTGTTATATGCTAGTGTGGGGACTACTGTTATACTCTAGTGTGGGGACTACTTTTAGACTCTAGTGTTCGGATTATTGTTATACTCTAGTGTGAGGACTATTGTTATACTCTAGTGTGGGGACTATTGTTATACTCTAGTGTTCGGATTATTGTTATACTCTAGTGTGGGGACTATTGTTATACTCAAGTGTTCGGATTATTGTTATACTCTAGTGTGGGGACTACTGTTATACGCTAGTGTGGGGACTACTCTTATACTCTAATGTTCGGGTTATTGTTACACTCTAGTGTGGGGACTATTGTTATACTCTAGTGTTCGGATTATTGTTTTACTCTAGTGTGGGTACTTTTGTTATACTTTAGTGTTGGGACTATTGTTATACTCTAGTGTGGAGACTATTGTTATACTCTAGTGTGAGGATTATTGGTATACTCTAGTGTGAGGACTATTGTTATACTCTAGTGTGGGGACTATTGTTATACTCTAGTGTTCGGATTATTGTTATACTCTAGTGTGGGGACTATTGTTTTACTCTAGTGTTCGGATTATTGTTACACTCTAGTGTGGGGACTATTGTTATACTCTAGTGTTAGTATTATTGTAATACTCTATGGTTCCGATTATTGTTATACTCTAGTGTGGGGACTATTGTTATACTCTAGTGTTCGGATTACTGTTATACTCTAGTGTGGGGACTATTGTTATACTCTAGTGTGGGGACTATTGTTATACTCTAGTGTGGGGATTATTGTTATACTCTAGTGTGGGGATTATTGTTATACTCTAGTATTCGGATTATTGTTATACTCTAGTGTGGCGACTATTGTTGTACTCTAGTGTTCGGGTTATTGTTATACTCTAGTGTCGGGACTATTGTTAAACTCTAGTGTTCGGATTATTGTTATACTCTTGTGTGGGGATCTATTGTTATACTTTAGTGTGGGTACTATTGTTATGCTCTAGTGTTTGGACTACTGTTATACTCTAGTGTTGTGACTATTGCAATACCCTAGTGTGGGGACCACTGTTATACACTAGTGTGGGGACTACTATTATACTCTTGTGTGGGAACTATTTTTATAATCTAGTGTGGGGACAATTGCTATACTCTAGTGTGGGGACTATTGTTATACTATTGTTTTGGGACTATTGTTATACTTTAGTGTGGGGACTATTGTTATACTCTTGTGTGAGGACTATTGTTATACTCTAGTGTGGGGACTATTGTTATACTCTAGTGTTCGGACTATTGTTATACTCTAGTGTGGGGACTATTGTTATACTCAAGTGTTCGGATTATTGTTATACTCTAGTGTGGGGACTACTGTTATACGCTAGTGTGGGGACTACTGTTATACTCTAATGTTCGGATTATTGTTACACTCTAGTGTGGGGACTATTGTTATACTCTAGTGTTCGGATTATTGTTATACTCTAGTGTGGGTACTTTTGTTATACTTTAGTGTGGGGACTATTGTTATACTCTAGTGTGGGGACTTTTGTTATACTCTAGTGTGGGGACTATTGTTATACTCTAGTGTGAGGATTATTGTTATACTCTAGTGTTCGGATTACTGTTATACTCTAGTGTGGGGACTATTGGTATACTCTAGTGTGGGGCTTATTGTTATACTCTAGTATTCGGATTATTGTTATACTCTAGTGTGGCGACTATTGTTGTACTCTAGTGTTCGGGTTATTGTTATACTCTAGTGTGGGGACTATTGTTTAACTCTAGTGTTCGGATTATTGTTATACTCTTGTGTGGGGATCTATTGTTATACTTTAGTGTGGGGACTATTGTTATGCTCTAGTGTTTGGACTACTGTTATACTCTAGTGTTGTGACTATTGCAATACCCTAGTGTGGGGACTACTGTTATACGCTAGTGTGGCGACTACTATTATACTCTTGTGTGGGAACTACTTTTATAATCTAGTGTGGGGATAATTGCTATACTATAGTGTGGGGACTATTGTTATACTCTAGTTTTGGGACTATTGTTATACTCTATTGTGGGGACTACTGTTATACTCTAGTGTGGGGACTATTGTTATACTCTAGTGTGGGGACTATTGTTATACTCTAGTGTTCGGATTATTGTAATACTCTAGTGTGGGGACTATTGTTATACTCTAGTGTTCGGACTATTGTTTTACTCTAGTGTTCGGACTATTGTTATACTCTAGTGTTCGGACTATTGTTATACTCTAGTGTGGGCACTATTGTTATACTCATGTGTTCGGATTATTGTTATACTCTAGTGTGGGGACTACTGTTATACGCTAGTGTGGGGACTACTGTTATTCTCTAGTGTTCGGATTCTTGTTATACTCTAGTGTAGGGACTATTGTTATACTCTAGTGTTTGGAGTATTGCTATACTCTGGTGAAGGGACTATTGTTATACTTTAGTGTTCGGGTTATTGTTATACGCTAGTGTGGGGACGATAGTTAAACGCGAGTGTTCGGAGTATTGTTATACTCTAGTGTGAGGGACTATTGTTATACTCTAGTGTTGTGACTATTGTTATTCTCTAGTGTGGGGATTATTGTTATACTCTAATGTGGGGACTACTGTTATACCCTAGTGTGGGGACTATTTTATACTCTAGTGTGGGGACTATTTTATACTCTAGTGTGGGGACTATTGCTATACTCTAGTGTGGGGACTATTGTTATACTCTAGTTTTCGGATTATCTTTATACTCTCGTGTGAGGAGTACAGGTTATACGCTAGTGTGGGGACTACTGTTATACTCTAGTGTGGGGACTACTTTTATACTCATTTGCAGGGACTACTGCTATACTCTAGTGTGTGGACTACTGCTATGCCCTAGTGTGGATCTACTGTTATTCTCTAGTGTTGGGAGTTGGGACTATTGTTATATGCTAGTGTGGGGACTATTGTTATACTCTTGTGTGGGGACTATTGTTATACTCTAGTGTGGGGACTATTGTTATACTCTAGTGTGGGGACTATTTATATACTCTAGTGTGGGGACTATTGTTATACTCTAATGTTGCGACTATTGCTATACTCTAGTGTGAGGACTACTGTTATACGCTAGTGAGGGGAGTACTGTTATACTCTTATTTGGGGACTACTTTTATACTCTAGTGTAGGGACTATTGCTATACTCTAGTGTGGGGACTACTGCTATACTCTAGTGTGGGAACTACTGTTATTCTCTAGTGTTGGGAGTTATGACTATTGTTATACTCTAGTGTGGGGACTATTGTTATACTCTAGTGTGGGGACTATTGTTATACTCTAGTGAGGGAGCTACTGTTATTCTCTAGTGTTGGGAGTTGGGACTATTGTTATACTCTAGTGTGGGGACTATTGTTATACTCTAGTGTGGGAACTACTGTTATCCTCTAGTGTTGGGAGTTGGGACTATTGCTATACTCTAGTGTGGGGACTATTGTTATTCTTTAGTGTGCAGACTATTATTATACTCTAGGGTGGGGATTATTCTTATACTCTAGTGTTGGGACTATTTTTATACTCAAGTGTGGGGACTATTGTTATACTCTAGTCATGGGACTATTGTTATACTCTAGTGTGGGGATTATTCTTATACGCTAGTGTTCGGGTTATTGTTATATTCTAGTATGGGGATTATTGTTATACTATAGTGTGGGGACTATTGTAATGCTCTAGTCTTGGGACTATTGTTATACTCTAGTTTTGCAACTATTGCTATACTCTAGTGTGGGGATTACTGTTATACACTAGTGTGGGGCCTACTGTTATACTCTAGTGTGGGGTCAACTTTTAGACTCTAGTGTGGGGACTATAGCTATACTCTAGTGTGGGGACTATTGTTAAACTCTAGTGTGGGGACTATTGTTATACTCTAGTGTTCGGATTATTGATATACTCTAGTGTTCGGATTATTGATATACTCTAGTGTGGGGACTATTTTTATACTCTAGTGTTTGGATTATTGTTATACTCTAGTGTGGGGACTATTGTTATGCCCTAGTTTGCGGATTATTGTTATACTCTACTGTGAGGACTATTGTTATACTCTAGCGTTTGGATTATTGTTATACTCTAGTGTGGGGACTATTGTTATACTCTACTGTTAGGATTATTGTTATACTCTAGTGTGGGGACCATTGTTATACTCTAGTGTTCGGATTATTGTTATACTCTAGTGTGGGGACTATTCTTTTACTCTAGTGTTACGCCTCTTGTTATATTCTAGTGTGGGGATTATTGTTATACTCTAGTGAGGGGACTATTGTTATGCTCTAGTCTTGGGACTATTGTTATACTCTAGTGTTGCCACTATTACTATACTCTAGTGTGGGGACTACTGTTATACGCTAGTGTGGGGACTACTGTTATTCTCTAGTGTTCGGATTCTTGTTATACTCTAGTGTAGGGACTATTGTTATACTCTAGTGTTTGGAGTATTGTTATACTCTGGTGAAGGGACTATTGTTATACTTTAGTGTTCGGGTTATTGTTATACGCTAGTGTGGGGACGATAGTTAAACGCGAGTGTTCGGAGTATTGTTATACTCTAGTGTGAGGGACTATTGTTATACTCTAGTGTTGTGACTATTGTTATTCTCTAGTGTGGGGATTATTGTTATACTCTAATGTGGGGACTACTGTTATACCCTAGTGTGGGGACTATTTTATTCTCTAGTGTGGGGACTATTTTATACTCTAGTGTGGGGACTATTGCTATACTCTAGTGTGGGGACTATTGTTATACTCTAGTTTTCGGATTATCTTTATACTCTCGTGTGAGGAGTACAGGTTATACGCTAGTGTGGGGACTACTGTTATACTCTAGTGTGGGGACTACTTTTATACTCATTTGCAGGGACTACTGCTATACTCTAGTGTGTGGACTACTGCTATACCCTAGTGTGGATCTACTGTTATTCTCTAGTGTTGGGAGTTGGGACTATTGTTATATGCTAGTGTGGGGACTATTGTTATACTCTTGTGTGGGGACTATTGTTATACTCTAGTGTGGGGACTATTGTTATACTCTAGTGTGGGGACTATTTATATACTCTAGTGTGGGGACTATTGTTATACTCTAATGTTGCGACTATTGCTATACTCTAGTGTGAGGACTACTGTTATACGCTAGTGAGGGGAGTACTGTTATACTCTTATTTGGGGACTACTTTTATACTCTAGTGTAGGGACTATTGCTATACTCTAGTGTGGGGACTACTGCTATACTCTAGTGTGGGAACTACTGTTATTCTCTAGTGTTGGGAGTTATGACTATTGTTATACTCTAGTGTGGGGACTATTGTTATACTCTAGTGTGGGGACTATTGTTATACTCTAGTGTGGGAGCTACTGTTATTCTCTAGTGTTGGGAGTTGGGACTATTGTTATACTCTAGTGTGGGGACTATTGTTATACTCTAGTGTGGGAACTACTGTTATCCTCTAGTGTTGGGAGTTGGGACTATTGCTATACTCTAGTGTGGGGACACTTGTCATTCTTTAGTGTGCAGACTATTATTATACTCTAGGGTGGGGATTATTCTTATACTCTAGTGTTGGGACTATTTTTATACTCAAGTGTGGGGACTATTGTTATACTCTAGTCATGGGACTATTGTTATACTCTAGTGTGGGGATTATTCTTATACGCTAGTGTTCGGGTTATTGTTATATTCTAGTATGGGGATTATTGTTATACTATAGTGTGGGGACTATTGTAATGCTCTAGTCTTGGGACTATTGTTATACTGTAGTTTTGCAACTATTGCTATACTCTAGTGTGGGGATTACTGTTATACACTAGTGTGGGGCCTACTGTTATACTCTAGTGTGGGGTCAACTTTTAGACTCTAGTGTGGGGACTATAGCTATACTCTAGTGTGGGGACTATTGTTAAACTCTAGTGTGGGGACTATTGTTATACTCTAGTGTTCGGATTATTGATATACTCTAGTGTTCGGATTATTGATATACTCTAGTGTGGGGACTATTTTTATACTCTAGTGTTTGGATTATTGTTATACTCTAGTGTGGGGACCATTGTTATGCGCTAGTTTGCGGATTATTGTTATACTCTACTGTGAGGACTATTGTTATACTCTAGCGTTTGGATTATTGTTATACTCTACTGTGGGGACTATTGTTATACTCTAGTGTTCGGATTATTGTTATACTCTAGTGTGGGGACTATTGTTATACTCTAGTGTGGGGACTATTGTTATACTCTACTGTTAGGATTATTGTTATACTCTAGTGTGGGGACCATTGTTATACTCTAGTGTTCGGATTATTGTTATACTCTAGTGTGGGGACTATTCTTTTACTCTAGTGTTACGCCTCTTGTTATATTCTAGTGTGGGGATTATTGTTATACTCTAGTGAGGGGACTATTGTTATGCTCTAGTCTTGGGACTATTGTTATACTCTAGTGTTGCCACTATTACTATACTCTAGTGTGGGGACTACTGTTTACGCTAGTGTGGGGACTACTGTTATACTTTAGTGTGTGGACTACTTTTATACTCTACTGTGGGGACTATTGTTAGGCTCTAGTCTTGGGACTATTGTTATACTCTAGTTTTGCGACTATTGCTATACTCTAGCGTGGGAACTACTGTTATTCTCTAGTTTTGGGATTTAGGACTATTGTTATACCCTAGTGTGGGGACTATTGTTATACTCTAGTATTGGGACTATTGTTATACTCTAGTATTGGGACTATTGTTATGCTCTAGTGTTAGAACTATTGATACACTCTAGTGTTGCGACTATTGCTACACTCTAGTGTAGGGACTACTGTTATATGCTAGTGTGGGGACTACTGTTATAGTCCAGTGTTTGGGTTATTGTTATACTCCAGTGTGGGGACTATTGTTATACTCTAGTGTGAGGACTACTTTTATACGCTAGTGTGGGGACTACTGTTATACTCTAGTGTGGGGACTACTATTATACTCTCGTGTAGGGACTGATGCTCTACTCTAGTGTGGGGACTACTGCTATACTCTAGTGTGGGAACTACTGTTATTCTCTAGTTTTGGGATTTAGGACTATTGTTATACCCTAGTGTGGGGACTATTGTTATACTCTTGTGTAGGGACTATTGTTATACTCTTCTGTGGGAACTATTCGTATACTCTAGTGTTGGGACTATTCTTATACTCAAGTGTGGGGATTATTGTTATACTCTAGTGTTGGGACTATTGTTATACTCTAGTGTGGGGACTATTCGTATACTCTAGTGTTGGGACTATTGTTATACTCTAGTGTGAGGACTAATTTTATACGCATGTGTGGGGACTACTGTTATACTATAGAGTGGGGACTAGTTTTATACTCTCGTGTAGGGACTGCTGCTATACTCTAGTGTGGGGACTATTGTTATACTCTAGTTTTCGGATTATTGTTATGCTCTAGTGTGGGGATTATTGTTATATTCTAGTGTTCGGATTATTGTTATACTCTAGTGTGGCGACTACTTTTATACTCCAGTTTTCAGGTTTTTGTCATACTCTAGTGTTGCGACTATTGTTATATTCAAGTGTGGGGATTATTGTTATACTCTAGTGTGGGGACTATTGTTATGCTCTAGTCTTGGGACTATTGTTACGCTCTAGTGTTGTGACTATTGCTATACTCTAGTGTGGGGACTACTGTTTACACTAGTGTGGGGACTACTCTTATACTCTAGTGTGTGGACTACTTTTATACTCTAGTGTGGGGACAAATGCTTTACTCTAGTGTGGGGACTATTGTTATACTCTAGTGTGGGGACTATTGTTATACTCTAGTGTTACGACTATTGCTATACTCTAGTGTGGGGACTATTTTTATACTCTAGTGTTCGGGTTATTGTTATACTCTAGTGTGGGGATAATTGTTTTACTCTAGTGTTCGGATTATTGTTATACTCAAGTGTGGGGACTATTGTTATACTCTAGTGCGAGGACTAATGTTATATGCTAGTGTGGGGACTACTTTTATACTCTAGTGTGGGGACAACTTTTATACACTAGTGTAGGGACTACTGCTATTCTCTAGTGTGGGGACTACTGCTATACTCTAGTGTGGGAACTACTGTTATTCTCTAGTGTTGGGAGTTGGGACTATTGTTTTACCTTAGTGTGGGGACTAGTGTGGGGAATATTGTTATACTCTAGTGTTGCGACTATTGCTATACTCAAGTGTGGAGACTATTGTTATACTCTAGTTTTGGGACTATTGTTATACTCTAGTGTGGGGACTATTGTTATACTCTAGTGTGGGGACTATTGTTATACTCTAGTATTGGGACTATTGTTATGCTCTAGTGTTAGAACTATTGATACACTCTAGTGTTGCGACTATTGCTACACTCTAGGGTGGGGACTACTGTTATATGCTAGTGTGGGGACTACTGTTATAGCCTAGAGTTTGCGTTATTGTTATACTCCAGTGTGGGGACTATTGTTAAACTCTAGTGTTCGGATTATTGTTATACTCTAGTGTGGGGACTATTGTTAAACTTTAGTGTTCGGATTATTGATATACTCAAGTGTGGGGACTATTGTTATACTCTAGTGTGGGGACTATTGTCATACTCTAGTGTGGGGACCATTGTTATACTCTTGTGTTGGGACTATTGTTATACTTTAGTGTGGGGACTATTGTTATACTCTAGTGTGGGGAGTACTATTATACTCTAGTGTGGGGACAATTGCTATACTCTAGTGCGAGGACTAATGTTATATGCTAGTGTGGGGACTACTTTTATACTCTAGTGTGGGGACATCTTTTATACACTAGTGTAGGGACTACTGCTATTCTCTATTGTGGGGACTACTGCTATACTCTAGTTTGGGAACTACTTTTATTCTCTAGTGTTGGAAGTTGGGACTATTGTTATACCTTAGTGTGGGGACTATTTCTATACTCTAGTGTGGGGACTATTGTTATACTCTAGTGTTGCAACTATTGCTATACTCAAGTGTGGGGACTATTGTTATACTCTAGTTTTGGGACTATTGTTATACTCTAGTGTGGGGACTATTGTTATACTCTAGTTTGGGGACTATTGTTATACTCTAGTGTGGGGACTATTTTTATGCTCTAGTGTTAGAACTATTGATATATTCTCGTGTTGCGACTACTGCTACACTCTAGTGTGTGGACTACTGTTATATGCTAGTGTGGGGACTACTGTTATAGTCTAGTGTTCAGGTTATTGTTATACTCCAGTGTGGGGACTATTGTTATACTCTAGGGTGAGGACTACTTTTATATGCTAGTGTGGGGCCTACTGTTATACTCTAGTGTGGGGACTTCTTTATACTCTCGTGTAGGGACTGCTGCTATACTCTAGTGTGAGGACTACTGATATACTCTAGTGTGGGAACTACTGTTATTCTCTAGTTTTGGAATTTGGGACTATTTTTATACTCTAGTGTGGGGACTATTGTTATACTCCTGTGTGGGAACTGTTCTTATTCTCTAGTGTTGGGACTATTCTTATACTCAAGTGTGGGGACTATTGTTATTCTCTAGTGTTGGGACTATTGTTATTCTCTAGTGTGGGGACTATTCGTATACTCTAGTGTTGGGACTATTGTTATAGTCTAGTGAGAGGACTAATTTTATTCGCAAGTGTGTGGACTACTGTTTTACTCTAGTGTGGGGACTACTTGTATACTCTCGTGTAGGGACTGCTGCTATACTCTAGTGTGGGCACTACTGCTATACTCTAGTGTGGGGACTGTTGTTACACTCTTGTGTGGGAACTATTCTTATACTCTAGTTTTGGGACTATTCTTATACCCAAGTGTGGGGACTATTGTTATACTCTAGTTTTGGGACTATTGTTACACTCTAGTGTAGGGACTATTGTTATACTCTAGTGTTCAGATTATTGTTATACTCTAGTGTGGGGACTATTGTTATACTCTAGTTTTCGGATTATTGTTATACTCCAGTGTGGGGACTATTGTTATACTCTAGTGTGGGGACTATTGTTATACTCTAGTGTGGGAACTATTTTTATGCTCTAGTGTTGGAACTATTGTTATACTCTAGTGTTGCGACTATTGCTATACTTTAGTGTGGAGACTACTTTTATATGCTAGTGTGGGGACTACTGTTATACTTTAGTGTTCGGGTTTTTGTTATACTCCAGTGTGGGGACTATTGATATACTCTATTTTGGGACTATTGTTATACTCTCGTGTTCGGGTTATTATTATACTCTAGTGTGGGGACTACTGTTACACTCTAGTATTCGGATTAATGTTATACTCTAGTGTGGGGACTACTGTTTTACTCTAGTGTTCTTGTTATTGTTATACTGTAGTGTGGGGATTATTGTTATACTCTAGTGTTCGGATAATTGTTATACTCTAATGTGGGGACTACTGTTATACGCTAGTGTGGGGACTACTGTTATACTCTCGTGTTCGGGTCAGTGTTACACTATAGTGTGGGGACTATTGTTGTACTCTAGTATTCGGATTATTGTTGTTCTCTAGTGTGGGGACTATTGGTATACTCTAGTGTTGCTACTATTTTTATACTCTAGTGTGTGGATTAATGTTATACTCTAGTGTGGTGACTATTGTTATGCTCTAGTGTTGGGACTATTGTTATACTCTAGTGTTGCGACTACTGCTATACTCTAGTGTCGGGACTACTGTTATACGCTAGTGTGGGGACTACTGTTATACTCTAATGTTCGGGTTATTGTTGCACTCTAGTGTGGGGACTATTGTTATACTCTAGTGTTCGGATTATTGTTATACTCTAGTGTGGGTAGTTTTGTTATACTTTAGTGTGGGGACTATTGTTATACTCTAGTGTGGAGACTATTGTTATACTCTAGTGTGAGGATTATTGTTATACTCTAGTGTGAGGACTATTGTTATACTCTAGTGTGGGGACTATTGTTATACTCTAGTGTTCGGATTATTGTTATACTCTAGTGTGGGGACTATTGTTTTACTCTAGTGTTCGGATTATTGTTATACTCTAGTGTGGGGACTATTGTTATACTCTAGTGTTTGTATTATTGTAATACTCTAGTGTTCCGTTTATTGTTATACTCTAGTGTGGGGACTATTGTTATACTCTAGTGTTCGGATTACTGTTATACTCTAGTGTGGGGACTATTGTTATACTCTAGTGTGGGGATTATTGTTATACTCTAGTATTCGGATTATTGTTATACTCTAGTGTGGCGACTATTGTTGTACTCTAGTGTTCGGGTTATTGTTATACTCTAGTGTGGGGACTATTGTTAAACTCTAGTGTTCGGATTATTGTTATACTCTTGTGTGGGGATCTATTGTTATACTTTAGTGTGGGGACTATTGTTCTCCTCTAGTGTTTGGACTACTGTTATACTCTAGTGTTGTGACTATTGCAATACCCTGGTGTGGGGACTACTGTTATATGCTAGTGTGGGGACTACTATTATACTCTTGTGTGGGAACTACTTTTATAATCTAGTGTGGGCATAATTGCTATACTCTTGTGTGGGGACTATTGTTATACTCTAGTTTTGGGACTATTGTTATACTCTATTGTGGGGACTAGTGTTATACTCTAGTGTGGGGACTATTGTGATACTCTAGTGTGGGGACTATTGTTATACTCTAGTGTTCGGATTATTGTTATACTCTAGTGTGAGGACTATTGTTATACTCAAGTGTGGGGACAATTGATATACTCTAGTGTTCGGACTATTGTTATACTCTAGTGTTCTGATTATTCTTATACTCTAGTGTGAGGATTATCGTCATACTCTAGTGTGAGGACTATTGATATACTCTAGTGTGGGGACTATTGTTATACTCTAGTGTTCGGATTATTGTTATACTCTAGTGTGGGGACTATTGTTATACTCTAGTGTGGGGAGTACTGATATACTCTAGTGTGGGGACTATTGCTATACTCTAATGCGAGGACTAATGTTATACGCTAGTGTGGGGACTACTTTTATACTCTAGTGTGGGGACTATTGTTATACTCTAGTGTTTGGATTATTGTTATACTCTAGTGTGGGTACTATTGTTATCCTCTAGTGTTCGGATTATTGTTATACTCTAGTGTTCGGATTATTGTTATACTTTAGTGTGGGGACTATTGTCATCCTCTAGTGTTTGACTTATTGTTATACTCTAGTGTGGGTACTATTGTTATACTCTAGTATTCGGATTATTGTTATACTCTAGTGTGGGGACTATTGTTATACTCTAGTGTTAGTATTATTGTAATACTCTAGTGTGGGGACTATTATTATACTCTAGTGTTCGGATTACTGTTATACACTAGTGTGGGGACTATTGTTATACTCTAGTGTTCGGATTACTGTTATACTCTAGTGTGGGGACTATTGTTATACTCTAGTGTGGGGATTATTTTTATACTCTAGTGTGGGGACTACTGTAATACGCTAGTGTGGGGACTACTGTTATACGCTAGTGAGGGGACTACTGTTATACTCTCATTTTCGGGTTATTTTTACACTCTAGTGTGGGGACTATTGTTATAATCTAGTGTTCGGATTATTGTTATAATCTAGTGTGGGGACTTTTGTTATTCTTTAGTGTGGGGACTATTGTTATACTCTAGTGTGGGGCCTATTTTTATACTCTACTGTGAGGATTATTGTTATACTCTAGTGTGAGGACTATTGTAATACTCTAGTGTGTGGACTATTGTTATACTCTAGTGTTCGGATTATTGTTATACTCTAGTGTGGGGACTATTCTTATACTCTAGTGTTCGGACTATTGTTATACTCTAGTGTGGGGACTATTGTTATACTCTAGTGTTAGTATTATTGTAATACTCTAGTGTGGGGACTATTGTTATACTTTAGTGTGGGGACTATTGTCATACTATAGTGTGGGGACTATTGTTATACTCTAGTGTGAGGATTATTGTTATACTCTAGTGTGGGGACTTTTCTTATACTCTATTGTTCGGACTATTGTTATACTCTAGTGTTAGTATTATTGTAATACTCTAGTGCTCCGATTATTGTTATATCCTAGTGTGGGGACAATTGTTATACTCTAGTGTTTGGATTATTGTTATACTCTAGTGTGGGTACTATTGTTATACTCTAGTGTTCGGATTATTGAAATACTCTAGTGTGGGGACTATTGTTATACTCTAGTGTTAGTATTATTGTAATACTCTAGTGTTCCGATTATTGTTATACTCTAGTGTGGGGACTATTGTTATACTCTAGTGTTCGGATTACTGTTATACTCTAGTGTGGGGACTATTGTTATACTCTAGTGTGGGGATTAATGTTATACTCTAGTGTGGGGACTACTGTTATACGCTAGTGTGGGGACTACTGTTATACTCTAATGTTCGGGTTATTGTTACACTCTAGTGTGGGGACTATTGTTATACTCTAGTGTTCGGATTATTGTTATACTCTAGTGTGGGGACTTTTGTTATACTTTAGTGTGGGGACTATTGTTATACTCTAGTGTGGGGACTATTGTTATACTCTAGTGAGAGGATTATTGTTATACTCAAGTGTGAGGACTATTGTTATACTCTAGTGTGGGGACTATTGTTATACTCTAGTGTACGGATTATTGTTATACTCTAGTTTGGGGCCATTCTTATACTCTGGTGTTCGGACTATTGTTATGCTCTAGTGTGGGGACTATTGTTTTACTCTAGTGATCGGATTATTGTTATACTCTAGTGTGGGGACTATTGTTATACTCTAGTGTTAGTATTATTGTAATTCTCTAGTGTTCCGATTATTGATATACTCTAGTGTGGGGACTATTGTTATACTCTAGTGTTCGGATTACTGTTATTCTCTAGTGTGGGGACTATTGTTATACTCTAGTGTTTGGATTATTGTTATACTTAAGTGTGGGGACTATTGTTATACTCCAGTGTTCGGATTATTGTTATACTCTAGTGTGGGGACTATTGTTATACTCTAGTGTTTGGATTATTGTTATACTCTAGTGTGGGTACTCTTGTTGTCCTCTAGTGTTCGGATTATTGTTCTACTCTAGTGTGGGGACTATTGTTATACTCTAGTGTTCGGATTATTGTTATACTCTAGTGTGGGTACTATTGTTATACTCTAGTGTTCGGATTATTGTTATACTCTAGTGTGGGGACTATTGTTATACTCTAGTGCTAGTGTTCCGACTATTGTTATACTCTAGTGTGGGGACTATTGTTATACTCTAGTGTTCGGATTACTCTTGTACTCTAGTGTGGGGACCATTGTTATACTCTATTGTTCGGATTATTGTTATTCTCTATTGTGGCGACTATTGTTGTACTCTAGTGTTCGGGTTATTGTAATACTCTAGTGTGGGGACTATTGTTAAACTCTAGTGTTCGGATTATTGTTATACTCTAGTGTGGGGATCTATTGTAATACTCTAGTATTGCAACTATTGTTATACTCTAGTGTGGGGATTATTGTTATACTTTAGTGTGGGGACTATTGTTATGCTCTAGTGTTTGGACTACTGTTATACTCTAGTGTTGTGACTATTGCAATTCCCTAGTGTGGGGACTATTGTTATACTCTAGTGTGGGGACTATTGTTACACTCTAGTGTGAAGACTATTGTTATACTCTAGTGTTCGGATTATTGTTATACTCTAGTGTGAGGACTATTGTTATACCCTAGTGTGGGGACCATTGATATACTCCAGTGTGGTGACTACTGTTATACGCTTGTGTTGGGACTATTGTTATACTCTAGTGTGAGGACTATTGTTATACTCTAGTGTGGGGAGTACTGTTATACTCTAGTGTGGGGACTATTGCTATACTCTAATGCGAGGACTAATGTTATACGCTAGTGTGGGGACTACTTTTATACTCTAGTGTGGGGACTATTGTTATACTCTAGTGTTTGACTTATTGTTATACTCTAGTGTGGGTACTATTGTTATACTCTAGTATTCGGATTATTGTTATACTCTAGTGTGGGGACTATTGTTATACTCTAGTGTTAGTATTATTGTAATACTCTAGTGTGGGGACTATTATTATACTCTAGTGTTCGGATTACTGTTATACACAAGTGTGGGGACTATTGTTATACTCTAGTGTTCGGATTACTGTTATACTCTAGTGTGGGGACTATTGTTATACTCTAGTGTGGGGATTATTGTTATACTCTAGTGTGGGGACTACTGTTATACGCTAGTGTGGGGACTACTGTTATACGCTAGTGTGGGGACTACTGTTATACTCTCATTTTCGGGTTATTTTTACACTCTAGTGTGGGGACTATTGTTATACTCTAGTGTTCGGATTATTGTTATACTCTAGTGTGGGGACTTTTGTTATACTTTAGTGTGGGGACTTTTGTTATACTTTAGTGTGGGGACTATTGTTATACTCTAGTGTGGGGACTATTGTTATACTCTACTGTGAGGATTATTGTTATACTCTAGTGTGAGGACTATTGTTATACTCTAGTGTGGGGACTATTGTTATACTCTAGTGCTCGGATTATTGTTATACTCTAGTGTGGGGACTATTCTTATACTCTAGTGTTCGGACTATTGTTATACTCTAGTGTGGGGACTATTGTTATACTCTAGTGTTAGTATTATTGTAATACTCTAGTGTCGGGACTATTGTTATACTTTAGTGTGGGGACTATTGTTATACTCTAGTGTGGGGACTATTGTTATACTCTAGTGTGAGGATTATTGTTATACTCTAGTGTGAGGACTATTGTTATACTCTAGTGTGGGGACTATTGTTATACTCTAGTGTTCGGATAATTGTTATACTCTAGTGTGGGGACTTTTCTTATACTCTAGTGTTCGGACTATTGTTATACTCTAGTGTTAGTATTATTGTAATACTCTAGTGTTCCGATTATTGTTATATCCTAGTGTGGGGACAATTGTTATACTCTAGTGTTCGGATTACTGTTATACTCTAGTGTGGGGACTATTGTTATACTCTAGTGTTCGGATTATTGTTATACTCTAGTGTGGCGACTATTGTTGTACTCTAGTGTTCGGGTTATTGTTATACTCTAGTGTGGGGACTATTGTTATACTCTAGTGTTAGTATTATTGTAATACTCTAGTGTTCCGATTATTGATATACTCTAGTGTGGGGACTATTGTTATACTCTAGTGTTCAGATTACTGTTATACTCTAGTGTGGGGACTATTGTTATACTCTAGTGTTTGGATAATTGTTATACGCCAGTGTTCGGACTATTGTTATACTCTAGTGTTTGGATTATTGTTATACTCTAGTGTGGGTACTATTGTTATCCTCTAGTGTTCGGATTATTGTTATACTCTAGTGTGGGGACTATTGTTATACTCTAGTGTTCGGATTATTGTTATACTCTAGTGTGGGGACTATTGTTAAACTCTAGTGTTAGTATTATTGTAATACTCTAGTGTTCCGATTATTGTTATACTCTAATGTGGGGACTATTGTTATTCTCTAGTGTGGGGACTATTGTTATACTCTAGTGTGGCGACTATTGTTGTACTCTAGTGTTCGGGTTATTGTAATACTCTAGTGTGGGGACTATTGTTAAACTCTAGTGTTCGGATTATTGTTACAGTCTAGTATGGGGATCTATTGTTATACTCTAGTATTGCGACTATTGATATACTCTAGTGTGGGGATTATTGTTATACTTTAATGTGGGGACTATTGTTATGCTCTAGTGTTTGGACTACTTTTATACTCTAGTGTTGTGACTATTGCAATTCCCTAGTGTGGGGACTACTGTTATACGCTAGTGTGGGGACTACTATTATACTCTTGTATGGGAACTACTTTTATACTCTAGTGTGGGGACAATTGCTATACTCTAGTGTGGGGACTATTGTTATACTCTAGTTTTGGGACTATTGTTATACTCTAGTGTGGGGACTATTGTTGTATTCTAGTGTGGGGACTATAGTTATAATCTAGTGTTCGGGTTATTCTTATACTCCAGTGTGGGGACAATTGTTATACTTTAGTGTGGGGACTATTGTTATACTCTAGTGTGGGGACAATTGTTCTACTCTTTTGTTCGGATTATTTTTATACTCTAGTGTGGGAACTATTGTTATGCTCTAGTGTTCGGATATTTGTTATACTCTAGTGTGGGGACTATTGTTATACTCTAGTGTTCGGGCTATTGTTGTACTCTATTGTAAGGACTATTGTTATACTCTTGTGTTCAGATTATTGTTATACTCTAGTTTGGGGACTACTGTTATTCTCTAGTGTTCGGATTCTTGTTATACTCTAGTGTGGGGACTAGTGTTATACTCGAGTGTTCGGGATATTGTTATACTCTAGTGTGGGGACTATTGTTATACTCTAGTGTTCGGGTTTTTATTATACTCTAGTGTTTGGAGTATTGTTATACTCTAGTGTGGGGACTATTGTTAAACACGAGTGTTCGGATTATTGTTATACTCTAGTGTGAGGGACTATTGTGTTACTCTAGTGTTGTGACTATTGTTATTCTCTAGTGTGGGGATTATTGTTATACTCTAATGTGGGGACTACTCTTATACCCTAGTGTGGGGACTACTTTTATACTCTAGTGTGGGGACAACTTTATACTCTAGTGTGGGGACTATTGCTATACTTTAGTGTGGGGACTATTGTTATACTCTAGTGTGGTGACTATTGTTATACTCTAGCGTTCGGATTATTGATATACTCTAGTGTGAGGAGTACTGTTATACGCTAGTGTGGGGACTACTGTTATACTCTAGTGTGGGGACTACTTATATACTCATGTGTAGGGACTACTACTATACTCTAGTGTGTGGACTACTGCTATACCCTAGTGTGGATCTACTGTTATTCTCTAGTGTTGGGAGTTGGGACTATTGTTATACTCTAGTGTGGGGACTATTTTTATACTCTAGTGTGGGGACTATTGTTATACTCTAGAGTTGCGACTATTGCTATTCTCTAGTGTGAGGACTACTGTTTTACGCTAGTGTGGGGAGTACCGTTATACTCTTATTTGGGGACTACTTTCATACTCTAGTGTAGGGACTACTGCTATACTCTAATGTGGGGACCACTGCTATACTCTAGTGTGGGAACTACTGTTTTTCTTTAGTGTTGGGAGTTATGACTATTGTTATACTCTAGTGTGGGGACTATTGTTATACTCTAGTGTGGGAGCTACTGTTATTCTCTAGTGTTGGGAGTTGGGACTATTGTTATTCTCTAGTGTGGGGACTATTGTTATACTCTAGTGTGGGAACTACTGTTATCCTCTAGTGTTGGGAGTTGGGACTATTGTTATAATCTAGTGTGGGGACTATTGTTATACTTTAGTGTGCGGACTATTATTATACTCTAGGATGGGGACTATTCTTATACTCTAATGTTGGGACTATTTTCATACTCAAATGTGGGGACTATATTTATACTCTAGTGTTGGGACTATTGTTATACTCTAGTGTGGGGACTATTCCTATACTCTAGTGTTCGGATTATTGTTATACTCTAGTGTGGGGACTATTGTTATACTCTAGTGTTCGGGTTATTGTTATATTCTAGTATGGGGATTATTTTTATACTATAGTGTGGGGACTATTGTTATGCTCTAGTCTTGGGACTATTGTTATACTCTAGTTTTGCAACTATTGCTATAATCTAGTGTGGGGATTACTGTTATACGCTAGTGTGGGGCCTACTGTTATACTCTAGTGTGGGGTCTACTTTTAGACTCTAGTGTGTGGACTATGGCTATACTCTAGTGTGGGGACTATTGTTATACTCTAGTGTGGGGACAATTGTTATACTCTAGCGTTCGGATTATTGATATACTCTAGTGTGAGGACTATTGTTACACTCTAGTGTGGGGACTATTGTTATACTCTAGCGTTCGAATTATTGTTCTACTCTATTTTGGGGACTATTGTTATACTCTAGTGTTCGGATTATTGTTATACTCTAGTGTGGGGACTATTGTTATACCCTAGTGTTCGGATTATTGTTATACTCTAGTGTGGGGACTAGTGTTATACTCTAGTGTTTGGATTATTGTTATACTCTACTGTGGGGACTATTGTTATACTGTACTGTTAGGGTTATTGTTATACTATGGTGTTCGGATTATTGTTATACTCTAGTGTGGGGACCATTGTTATACTCTAGTGTTCTGATTATTGTTATACTCTAGTGTGGGGATTATTGTTATACTCTAGAGTTCGGATTATTGTTATACTCTAGTGTGGCGACTACTTTTATACTCTAGTTTTCAGGTTATTGACATTCTCTAGTGTGGGGACTATTCTTATACTCTAGTGTTACGCCTATTGTTATATTCTAGTGTGGGGATTATTGTTATACTCTAGTGAGGGGACTATTGTTATGCTCTAGTCTTGGGACTATTGTTATACTCTAGTGTTGCCACTGTTGCTATACTCTAGTGTGGGGACTACTTTTATACTCTAGTTTTCAGGTTATTGTCATATTCTAGTGTGCGGACTATTCTTATACTCTAGTGTTACGCCTATTGTTATATTCTAGTGTGGGGATTATTGTTTTACGCTAGTGAGGGGACTATTCTTATGCTCTAGTCTTGGGACTATTGTTATACTCTAGTTTTGCGACTATTGCTATACTCTAGTGTGGGGACTACTGTAATACTCTAGTGTGGGGTCTACTTTTAGACTCTAGTGTGGGGACTATTGCTATACTTTCGTGTGGGGACTATAGTAATACTCTAGTGTGGGGACTATTGTTATACTCTAGTGTTCGGATTATTGTTATACTCTAGTGTGGGGACTATTGTTATACTCTTGTGTGGTGATTATTGTTATATTCTAGTGTTCGGATTATTGTTATACTCTAGTGTGGCGACTACTTTTATACTCTAGTTTTCAGGTTATTGTCATACTCTAGTGTGGGGACTATTCTCATACTCTAGTGTTGCGACTATTGTTATATTCTAGTGTGGGGATTATTGTTACACTCTAGTGTATTGACTATTGTTATGCTCTAGTCTTGGGACTATTGTTACACTCTAGTGTTGCGACTATTGCTATACTCTAGTGTGGGGACTACTGTTTACACTAGTGTGGGGACTACTGTTATACTCTAGTGTGTGGACTACTTTTATACTCTAGTGTGGGGACAATTGCTTTACTCTAGTGTGGGGACTATTGTTATACTCTAGTGTGGGGACTATTGTTATACTCTAGTGTTCGGGTTAGTGTTATACTCTAGTGTGGGGATTATTGTTATACTCTAGTGTTCGGATTATTGTTATACTCTAGTGTGGGGACTATTGTTATACTCTAGTATTGGGACTATTGTTATGCTCTAGTGTTAGAACTATTGATACACTCTAGTGTTGCGACTATTGCTACACTCTAGTGTGGGGACTTCTGTTATATGCAAGTGTGGGGACTACTGTTATAGTCTAGTGTTCAGGTTATTGTTATACACCAGTGTGGGGTCTATTGTTGTACTCTAGTGTGAGGACTACTTTTATACGCTAGTGTGGGGACTACTGTTATACTCTAGTGTTGGGAGTATTGATATACTCTAGTGTATGGACTATTGTTTTACTCAAGTGTGGGAACTACTGTTATACTCTAGTATGGGGACTACTGTTATACTCTAGTGTGGGGACTATTGTTATATTCTAGTGTGGGGACTATTGTTTTATGCTAGTGTTGCGACTATTGTTATGCTCTAGTTTGAGGAATACTGTTATACGCTTGTGTGGGGACTACTGTTATACTCTAGTATGGGGACTACTTTTATATGCTAGAGTAGGGGCTACTGCTATACTCTAGTGTGGAGACTACTGCTGTACTCTAGTGTGGGAAGTACTGTTATTCTCTAGTGTTGGGAGTTGGGACTATTGTTATACTATAGTGGGGGGACTTTTGTTATACTCTAGTTTGGGGACTATTGTTATACTCTAGTGTTGGGACTATTGTTATACACTAGTGTGTGGACTGTTCTTATACTCTAGTGCTGGGACTATTGTTATACTCAAGTGTGGGGACTATTGTTATGCTCTAGTGTTGGGACTATTGTTATACTCTAGTGTGGGGACGACTGCTAAACTGTAGTGTAAGGGCTATTGTTATACTCTAGTGTGGGGCTTATTGTTATACTCCAGTGTGGGGACTATTGTTATTTCTAGTGTTCGGATTATTGTTATATTCTAGTGTTAGAGTTATTGTTATACCCTAGTGTGGGGACTATTGTTATACTCTAGCGTTATGGTCATTGATATACTCTAGTGTTGGGACTATTGTTATACTCTAGTGTTGGGACTATTGTTATACTCAAGTGTGGGGACTATTGTTATACGCTAGTGTTGGGACTATTGTTATACTCTTGTGTGGGGACTATTCTTATACTCAAGTGGGGGACTATTGTTATACTCTAGTGTGGGGACTACTGCCATACTGTAGTGTGGGGACAATTGTTTTACTCTAGTGTGGGAATTATTGTTATACTCTAGTGTTCGGATTATTGTTATACTCTAGTGTTCGGATTATTGTTATACCTTTGTGTGGGGGACTATTGTTATACTCTAGTGTTAGGGTTATTGATATACTCTATTGTGGGGACTATTGTTATACTCTAGTGTACGGATTATTTTTATACTCTAGTGTGGGGACTATTGTTATACTCTAGTATGGGGTCTATTTTTATACTCTAGCATTCGGATTACTGTTATAATCTAGTATGGGGACTACTGTTTTACTCTAGTGTGGGGAGTATTGTTGTACTCTAGTCTGGGGACTATTGTTGTACTCTAGTCTGGGGACTATTGTTGTACTCTAGTGTGGGGACTATTGCTATACTCTAGTGTGGGGACTATTGTTATACTCTAGTGTGGGGACTACTGTTATACTCTAGTGTTGGGACTATTGTTACACTCTAGTGTATGGACTATTGTTATACTCAAGTGTGGGGACTACTGTTATACTCTAGTGTGGGGACTATTGTTATACTCTAGTGTGGGGACTATTGTTATATGCTAGTGTTGCGACTATTGCTATACTCTAGTTACAGGTATACTGTTATACGCTTGTGTGGGGACTACTGTTATACTCTAGTGTGGGGACTACTTTTATATGCTAGAGTAGGGACTACTGCTATACTCTAGTGTGGAGACTACTGCTATACTGTAGTGTGGGAACTACTGTTTTTCTCTAGTGTTGGGAGTTGGGACTATTGTTATACTCTAGTGTGGGGACTATTTTTATACTCTAGTGTAGGGACTATTGTTATACTCTAGTGTTGCGACTATTGCTATACTCTAGTGTGAGGACTACTATACGCTATTGTGGGGACTACTGTTATACTCTAGTGTGGGGGCTACTTTTATACTCTAGTGTAGGGACTACTGCTATACTCTAGTGCGGGAACTACTGTTATTCTCTAGTGTTGGGAGTTGGTACTATTGTTATACTCTAGTGTGGGGACTATTGTTATACTCTAGTTTTGGTACAATTGTTATACTCGAGTGTGGGGACTATTGTTATACTCTAGTGTTGGGACTATTGTTATACTCTAGTGTGGGGACTCTTCTTATACTCTAGTGTTGGGACTATTGTTATACTCAAGTGTTGGGACTATTGTTATACTCTAGTGTTGGGTCTATTGTTATACTCTAGTTTGGGGACTACTGCTATACTGTAGTGTGGGGACTATTTCTATACTCTAGTGTAGGGACTATTGTTATACTCTAGTGTTCGGATTATTGTTATTTTCCTGTGTGGGGACTATTGTTGTACTCTAGTGTTCGGTGTTATTGTTATACTCTAGTGTGGGGACTATTGTTATACTCTAGTGTTCGGATTATTGTTATACTCCAGTGTGGGGACTATTTTTATATTCTAGTGTGGGGACTACTGTTATACTCTAGTGTTCGGATTATTGTTATACTCAAGTGTGGGGACTACTGTTATACTCTAGTGTTCGGTGTTATTGTTATACTCTAGTGTGGGGACTATTGTTATACTCTAGTGTTCGGATTATTGTTATACTCCGGTGTGGGGTCTATTGTTATACTCTAGTGTGGGGACTATTGTTATACTCTAGTGTTCGGGTTATTGTTATACTCTAGTGCGGGGACTATTGTTATACTCTAGTTTTCGGATTATTGTTATACTCTAGTGTGGGGACTATTGTTATACTCTAGTGTGGGGACTATTGTTTTACTCTAGTGTTCGGAATATTGTTATACTGTATTGTGGGGACTATTGTTATACCCTAGTGTGGGGACTACTGTTATTCTCTAGTGTGGGGACTACTTTTATAGTCTAGTGTAGGGACTACTGCTATACTCTAGTGTGGGGACTACTCTTATACTCTAGTGTGGGGACTATTGTTATACTCCACTGTGGGGACTATTGTTATACTCTAGTGTTACGACTATTGCTTTACTCGAATGTGGGGACTTTTGTTATACTCGAGTGTTGGGACTATTGTTATATTCTAGTGTGGGGACTACTGTTTTACTCTAGTGTGGAGACTATTGTTATACTCTAGTGTGGGGACTACTGTTATACTCTAGTGTGTGGTGGGACCGAGATTGTGGCTGTTGTTTAAGTCCAGAGACAAAGTTTTCCAACATTTCTCAGCCTCTGGGCAGCTGGAGCTAAAAACTAACCAACTGCAGTCAGGTCTGGTTCGACAACTTCCACATTTCTGCCGAATTCCAACAAAATGTCTTTACGTGGTTTCTCGGTGGACGAGACGCATCAAATAATTTCTGAGAATCGAACCGAATCCTAACAAACCTTTTGCTTATTGTTTTATTTCTTATGCAATCTTCTTCAGCGTCGAGTGTTTGAATGCGAGACATGATGACTCTTGAGCTCGTGTCATTTTACTGTATGTGTATTGCGAAAAATTACCTTTATAGTGTGGCTCAGGAAGGGTTGGCATATATAGTGTGGCTCAGGTAGGTGTGGCACATATAGTGTGGCTCAGGTAGGTGTGGTTCATATAGTGTGACTTAAGTTGGTATGGTATAGTGTAATTCGGGTGGGTGTGGCTCATATATTGTAGTGTGGTTCACATAGTGTGGCTCAGGTAGGTGCGGTTCATATAGTGTGACTCAGGTAGGTATGGTACATATAGTGTAATTCAGGTAGGTGTGGCTCATATATTGTAGTGTGGTTCACATAGTGTGGCTCAGGTAGGTGCGGTTCATATAGTGTGACTCAGGTAGGTATGGTACATATAGTGTAATTCAGATAGGTGTGGCTCACTTAGTGTGGCTCAGGTAGGTATGGTTCATATAGTGTAGCTCAGAGGGTTAAACCATAGTCCTTAGAGGGTTAAACCATAGTCCTCAGAGAGCTAAACCATCGTACTCAGAGGGCTAAACCATCGTACTCTGAGGGTTTAAATCGTACCCCTAGGGTTAAACCATCGTATTCAGAGGTTTAAATCATCATACTCAGAGGGTTAAACCATTCTATTCATGGGGTTAAACCAACGTACTCAGAGGGTTAAACCAATGTCTTCAAAATATAAACTAATTGAGGACGACAGCATAACCCTTTCAATACAATACCATAGTTCATCCCCTTTAAATAGTTAAGCAATAGTGTTCAAATGTTTAACTTATACTATTATAGCATACTGTTATAGTCATACGCGATTTGTTAATCACAAACTGCTTTCGATCGTTCAAATATTTGGTACTCTTAGATCCCTCCCGACCAACACCACGACTCACAGAATGAAACTCAACTAACTTGTTTGTGCCATTATTATTATTAGTAGTAGTAGATAGTATTAGTGGTAGTATTACCACATAATAGCTCAGAACGCAACAGGGGAGATGGATACCAGTGAAGTAAACAAGATTCGAAGGTCCAATACGACAGAACGACAGCACGGCCAAAGTGATAAGTTGCAGCAACTGTTGCTGCAAGAACCAGAGAATTTGAAAAAAAGTAGCTAAAGCGCAGGAGGTGGGCGCCTCGAACTGTTTAACTACGTTACCGATAAGGGCAAATGGTTTCAGTCTCAATAAACAAGAATTTATAGATGCCAATACTCTAATGTACGGTAGGCCAGTAGAAGGTTTGCGCTCCCAATGCGTGTGTAGCTCTTCCTATGACGTCGATCACGCCATGGTGTGCAAGAAAGGGGGCTTCATATGCATGAGGCATGACGAAGTAAGGGGTCTCACAGCAAATAAGTTGAAGGAAATCTGCGGTGATGTCATGGTAGAACCGACCCTCCTTCCATTGGACGGTGAGATGTTCCAACATAGGACTTCAAACACATCCAACGAAGCCTGTGTTGACGTCAGTGGCCGAGGATTCTGGACGCGGGGACAGCGAGCCTTCTTCGACATCATGATTTTTGATCCCATGGCCGCATGCCACCGTAACTTGGCTCTCGATGCTGCACACAGGAGGAACGAGAACGATAAGATAAGGGCATATTGGGAAAGAATTCAGAATGTTGATCAAGGCAGCTTCACTCCTCTAGTGTTCACAACCTCTGGTGGGATGGGAGCAAGTGCAAGATGTTTCTACGCCAGACTCGCGGAGGTGATCTCCGAACAGAAGCAGCAGCCTAGAAGTTATGTTACAGCCTTGATGAGATGTTGACTGCCCTTCTCTCTCCTTCGGTCGGCTTTGCTCTGCCTCAGGGGAACGAGAGCTTCGGACCCAAAGCCGACAATAGTTGCAGATATTGACTATGAGGATACAGTCACTGAATGCCGCATAAATCTGCGGCTCAACTAATTCAACACAGATAGGATAGCTACTTATGTATTAGGATATTTAATATTAAGGTAATAAAATGGCGGCAAAGGTGTGGCTATTGGGGGAGGTTGGAGGCCACGATTAAAAAAAAAATTAGTAGTATTAGTAGTAGCAACAAGTGCGCTTGATTTTCAAACTGAGTGTCTATGTTTAGATGTGTTAAAGTGTCGACTTGTGTGTGGGTCGGTGGATTCAACATGGCGAATAATATGGTAAACTCCCTTTACACGTTTTAATATTGTGAAGCTAGCTAGGAGTGTTTGTTACTGCTTTGAAATGTAATTGTCAATCCTAATAGAAAGTAAATACAGTACCCATTAAGAAGTGTCATAATTCATCCCTCCCCTTACTGAGATAAATTTATTTATATGAAGTAAGTGAAAATACTCTATTGAGTGATGAATAACCAAGGGAAGATTGAGAAACGAGTATGAACCTGACGATTTAAAAACCGTATCATAAATGCTTACATGTTACGTAGTAGGTAGTGAGTGTAGGCCTCCTCCATACACGTCTGCACCTCCGTCTCCACCTCCGTCTCCACCTCACTTCTCTCTCTCTCTCTCTCTCTCTCTCTCTCTCTCTCTCTCTCTCTCTGCTAAAAGAACGAAGAAAGGAAGAGCAAGAGTAATAAGTAAAGAATAAAGCAGAGATACAAATCGTAAAAAGAAATAGAGTAATGAAATAATAGAAAATAAAAGGAAATATACCTCATTTGTTAAATGGGTGGAGGCCACGTACTACAAAAAATAGTAGAAGTAGTAGTCTCCGAAGATCTCCGCGAGAACTGGGAGTCATCCCAGCACAAAATTTCACATCTACTGAATGAACATTTTCAACTTACTTAATTCAAGTTTTACAGTGTTCAACGTGTCAGGAAATTCAACTCCTCTCGCTCCCACGACATCTTAACAAATTTCACTTCTCCCTCTGACCGTGACAAAGTGTTTTATCAGCGCAATAAGCTGAAAGACACTACTCTCATCGTCAACGAGGACCTATGCCCACTTACGACTAAGGCCCGCCAACTGCAAATCAAATAATTTAAAAAAGCCAGGAAACACGGGAAACACGTGATTTCAGGCATAAAACACTTGTTGTGAGGGACTCTCGGGTAAGTGGACACCCAGCCTCCCCAAGCCCCTCGAGTACCTCCTCCCTACAAAGGGAGAACCAGTGATTGCCAGTATGCTTGCCATCACCTTTGGTGTCCCCCCCCCCCCCCCCCGGTCGGCCAACTCGGGCAGCAGCTGCACACCCTGACCAGCAGAATCAGGCAAAAGATAGAACGACCAGAGCAAGAACTCCTTCAAAGACCCCCACCAGATAACGACAACAACCATACATGGTTCCCAAAAAGTTACCAAATCTCAAAAGGTCCATTACCACTCCTGATCTACACGGCCAGGCAATAGACAACCTCCCTAGACCAGCATCCGCCAGTAGGGTCGGCGGAATATGAAATAAGGCCCTCAAAACACCCATATATGGGACAGGGTAGGATGTCTAGTGCCTGTACCGACAGACAATAACTAACCCATGACACAACCCTAACACACTATTAGCTTAACTAGGCGGTCAGCCCGCCCTCTCTTACCTCATCCTAAATTACTTCAATTTTCGAACTATAATTTACTTCCCATACCTCTAATCTTCTTTCACTCTCTCCTTTATCTACAAAAAAAAAATACATATCCACCCTCTGCGGTGAGAATCGGCAACCCCCAGAACCAAGTGACAGGCGCACCTCCCACTCAATCTGGGAACCACCCTCAACAGTACCAGTCATCTTAATTCTGTTAGTTGTAGCACTTGTGAGTACGATAACCCCCCCCCCCCCCCACTATTATAACTTTCTTTGACCTTCCTTTTTCACATCTTAGTGAGCGGAGTTTTTGCTGTTCTTTAATCAAAACCAATATTCCTACACTGATGATGCTAGTGTCGTTCCCTTAGATGTATTGGACCGTATGTGTTTCACCCCCTTCACCCATGGTGTCGACACAATACTCCCCCTTATTGACCCTGCGAGTCCAAACTCAATAACGATATTGAACATTTGTATAACTTTCCTATTTATAATATACACTGCGTCAGCACGTCACAACACATTGGTGGTGTCGCACTATATGTTGATATTAGGTATAACGCTTCCGTAAGAGATGATTTAACGGTAGAGGAGGAGTTCATCGAGAGTGTTTTCACTGAATTACGTAACACACGAAATATCCTAGGAGTAGTAATCTACAGAAGACCCCACGCTAATGTAAGGAACTTTCTTGATAAATTTTCGGAGCTAATCTCCATCATAAATTCAGAGAGGAAATTTTGCTACATTACAGGAGATTTTAACCTTGATGTATTAAAATCAGAAACCTACACCTCAGTATTACTGTAGACCTTCTTGTTGCCTGTCATTCTAAACTCTTCTTCAACACTATAACCAAACTCACTAGAGTAACTGCCACCTCTGCCACTGTGCTAAATCATATTTGGACTAACAACACTCTTAACAAACTTGCAATTGGAATTATTTATAACAATATCTCAGATCACTTTCCAGTTTTTACCATGTCACAAGATCCAAAAGGTCTAGTAGAGTCCTACTAAGATACAGAGACTACTGTGCCTACAACATGCTCCTTTTTTAAAACAACTTAATGAATACTAAGTGGTATCTTGTCTATGCCTCCGATAACCCTAATGTGAGCTGCCGCATCTTCTCTTGCATCATCAATGATGGTTTTAATTAATGCTTCCCGCTCAAGACAAAGTCAGTAAAAGCTGTATATGTCTCCAAATCCTATATTACAAGTGAAATCAAGGCAATGATAAAAGAGAAACACGATCATCAAAGGAAATTTGCAAAAAGACCCATAACTTTCGGTGATGCTTACCGAAGTATGAGAAACAGAGTAACTCAAGCAGTTAGAAATGCCAGGCGTAGCTATTATACAAATAAGCTCCAGTCAGCATTGGGCAACAGTAAAAAAGAAAACCTGGAATATCATATATTCTATTCAGAACAAAAACACTCAACCTTCGACACCCACTTAACTTTTATGATAAAGGATTTAGTTGTAACATAACCCTCCCTCATTACCAACCAATTATATGACTATTTTATCCACGTTGGCAAAACTCTTGCACAGAGCATCCTTAATCACCATGAGGAATTTAGAGCCTACCTGCAAAACAGACACCAAAGGAGCTGTTCTAATCATTTGTCACAGCAGATGAATTATTGACCATCATAAAAGTGTCCAAAGATGCAGCAACAGGCGACTTCAATATATCAATGAGCATCCTTGAGAAAGTGGCCCACTTTTTATCGCCTGTTCTCTTACACATTTGTAACTCCTCCTTCACTAGTGGTGTCCTTCCGGATAAATTGAAAATTGCTAAAGTTCACCCAGCATATAAAAAATCTGGGGATAAAGGCCTTTTCAAGAATTACCGTAGCTACCAAAGAGGGAGGTACTACCCCTTGGGAAGATATTGGAAGCATAATGCATTGTCCTATGGTAAACCCTGCTGCCATATGGCATCACAAAAATTGTGACCAAGTCCCAGGAGGCTGATCTGACTTTCCGCCTGATTTACACACAATTGCAGGGTCTCAATTGTTTCTCTTACTACTGACAACACAACATACAAATTGTATGTCGTTTCTTACTCTCGATTTATTTTTAATGTTTGTATTTATTATTATTTTCATTATTATTATTATTATTATTATTATTATCATATTTTTGCCCCGAGGCCCGGGTGGGCTAATTTCCGTAAGAAAAGGAAAGAAAAAAAAAATCGGTCCTCCCAGCTATAAGAACGATACTGGAGAAGTTAGCATGTAGTAGATTAATTACTTCTGCAGTGTCAATAACACCCTTACAGACTCCCAGTTTAGATTTAGAGCTGGAAGGTCAACAGAGAATGCTCTGCTTTCCTTTACTAATGACATCTTAAACTCTTTTTATGACAGTCAGTTCAAAGTCGGTATATTCCTGGACCTCTCTTAGGCCTTTGATACTGTCGACCACATTATCCTCCTTTCAACGCTTGAACATTACGGCGTTAGGGGCTTATCCCACAATAGGTTTACCTCATATCTATCTAATAGGAAGCAGTATATCTGCTTCAATAACAGCAATCTTAATCCTCACCAATTTTGTATGGCGTCGCTTAAGGCTCCATTCTCGGTCCTGTACTATTTTTGTTGTACATAAACGGTATAGTCCACTCCAGCATACTCATAAAATACAACTTTTTTGCTGACGATAGTAATATCTATGCCAACAGCAAAGACCTCCATTCCTTGATGAGAACTATGCACACTGTATTGACTGAAGTCAGGACCTGGGTAATACGTAATAAACTGACCTTAAAACTCGAAAAAAAACACTACACAATCTTTCACAAAGAAAAACTTACCCCCAAATTTGGACCCCCCTGTACCTTGGTAAAATGCGAAAAAAAATACTAAATTCCTTGGGGTTATTGATGATGAGAAACTTAGCTGGATAAACCACGTACTAGCCATTCACAGTAAAGTCAATAAATAGTGCGGTATCATGTATCACATTCGTTTGTCATTCCCTCTTACAGCAATGAAAGAAATCTATTATGATCTTGTTTACCAACACTTGATACACTAGCTCTTCAAAACATAACCCCTGAGTACTGCAAAAAAGAGAGTTGTGCGGACAATGAGCTACTTGAAAAAATGATCACACTAACGAACAATTTGGTAAATTGAAAATGTTAAAATTCGAGGATAATAACACCTACTGCTGTGCCCTATTTGTTTACAAATCTGTCAATTACTTGCTTGACAATAATTATTTCCAGTTCCGGAATAATCAGAGATACTACTTAACGTACCCAGAGCTATGAAGACCACCCCCATGGTCTCCTCTCACTCCCAGACCTCCATGAAATATCAAGGTGTGAAGGTGTGGAACAACTTACCCCCACCCATCAGAACAAAGACTACGCTCCCTTCCTTCAAATCATCTCTTAAAAAATCTCTCTTCAAGTATTAATATTTTTTTGTAATACCTACTTTATATTCCTGCTTTTATTGTACCACCAAAACCGTTTTATCAGAAATTTTCATGCAGACAGATAGAAATTACCATAGCAATAAATATATTTGCCAATTAGACATGATACAACCTTAATACAACCCATGTTATACTATGTAAAAGGCCTGGGAATTAGGGATAAAAATCCCTTACCAGACTAAACAGGTTCTTAATAAAGGAAAGTCAAGGACCATGGTTTTCTGAGGAATAGCAAACAACCATTTGAGATTGACATCTCCTTACTATAAAAAATATAACACAAAACTCTGACACCACTCAACAAACATCAAATAATTACGGAGTCAAACAATTAATGCAGTCAATAGTTAATGGAATTAATCAATTAAGGGAAGCAAACAATTAATGGATTCATAGAATTAATTGGAGTCAACAATTGATAGAATCGAACAATAAAGAGGAGTCAGCAATTAATGGAATCAAACAACCATAGAATCAAACAATGAACAGACATTTCCTACTGCAGTGGCCCTAGGGGAAGGTTCTGGAACAAGGTGATGCACACTCGAGCGACAGCGGTGGATTGTCTTGAAATGGCAGGAGAACACCGGGGCACAGACGGAATGAGATGAACTGATGGTCGTGGTATGTGGTAGTGGTAGATGACCAGAGAATTGACAGTCGATAGGTGAAGGTCTGGGGACACAGCCCACGAGTCCAGGACCTATGATGAGATCACAGCCAGAATTTGACGAACAGTGGGGTAGCTAGATAGTGACTGTATGGCGGCTGGGGTGAATCTGCCCGTGACCCGGGTAGCAGCTGCCGTTCTCACCTCTGCCCAATCACCCAAGTGTTAGTCGCACCAGCAAACAAGCGAGTAAGCAGCGCTAACGAGCAGGAAGATACTTTCCCCCCATACACACTACTTCTCTCCCTTATCATATTTATATATATATCAACTCCACTGTAAAGCATGTATATACTTATAATGTAAAAAAAATTATAAATAAATAAAATAAAATAAATAAAATAAATAAGTATCGAAGTGATAACTGTGGTAACATTCTGATATGTTCTTACTACCACCATGCTATGTGTACGATTCCAGATGATACTAAATGTTACTTAATACAGTACTTCCTTGAGATAAATGTACAATATATATCAGGTGCCTACAAGAGAGCTCAGCTCTCACTGGCTCAACCGTTAATATTATTATTTTTTTCGACTCTACATCTTTGTTCTTCTGGCTAAATAAACCGTTTCAATATCAATATCAATATCAATTTTAAGCCAGAATACCACGACTGGGCTAGAGAGGTGTTCCATGGCAAAATACACCTAATGTAGGAGCGGAAATTGGCACGAATGCTTTCAAGAACGATTACTAAGGGGAAAGGAAAATTAGTTGGTGAAGGAAATCCAAGGTCCAAGATCTGGCTGATATTTGGCAAAACTGAGCCACAAGCGGCGTTTGCGGCATTCACCCATGGAGTTGAGCATCGCTGGAATTACCTGATGCGCACAATCCCGGATATCGAACCTCTGCTCCACTCTCTGGAAGAAGCCATCAGGGTCACTTTTATTCCAACACTAGTGAAAAGCCTTCATTGAACCCAAGCAGAACGGTCACTCCTTGCACTACCACTGAGACCGGGAGGAATGGGAATTACTTATCCAGAAGAGCTTGCTGTAACTGAACATTAGAACTTTGTCAGGCTCACAAAAGAAAGCACATAATAGTTCAGAATGCAATAAGTGACGTGGATACCAAAGACTGAATCAAGATTAGACGTTCCACTACGATAGAACGGCATTGTCAGCGAACTTGTGAAAACGGGAGCTATAGCGCAGGAGGTGTGCGCTAAATTTTATTTTTGTGAGCAAAGGTTCAAATTGTCACCTTATTCAGATTTATTTTGATAAATGCGATTTAGTAGAGTATGTGTATCACCGCTCATTCCTCTAACAATGGCCATCGCTAAAAATACACTGATAACTAACGTGCCTAACCCCTCGTGTCTGCCACACAACAACTTTAATTGAAAGGTTCATTGTGGATGTTATTTTCTAAAGAAAGCCTGGATGGTGGCAGCTCTAAGATGTAAGTACAGTAATGACACGAGTGTGTAAGAATAGAGAAGAACGTGGTTATCCCAGGTAAATCCCCCAAACAGAATATAACTAAGTAAACCTGAGAAAAAAGTAAGAAGAAATATACAATTAAGTAAGAATACTGAAAAAAAAATTAAATACTTTGAGAAAATTAATTAGAAAATTAAGAATACAAAAGAGATACAACAAAGAAGGATACAAAAAAAATTAAAGTGGCAATCCCCAACATTAAAAAGTTAGCTACTTTTGCATTAGGATATTTATTATAAGGGAATTAAAATGGTAGCGAAGGTGTGGCTATTGGGGGAGACTGGAGGCCACTAAGAAAAAAGTAGTAGTACTAGTAATAGGGTACCACCCAAATGCCAGCAAGTCCTTCCTCATTGTGAAGACAGAACATTATGAACGGGTATTGGAGGTGCTCGATGGAAGTGAGTTCAAAATAACAAAGGATGGCCAAGAACACCTAGGCCCAGTAATCGGCACGACGGACTTCAAGGCCGAGTACGTAATGGAAAAGGTGAATGAGTGGGTTTTGGGGGCGCCGATGGTAGAACGGTACCGCTCTTGCCTCGCAAGCGAGATATCACGGGTTCATAAGAACATAAGAACATAAGAAAGTGGGATACTGCAGGAGGCCGACTGGCCCATACAGGGCAGATCCCTTTCACACCCAGCACTTCCATGTGCCTATCCAACTTCGTCTTGAAGCTCCCTAGCGTCCCCGATCCTACTATAGCACTCGGTAGCCTATTCCACATATCCACAACTCTATTACCAAACCAGTGCTTGCCTATATCCTTTCTGAATCGGAATTTATCTAATTTAAAGCCATTTGTTCTAGTTATTTCGTTATTACTGAGCTTCAGAACATCTTCCATTTTACCCTTGTTAATCCCACTTACCCACTTGAACACCTCTATCATATCTCCCCTAACTCTACGCCTCTCTAATGAATGCAAGCCTAAGCTTTTCAGTCTTTCTTCATATGGAAGGTTTCTAATATTATGGATCATTTTTGTCATTCTTCTTTGTACTCTCTCCAAAGAATCTATGTCTATTCTATAATAAGGACACCAGAATTGAACCGCATAATCCATGTGTGGCCTCACTAATGCTAGGTAAAGTTTCAAGATAACGTCAGCAGTTCTGTTACTCACACTCCTAGATATGAACCCAAGAATCCTGTTTGCCTTATTGCGAACGCTAATACATTGTTTTCTAGGTTTCAAGTCGTTGCTAACAAATACACCTAGATCTTTTTCACAATCTGAGTTTTCTATTTCCGTGTTACCTAGTTTATACTTAACGTTTGTATTCGTCTTCCCTATCTGTAGTACCTTGCATTTATCAGTATTAAAATTCATTTGCCAGTCTACTGAACACTCATGTAAGGTATCTAGATCTCTTTGAAGGTGTTCAAAGTCACTGTCTGAATTTATCACTCTCCCCATTTTGGTATCATCTGCAAATTTACTAATCCTACTAGTTATACCTAAATCAAGATCATTAATGAATATAGCAAACAGCAGAGGGCCTAATACAGATCCCTGGGGAACTCCGCTTTTGACAGCACCCCAGTCTGACTTTAATCCATTTATGCTGACTCTTTGTTTCCTACCAGTTAACCATGACCTAATCCGTTTTAATAATGATCCACCTATTCCATGTGCTTCTACCTTCCTAATCAATCTCTCATGAGGGACTCTATCGAATGCTTTACTGAAATCTAAATAAATTATATCATATGACTTATCATTATCTACCGCTTCATATACTTCTGAGAAAAAGCTAAGCAAATTTGTGAGACAAGAACGTCCCTGGGTGAACCCGTGCTGAGAAGAATGAATTAAGTTGAATGTTTCAAGGTGGCTTCTGATTTTTGTAGCAATAATTGACTCTAGCAACTTGCCTATGATTGACGTGAGACTAATGGGACGGTAATTCGATTCCCGGGTCGGTGGAAAAGTTTTTGGACATACTTCCTAGCCCTCAGTGGTCCCTCTTCACCTAGCAGTAAAGTAGGTACCTGTTGTAAATCGAAAGTTGCGAAGTCATATTCAGGGAAAGTTGTTGCAGCTTCCAATAACTTGATGACATAAAACCATTGACTCTTCAGGCTTCTACACCCTTAACTCATGAGACATAAAGGCAAGCAATAACTTAGCATGCTACCCTGTTGGGCACTGTAAACGCTTCTGCGCTTCACCTTACACAGGATTTAGGGGTGTGCCCAATATAAAAAAAAAAATGAGTGGGTTAGGGAAATCCAAGCTCTGTCTGATATTGCTAACACAGAGCCACATGCGGCTTTTGCGGCATTCACCCATGGAGTCAAGCATCGCTGGAACAACCTGATGGGCACTGTCCCTGACATCGAACCCCTCCTCCACCCTCTGGAAGAAGCTATCAGCATCAATTTTATTCCCAAATTAGTGAAACACCTTCACTTAACCCCAGGAGAAAGATCACTCCTTGCACTACCACCGAGACTGGGAGGAATGGGATTGACCAATCCAGAGGAGATTGATGCCACCGAACATCAAAACTCAGTTAAGCTCACGGCAGCCCTCACTGACCACATAATAGCTCAAAAGGCAAAAGTTGAGGTGGATACCAGTGAAGTAAACAAGATTCGAAGGTCCATTACGAAAGAATGACAGCACGGCCAAAGTGATAAGTTGCAGCAACTGTTGCTGCAAGTACCAGAAAAAAAAGTAGCTATAGCACAGAAGGTGCGCACCTCGAACTGGTTACCTACGTTACCGATAAGGACAAATGGTTTCAGTCTCAATAAACAAGAATTTACAGATGCCATTGCTCTAAGGTATGGTAGGCCAGTAGAAGGTTTGCCCTCCCAATGCGTGTGTGGCTCTTCCTGTGACGTTGATCACGCCATGGTGTGCAAGAAAGGGGGCTTCATATGTGTATAATATGGACACGAAGTAGTACCTTAAGCTGTGTATTATTATATTACTGTATTAATTATGTATAGTAAAGTATTACAGAACATGTATTAATTCTATGTAATATTTCCATTTATTATGCACCATGTTATGTATATGAATTATCATATTTACATTTTATGTATTCAGCTTGTGAGTGCTGGCATCTGTACATGTCAGCGCGCAGTGATACATGGAGTGGAGACCACCAGTCCTTTAAGTGTGGAAGTGCTCTGTCTCATTATTCCATCTGTATATATCTCCCGTACGAGTATAAGAACCTATTTTTAAGTTAACAAGTGTTTGTGTATACCCTCAGTAGAGTAGAACATTTTGGGGGTACCAAAGACAAACATAGAATATGCATGTTGAAGGAAATCCGTCGTGATATCAGGGTAGAACCGACCCTCCTTCCACTGGACGGTGAAAATTTCCAACATAGGACTGCAAACACATCCAACGAAGCCCGTGTTGATGTCAGTGTTCTTGGATTCTGGACGCTGGGACAGCGAGCCTTCTTCGACATCAGGATTTTTGATCCCATGGCAGCATGTCACCGTAACTTAGCTCTCGATACTGCACACAGGAGAAATGAGAACGACAAGATAGGGGAATATGGGGAGAGAATTCGGAAGGTTAATCAAGGCAGCTTCACTCCTCTGTTGTTCACAACCTCAGGTGGGATGCGACCAATTGCAAGATGCTTCTTAGCTAGATTCGCGGAGGTGCTATCCGAACAGAAGCAGCAGCCCAGAAGTTATGTTACAGCATGGCTGAGATGTCGACTGTCCTTCTCTCTCCTTAGGTCTGCTTTGCTCTGCCTCAAGGGAACGAGAGCATCGGCCCCAAAGCCGACGACAACAGTTGCAGATATTGACTATGAAGCAACAGTCACTGAATGCCACATAGATCTCCGGCTCATCTAACTCAACACAGCTAGGGTAGCTACTCATGTATTAGGATATTTAATTTTAAGGTAATAAGAAGGCGGTGAAGGTGTGGATATTGGGGGGGGGGGGGGCTGGAGGCCTGTTTTAAAAAAAAAAGTAATAGTAGTAGTAGCAGTAGGCGCGGCGCGGGTGCAGTGGGTGCAGTGTTGTGTCTTCCATGATTTATAGTGATTTTGTCGGGACCATATTCGGTATGTGGGAGTAGGAACTTCACATTGTGTCAGTAAATACCAGAAGTCACCGTAATCATTGCCACCGAAGGTTCTTCTCATCCCTTACGGCATTAGTTGCAAATTTTCCTTGTGTGTACCAGCGATCAGCAGGCGAGTGGCAAGTGTTTGGTTTGACGGTTGTTGGTGGCATTGTGGGATAGGCCTATTCTGGCTGGTGGGGTCTTGCGACTCCCGCCCCTTAGGTCACTGACAGAAGGCCAAATATTCTATGCCTGCTGCAGCCTCCCACAATTAACGGTCACCCAGTGAGTGCCAGCCACGCTCTAAAACCGACGACTTGAGTCTTTATTACTATACTTACATCAGTGTAACTATAGAAATAGTGACTATTCTTGCCACAGATATATAAGTAAGTGTTAGGTGTGACGATTCCTGCTCCCAGTGTATAATTCCGATGTTGTGTAGATTGTCGCCCTCACCCACCCCAGGCGCGCACGTATGCCCCTACTACCCGGGCACAGCGGTCCAACCTGTCACCTGTCTGCCCTCTTCTCATAAGAACTACTTTCCTCCGTATGAGACCAAAGCAGATGTCGGTGGCGAACATAACTGTCGCCCGAAGTGTGGAGCATTATGCCGGTTAACAGCTGTTGTTGCATCTGTGCTAGCGAGAACCAAAATTGCAAAAGCTGTGAATATGCGAGAAACAACCGACCATGTGTGGGGTGTAGAAAGGGTAACAATTGCCGGCATCCCCATGGCAGGGAGCCAACGTAGGAGGCCACAGTGGATATCGCCCGGACACAACCACCCGTTGATATCCTGAATGATAGCAGTGAGTCTACTCATTCTGAAAATGTAGTGCCAATAAACGCTACTCCAACATTAGCAGATGTCTCGAGATGAATGAGAGACAGCCACCACAGTCGAATATCATGTCGATGGAAAATGAGGATATATGGGTTAAAGAAATCTACTCAGAAGTTGTCAGGTGGTCGCCAGCTAACCTATTTGAACCACCCAAGTGTACGGGCACAAAATAATTGAATCGGGAGATGACTCACTCATAATCAAGTACACTCAGAAAAGCTTCCTTGCTCCATTAGCTCAAAATTCTGGCAACAATATCCCATCAATTCTGTAAGAGCACACTCAAGGACTAAGTGCAAAGAAAATGTAGCAGCAATAAAGAATGTGCAGGAAAGAGCTATTGGTGATCTACGCGAGGCAAGAACACTACAGGAGAACAAAATTCATAGCAGAGGGAAAGCAAAACACGGAGGATGTTGCAAGAAAGTTTGGTAACGAGATGCGGGTGGGAAAAGTGTCTTTGGCGGTAAGATCTCTCACAAAGGGATCTTCCGGTGGTGGTTTGCCAGTAAACGGAGAGACATTACAACAACTGAAGGAAAAATATCCACCTGCAAGTAAGGAAGAAGGCATCAAGTTCCAGGTTGTCTATATCCCTCCAAATGCATGTCATGTTCGAGAAAAAAGCAGGAGGGATGGTCTGGAAAAAGCATTGAAGTCACAGGGAGGGCAGGCCCTTCACACATGGATGCAGGCGGCTGGAGAGTCATCCTCAGCACTAACAAGTTTGGTGATGCAGCAAGTCATCTCTGCAATGACACGCCGCCCTTGCTAAAAAGCTAGTAATCTCCTGCTGCCATCACCTTCATGTTCTGACTTCCTGCCGCCTCATTCCCGGGATAAAAATCCAGGATGTAGGCTTATAGGGGTGGGGGAAATGCTGAGACGGATCATTGGAAACAGCATAATGGAGGTGGTAAATGATGATGTCAGGGCAGCTGCAGGGAACCTGCAAGTATGTGCTGCCCATAAGGCTGGGAGTGAAGCTGCCATTCACGCCAGGAGAAAGATATTTGAGCATTGTGATTGTCAGGCAGTACTCCTCGTTAACGTCTTCCAACGCAAATGCAAGGCTACACTGCAAAATATCAAGAGTAAGTGCCCAAGTTATGCAGTGCATGTATTATAACACCTATAGGAATCCATCAGACCTTTATATAACAAGCTTCAAGGCCTTAAGAAAAGATAACATCAAACAGTCAACTGAGGGAAATACGGAGGAGGACCCTGTCGCCGTGGCAATATACGCACTAGGCCTATCCGTGCTCCAACACACAATAAAATTTTAAACAACCGCGGTCAAGCAAGTGGCTTATGCTGACGACCTTACAGGAGCAAGAAAAGTCGAGGACATCAAAAAGTGGTGGGACCTGATAACATCACGTGGTCCACAAATAGGGTACCACCCAAATGCCAGCAAGTCTTTCCTCATTGTGAAGCCAGAACACTGAAAAGGCAGTGGAGGTGTTCGGTGGAATTGAGGTCAAAATAACAAAGGACGGCCTAAGACACCTATGGGTGGTAATCAGCACGAGGGACTTAAAGACCGAGTACGTAACACAGAGCCAAATGCGGCTTTTGCGGCATTCGCCCATGGGGTCAAGCATCGCTGGAATTATCTGATGAGCACTATCCCTAATATCAAACCTCTCTTCTACTTTCTGGAAGAAGCTAAAACGTCCTTTTTTTGCAAAATTAGTAAACACCTTCGCTTGACCTCAGCAGAAAGATGACTCCTTGCACTACCACCGAGACTGGGAGGAATGGGATTGACCAGTAAAGAAGAGATTGCTGCCACTGAACATTAAAACTCAGTCAAGCTCACGGCAGCCCTCACCGACCACATAACAGCTCAGAATGTAACAAGTGAGGTAGATACCAGCGAAGTAAACAAGATTCGACTTTCCATGAAGACAGAACGACAGCACACCCAAAGTGATAAGTTGCAACAACTGATGCTGCAAGTGTCAGAGAATTAAAAAAAAAAAAGTGGCTATAAGGCAGGAGGTGGGCGCCTTGAACTAGTTAACTACATTACCGATAAGGGCAAATGGTTTCCTCTCTGACAATCAGAGAGAAAAAAAGGAAAACTAGCATCATCATGGGTGCCGGAAGTTGGAGGACGGAAATGCCGCTTTAAGCCTGTCACAGGTGTGAGATGCAGTTATTAGAGCAGGTCTCCTCTGGGGGGGGGGGGGGGGGGGGGGCGTATGCATACTTTTTTCTCTCAGCACATGAGGACAGTGCTGTCTTTTTTTAGGAAGGTCGATTGTAATATTCAGAAATTTCGGTGTGATATTTAGAGACATTTAGAATGAAAATAATTAATCTGCCGAAACAGGAAAGCATCAGTGGGCCAAGCTGAAGCACCTACGCCTCATGGCGAGTCAAATGAGCTCAAGCAATGTCCCTAAGCACGGTGGAAGCATTTTGAACTAGGCCTATGTAAAAATAAATTGTGCTTTATCGAATTAATGTAGACACGATTCATGAAGTTAAGGGACAATTATTAAATTTAAAGTTATTGTAGATCGTTTCTCAGTCTAAATATGTTATGTGTGTCCCAAAGAAACTATTAGTTACGCGAAAAGATGACGTCACTAGGCCAAGAGAACGCTTTGGGGAGACTGAGGTGGGCGGCAGTCAGTAGCGCGCTGGGGCTTGGGCCAAATAGACGTTCGTCCGCACGTCTCTGCCAAGGAAAACGACCACGTGGCCTCGTCCCTATCATGCACGGTCATCAGTGTTGCAAGTAAGTTTTATTCGATCTCAGACAGTGTTTAGATAGGGCGGAGAAGAAGTTAACAATAGCTAACAGAGTGTTCTCTTGCAGGGTTTTTGAGAACCCACGTGGTCTATCGGTTTAGCCGTGGGTCAATGGGTGCTTAGCGGGCGTATAGCCAGCCAGGCACAAGGTGAACCACCATTCACCTTGTGCGTGGGTCGTCCCAGACAGGCTATGAGTGTCTATGTTCTGGTGTAGTATGACTAAAATTGGGATTTCTATTTCTCAGTGATTGTTATTATTTTGTTGGATGCCCCTAAGGCATGTTCATTGGTGCAACAAATATTTTTTTAGGGTTTTAGTGCCACTAAGTGAAGTGGGATGTACGAAGGAATTGTTGCAGATGAGTTCCTCGTTCTGGTGTAGGTAGTACTGCTTCATTAGTAGTCCTCTCCAAATGCATTTAATATTTTTTAATAATTTTTCATCCCATGTATAACTTTTGTTCCCCATTGTAGTGTTTTCAAGCCAAGCTAAGAAGTACTCTAGCGTTAGAGTACCATTATTGATTGTGTCTGTAGTGTTGGAAGGAATAGAAAGTGTCATCTTTTACAATGCGTCTCATTAACCCCAATCACAGGTGCTAGCTTTCCACGGTCACAGGGAATCATTTTATTTAAAATGAACTGTTGCTTCTCGAGACTTAATTGGACGATTATATCTGAAGCGTATGACGTACACAAATAATAAGGACACACGCATCTTGATTATAATATATTTGTAATGGTGTTCACAATTGAGAATGTTCTCACATCATTCTGGCAGTATTATGGTGAGATGTGAATATGGTTTATGGCGATATACTTGAAAGTAGGAGGGAGAAGACGGATAGTGGGAGAGAATATATATATATATATATATAATATATATATATATATATATATATATATATACCTTGATAAAATCACAGGGGAAAAGGGAAACCACAAGGAAAAAAAAACACGAAGTTCCCAAGCGCTTTCGTGTAATTCACATCTTCAGGGGTGAGTACAGACTAAGGAGAAATAAGGCAAACAGAATATTGAGTTTTATATCTAGAAGTGTAAGTAATAAGAGTGCAGAAGTCTTATTGCAACTATATCTGGCGCTAGTCAGGCCGCACCTCGATTATGCGCTTCAGTTCTGGTGCCCTTATTATAGAATGGATATCAATTCACTAGTGTCGGTGCAGCGAAGAATGACGAAAATGATTCCGGGACTTAGAAACCTTCCATATCAGGATAGGTTAAAGAAACTTAACTTGCATTCCCTAGAAAGACGAAGAGTGCGGGGAGATATGATAGAAGTATTTAAGTGGGTGAAAGGAATCAATAAAGGGGATATAGATAAAGTTCTTATAATATCCGAGCAGGATAGGACTCGGGGCAACGGATTTAAGTTGGATAAGTTTAGGTTTAGGAGGGAGATAGGAAGAAACTGGTTCACAAATAGAGTGGTGGACGAGTGGAACAAGCTTAGCAACTTTGTAGTGTTACGAGTTGGGGATTTAGAATATAGTTAAAAGTCTACCCAGATCCCAACAGGCAACAATAATAAAAAAACAAAGACAATCGGACTATAAAAGGGTAGACAAAGGATGCGAGTTTTTGTTGTGTATAATAAAGTACCATAAATTCCTTAACAAAATATTCAGCTTTCTATAATTTACCCTTAACCATACTTAACCTAAACATTAACAGTATATACATATTTATACAACATACAATAATTTGAAGCAAGGTGGAGGTGGGAGAGGCAATATAAGATTACAAATACTGAAGTGCGGAACTGAGATGGCTGAAGAGTAAGGCTGAGTATTGTAGAAGACGGTAGGTAGTCACTGTGCCGTAGGTTTCCAGGATAGGTGGTCCTGTGGTCACTTCCCAGAGTGAACTGAACTCTCATCGAACTGGAGCTGATGAAGAAGACTTGGAGGAGGTGACGCAACAATCAGGATATGGAGAAGGGAAACCCCGGAGTGGTAACTAAGACTAGTCATACTTGGGTTTCGTCCCTAGATGGCGTTGCTCGTGGTGCTGGGTAGGTAGATCAGGACAATAGATGACGTGGTTCATAGTGCTGGGTAGGTAGATCATGACAATTGATGGCGTGGTTCGTAACACACCTCCCCTCCAAAGACCTCCATAGAGCGGGCGCGAAGGAGGTGATCACCTGGTGTGTCTGGAGAGTAGCTGCTGCATTTCCACTGGAGCCCGGGATAAGGAGTCCGCAATCAGGTTGTCCACCCCCTTTATGTGCCGGACTTGTAGATTATAGGGCTGGGTGAGGAGAGCCCAGCGGAGGATTCGCTGGTTGGAGGTCTTGTTGTTTTGGATGAACGTGAGTGGGTTATGGTCGGTGAAGACTAGGGTTGTTTGTGGGCAAGACTGGAGGTAACATTCAAACTTCTTTATTGCCAACACCAGAGCCAGGGCCTCCTTCTCTATGGTCGAGTAGTTGGTCTGATGTTTTTTCAACTTGGCGGAGTAGTATGCCACAGGGTGAAGGACTTCAGTGGTTGGGTCGGGTTGTAGGAGAACAGCCCCCACTCCTACACCGCAAGCGTCGATTTGCAGATGGAAGGGCAAGGTGTAGTCATGGGGGTGGACTACAGGCTTGGAGGCAAGGAAGGCTTTGAGGCGGTGGAAAGACTGGTCGCACTCTGGTTCCAGATGTAAGGGACAGCAGAACTGGTAAGGTCTGTGAGGGGTCCGGCCACGCTGGAGAAGTTACTGCAGAACCGACGGTAGTAGCCGCACATCCCAGGAAGCGCATGAGTTCCTTCCTCGTCCTTGGAGTGGGGAAGGACAAGATGGCTTTAACGTTTGCGCCCCTGGGTCTCACCAAACCATGCCCAACGATATGTCCCAGGTAAGTCACTGAGGCCCGGCCAAAAGCAGATTTAGCCAGGTTTATGGTGAATCCAGTCTCTTGCAGTCGTGCGAACAGTATCTCCAAACGCACCAGATGTTCGTCCCAGCCGTCGGACACCACCACCAGGTCATCCAGGTAGGCGAACGTCCCACCTAGGTCCTGAATCAGGTAATTGATGGCCCTCTGGAACGTGGCCGGAGCTTTAGAAAAGCCAAACGCCATAACCAAATATTGAAAAAGACCAAATGGAGTTATAAATGCTGAGATTATTTTTGCCCTATCCGTAAGTCCCACTTGATAATATCCTTTCAATAAGTCCACCGTAGATATAAATTTGGCACAGCCTATGCTGTCTATCATATCTTCAATCAAAGGTAAAGGGTTGTTCCAACTTGGCCTGTTCCAACTTTTCCTCATGCTCCAACTTGTACTCCAACTTGGCCTGTTCCAACTTGGCCTGTTCCAACTTTTCCTCCTGCTCCAACTTGGCCTGTTCCAACTCGAGTTCTTTCATTTTGATTTGAAACTCGAATCTAGCTCGTTCTAGTTCTAAGGTGTCTACTCTTTGTGCTTTTTCTTGAGGGCTAGCCAGACCTGAGGCAACTTCTGAGTGAGGAGGGGTGGTGGATAGTGGTTGAAGTTTCTTGGACATGGGCGTTAATCGGTCAACAGGGGATTCTTTTAAAACTTCTTGTTGAACCAACATTTCAATTACATGATTTTTTAACATTTCCTTAGTCAGTTGCTGTAAAAATGGGTTATTGTAATAGTTGGCTATTTCTTTCCATTTTTTCTTCAGGATATTAACACGTAATTTAGCTACGGAAGGATTTTCAATAAAATCCTGGAGATCAAAACCTGAGGTGGCCATTGTTAAGAAAACTAGGATAAATTAACTAATGGTCAAAAGATAAGATAAGTGGATTACCCTAGAAAATATCACGGCAGTGGATAACCAGAAAGTCCCGGAAACTAACCAAGTTATACCTAGGGAAATTGCACTTATAAATATTGTTCTTCTGATAAGATCCTTAAATAAGTATAAGAGACTTGAAAGAGGAAGGGCGTATTACGGCATTAATATAAAGATCCGGATTAACAACCCTTAGATACTTGAAACAGGAAGGGCGTATTACGGCATTTATATAAGGATCCGGATTAACAACCCTTGAGTAAACAGGAAGGGCGTATTACAGCATTAATATAAAGATCCGGATTAACAACCCTTGAGTAAACAGGAAGGGCGTATTACGGCATTTATATAAAGATCCGGATTAACAACCTTTGAGTTACTTGATTATTGACCCCGAATGAGATAATGAGAAGAACAATAATTGAGGCTTTATAATTATGGGGTCCTGGTAGAGCGGGCGTCCCAAGATATCACTTCACCCTAAACTAGTGACTATGGAACAGCCTACTCTGGAGCGAGGGTACGGCATTAAACAGATCCGGCTTCTTCCCTACACTCGATAAGAATTACTACACGATTGCCACGTGTAATAACAGGTAAGCCTTATGACACTTGGAACCTAATATCCTATGTCTGTCACTCTTACTGTACGATAATACCAATATATGCACACACATATGAAGGAAACTTAAAACCACCGTAGAGCAATTGTGAACAAAAGTGACTGGGAGGAATAATTAACTAGGAGTAACAAGGGGAGAAGAACTATGGCACTTAAGGTCGTGTCCTGTCACAGTCGCCATTTGTTACGAGTTGGGGATTTAGAATATAGTTAAAAGTCTACCCAGATCCCAACAGGCAACAACAATAAAAAAACAAAGACAATGGGACTATAAAAGGGTAGACAAAGGATGCGAGTTTTTGTTGTGTATAATAAAGTACCATAAATTCCTTAACCCAAATATTCAGCTTTCTATAATTTACCCTTAACCATACTTAACCTAAACATTAACAGTATATACATATTTATACAACATACAATAATTTGAAGCAAGGTGGAGGCGGGGAGGCAATATAAGATTACAAATACTTAAGTGCGGAGCTGAGATGGCTGACGAGTAAGGCTGAGTATTGTAGAAGACGGTAGGTAGTCACTGTGTCGTAGGTTTCCAGGATAGGTGATCCTGTGGTCACTTCCCAGAGTGAACTGAACTCTCATTGAACTGGAGCTGATGAAGAAGACTTTGAGGAGGTGACGCAACAACCAGGATATGGAGAAGGGAAACCCCGGAGTGGTAACTAAGACGAGTCATACTCGTGTTTCGTCCCTAGATGGCGTTGCTCGTTGTGCTGGGTAGGTAGATCATGACAATTGGTGGCGGGGTTCGTAACACACCCCCCCTCCAAAGACCTCCATAGCGCGGGCGCGAAGGAGGTGATCACCTGGTGCGTCTGGAGAGTAGCTGCTGCATTTCCACTGGAGCTCGGGGTAAGGAGTCCGCAATCAGGTTGTCCACCCCTTTTATGTGCCGAACTTGTAGATTATAGGGCTGGGTGAGGAGAGCCCAGCGGAGGATTCGCTGGTTGGAGGTCTTGTTGGTTTGGATGAACGTGAGTGGGTTATGGTCGGTGAAGACTAGGGTTGCTTGCGGGCAAGACCGGAGGTAACATTCAAACTTCTTTATTGCCAACACCAGAGCCAGGGCCTCCTTCTCTGTGGTCGAGTAGTTGGTCTGATGTTTTTTCAACTTGGCTGAGTAGTATGCCACAGGGTGAAGGACATCAGTGGTTGGGTATGGTTGTAGGAGCACAGCCCCCACTCCGACACCGCTAGCGTCGATTTGCAGATGGAAGAGCAAGGTGTAGTCCAGGGGGTGGTACTAGGATCAATTAAGTTATGTTTTCACAAAAAATCTACCTCCTTTTTCATAATATCTCTTTTTTGTGGATTTAGTCGATATGCTGATTGCCTAATGGGTTGTACATCATCTGAGATTAGCTTAATATTATGTTTAAGTATATTGCAAAACCCTGGGAGGTCTGACGTGACTTTAGGAAGTGTTGATAATAACTTAGTGAGATCTTTTGCTTGAGATGGATTCAGAACGGAAAAATACTCATCCAAGTTGTTGAGTATGTGACTGTTAGCAGGGTTCTCTTTAGGTAGAGGGAAGTCTAAATTCTCCAATAGGTCCATGTCATCTGTCTCCGGCTCCGGCCCTGACAAAACCGTATGTAATTCATGGTTGGCTTATAGCCTCTGGGATGTCTTCCTCTGACTGCCTGGAATGGTAAAGTTTCATGAGATTAATGTGAACAAGTTGTGAATCTTTTCGGCGATCAGGAGTATGGACTATATAGTTGAGGGGAGATAGTATATTAGCAACTATATAGGGACCAGTAAATTTGCTTTTAAGGGGAGAGCCTGGAATGGGTAGAAAGAGTAACACTTTGTCACCTGGAGAAAATGATCTTTTAACTAATTTAGGTTGGGATTTCACCATTTTGTCTTGAACTTTTTTTAAGCTTGACTGTCACGGTCGCCATTTGTTACGAGTTGGGGATTTAGAATATAGTTAAAAGTCTACCCAGATCCCAACAAGCAACAACAATAAAAAAACAAAGACAATCGGACTATAAAAGGGTAGACAAAGGATGTGAGTTTTTGTTGTGTATAATAAAGTACCATAAATTCCTTAACCAAAATATTCAGCTTTCTATAATTTACCCTTAACCATATTTAACCTAAACATTAACAGTATATACATATTTATACAACATACAATAATTTGAAGCAAGGTGGAGGCGGGGAGGCAATATAAGATTACAAATACTTAAGTGCGGAGCTGAGATGGCTGACGAGTAAGGCTGAGTATTGTAGAAGACGGTAGGTAGTCACTGTGCCGTAGGTTTCCAGGATTGGTGATCCTGTGGTCACTTCCCAGACTGAACTGAACTCTCATCGAACTGGAGCTGACGAAGAAGACTTTGAGGAGGTGACGCAACAACCAGGATATGGAGAAGGGAAACCCCGGAGTGGTAACTAAGACGAGTCATACTCGTGTTTCGTCCCTAGATGGCGTTGCTCGTGGTGCTGGGTAGGTAGATCAGGACAATAGATGGCGTGGTTCGTAGTGCTGGGTAGGTAGATCATGACAATTGGTGGCGGGGTTCGTAACAATAGTTTCTTTTCAAAGAATTCCGTATATAGGTTGCTTAATACTGGTGAGAGTGGATTACCCATTGCCATACCAAATTTTTTAGCATAATATTCTCCATTGAATTCAAATTTACAATCCTTAATACATAGTTTGATGAGTTCGATGAAGTCGAATTGGGCTTAAGGGTGTGTCAATTTAGGGGGTGAACTGGCTAAATTGAAAATCGAGTAATTTGGTAGCAATTTATTGTAGTCTTTAAGCATGCAAAACAGTATTCTGGCATAAATTTTTTTTTATAATAAGTCCTACCTACATCAAATGGATTTTTAAATGTACATATTTGTGAATTTATAACATAACCAGCGTTTGCACACATGTTACTGTTTCAAGTTTCAAATTATTATATTTTATTATCCGTAGTCTATTTGAAAGTAACCAATGCCTTCATACTCTCTTTGCTTTGGTTTCTTGTCATCAGTAGTCTGCTTGCTATTTGTGCTTTGATGTAACCTTCTCGCCTCTCGTGGCTGTAAACATGGCCCGCTGCTTCTGTGACCATTTTCACACATCTCTCCACACTTTGAGTGTGGGAAGGCCACTTCGGCACCTGCATTGGAGTCTCTTTAAGGTTTCTCAATTCTTGGCTAGTTAGACTTGTTGTCAATGGTGGCTCTAAGACTTCCAAACTCGTCAACCAATTCTGACAATTTGGTGGCATTGACGTTTATTGGGGGAACTGTTCTTGAATGAAACGAACAGTCTCCCAACTGGTCGTCATCTATTAGCGTTCCTCTAATCTTTAGAATGACTTCTACAGCCTCGGTTCGGAGATTGGTACATTGACTGCAAAGCATTGCTTGCAAAACTGCTTCTGATCGAGCATACCAAGCGGACCTTCTTGCCACAGGTAACACGATGTCCCTCACTACCTTCCTCTGTGTTCTTACTAGCTGCAATTGAAACAAAAGGTGATTGGACCCATCCACCCACATAGGATTAAGTTTCACACTAAACCACTGGGGAAGATAAACTCCAATAATAAATTCAACAATTAACCTCAAATTCTTCAGCACTTTGCCCTTCAATTCGTGTTTGGAAATCCAAATCCTGCAGAAACGAAGAGCTGTAGTTAACCAACGGCTGTGACTGACAGGTCCAATCTCCAAGAGAGCCAATGACTGAGGCACTTCTCCTGATCTTATTGCTTGGGCAATACGATAAGCATAGGATTGATCTGTGCTGAGATCTTTGATGACTCCTTCAGACAACGCCGGAAGGGGAGGGCCAACTTCGACCTTTGGAAAGGTTGTATTTATTTCTAGTTGTGTTGCTTCATCCAGCATGATGCCAAGGGGACCTGACCACTTGTTGTTGCTCTTTGTAGGACCATCAAGTTCCTGGATGAGATGACGAAGAGGTAGTTCGCCTGTATGTAAATCACATACAATCCAAACAAGTCTTCTTCCTAGTTTTTTCTCTAAATGCGTCATTACACCCCCCTGCCATCCGGTGTTCACTGCAGTTGAATCTCCACCAACAGCCTGCAGTGAACTGCCAAGTCCTCTCTCCTGAACCCAACATAAAATATGATCAGCAATGACCTCTGCATGTTTCTTCCCTTCTACTTCAGTTTCGGGAGCAAAGTGAAACAAAAACCGACCACCAGGCTCAGAACAGACAGAGTAGTGTTCTTCTTTGATGAGACCTGGAAACTTTCTGTTCACTCCCTCTACTTCTAGCAAAACTTTTGTGTCATCTATTCTTCCATCAAACAAAAGACAGGAGAGCCCTCCCTCGCTTAAATCTTTTTCATGCTGATCAGATATTTCCTTCATTATTTTTTCTTGTGCTCTTCTAATTTTATTATGATCTATCACCAAAGATACATCCTCTCGGCTGATGAGGCCTGCATCTATCCAAGCGGCAGTTGCAATATCTGCAGCCTCACGAAGTCCAGCATGGTGGCGAATACTAGCTAAAGCAATGTTTGAAATATTTCTTGTGTTGTATTTCATTTTCTTTGGTAAAGGTTCAGATGGCTCTTTGGAACTATCATCTGATGTTGCTTCCTGTTCATCAGAAGAACTATCAAAGAAGTGATAAACATCTTGACACAGCTCTTCCTCTCTTTGGATGGCGTCTTCACTCTTCATTTTCTTCTTTTGTTCCCTCTCTCGGATTTGTTCTCTCTTCTTGGCATTAGCAATCTGCTTCTTTGTTTCTGAATAATCTATTGAACCCATTTGCATACTTCCTTGGCCTTCTGCCTTTGTCCTCTGTGCCTTTATAAATTCAAGCTCTAAAACAGGGATCTTCTTTTCACGAGGACAACCACAATCAATGTGGGAATTATTTTCTCTCTTACCTGAGTGAGAACAGTTGGATTCAGAACATAATTGTATGGAGCACTTGCAGGTCAAAATGTCAAACAGAGTATCAAGTGTGTGCAGAAATTCATTTTTCCTGGCCAAGTTTCCTTTACCAAGTGATGTTTCAACTGCTTCGTGCCATAATTTCGTTAGTTTTAGCTCAATAGTTCGACACTGATTAATCACAGGTGGTTTGAATAGTGCATTAGCTTTTGTCCATTGATGCAGAAGAGGGACTATCATGTCATTTATGAGTTCTTTATCTGTATAGTTCCTTCTGTCCTTTGCATTTTTTTCTCGAAGGAGTAACCCTAATCTTAGCATGTCTCTCACTGTTGGAAGTTCTGATACAGGAAGCTCCTTCCCTTTACCAACTAGCAGGCTCAAGTGGGTTGACAACTGACTTCTTGTCTTCAATTTTGACATCTTCACACTATCTGACAAATAGAAAAATATTTCAATGTTTCATAATTCAATTGTTGTTTCAAAAAATATCAATTTGTTCATCAAAAATGCTGTAACAGAAATAACATAATAATTTCTTAGAACATAATGTTTTATACAATGATATAAGTAACTGCGACAATCAATATGCCCTACTTACAATAATTAAAATGTAGAATTCGTCTGGTAGAGTAGGTGCAAGTGCAATGAGAGCAAACCACCGTCTATGATATCTAGAAGGAGAGTGAGCCGGGCGCCTTATCCTCACGCTTGGTACAAGTCAAAACAAGAATTAAAATGTCCCACACGGAGAGCCTGTTCATGTTCATGTTCCGACATGCAAATTGTACACAAGCTATAGAACCATAAAATACTCCATAATCCATACGCTTACATGAGATTAGTTAATATCAAGTGAATAATTCTAATCAAGTCTCATTAATTTGATGAAATACTGATATTTGAAACTTTAAGGTATAATTGATGTAGGTGAGGGTTATTTCAATTCATTTTTGTTTGCTAATCTCAAGTTTAGACATAAAGAGGCACAATATTTTGACTACCAAATTTGATTTTTAACATGTTGACAAAATTGACACACCCTATTGGGCATGAGTATTGCAAGGTATTATAACTAAACAATTTCAATCAAAAAATCCCTAGACACACACAGGTAAAGAAATCATTTAAATTTTGAGATTAAAATAAAAGTAAAAGTTAAAGTAAAGGAACTTAAGACATTTGCCTTCTTAAGTGCTCTGTTTCTGTATATATCTATATATCTATTTTAAATCTATCTATTTATCTATCTATCTTAAATCTATCTATCTATCTATCTCTCTATCTATCTATCTATCTATCTATCTATCTATCTATCTTAAATCTCCCTCTCTATCTATCTATCTATCTATCTATCTATCTATCTAACTATCTATCTATCTTAAATCTATCTATCTATCTATCTATTTATCTATCTCTCTTAAATCTAACTTAAATCTATTTTAAATCTATCTATCTATCTATCTATCTATCTATCTATCTATCTTAAATCTATCTTAAATCTATCATAAATATTCTATCTATCTATCTATCTTAAATCTATCTATCTATCTATCTATCTTGAATCTATCGATATATCTATCTAACTTTCTATTTATCTTACAGATATCTTATATCTTTCTATCTCTATCTATCTTATATCTATCTATCTCTATCTATCTTATATCTATCTATCTCTATCTATCTATCTTATATCTATCTATCTCTATCTATCTATCTTATATCTATCTATATATCTATCTACTTTTTTACGGGAATTTGCCCACCCTGGCACAGGTCACTGACCCACATCGGGGCCTGGGGGGCGAAATGCATTAATAATAATAAATAATAAATAATAGTCATAATAATTCATAATAAATAAATTTATGGAAAAAATAATAATAATAAAATAATAATGATAATAATAATAACTCTGTAATAGTTATAATAATAATAATAATAATAATAATAATAATAATAATAAAGAACCATAAATAGAAAAATGAAAAAAGATCAAAAGTGAGAAACAATATACAAGTACACATAAGTATGTTGTGTTGTCAATGGTAAGAGAAACAATTGAGATCCTGCAATTGTGTGTAAATGAAACAGAAAGTCAGATCAGCAACCTGGGACTTGGTCACAATTTTCGTGATGCCATATGGCAGCAGGGTCTACCATTAGACCACACATTATGCTTCCAATATCTTCCAGGCGGTAGTACCTCCCTGTAAGGTAGCTGCCTACTACCTACTAGCCTTATAGATATCTTAAATCTATCTATTTATCTTTCTATCTTATAGATATCTTATATCTATCTATCTATCTATCTTATAGATATCTTATATCTATCTATCTCTATCAAATAGATAGAGATAGCTAGATCTATCTATCTATCTATCTTATAGATATCTTATATCTATCTATCTTATAGATATCATATATCTATCTATCTATCTATGTACATCTATCTTATATATATCTTTCTATTTATCTATATATCTTATAAATATGTAATATCTATCTATCTTTATCTGTCTATCTTATAGATAGCTTATATCTAGCTATCTATCTATCTAGATATGTATCTATCTAGTAAAGTACTTTATTTAATTTGCATCATCCTTCATTTTCTAGAAATAAGCTAACTCTACCTAAATTAAGTTAGGTAAATTTAGGTTCAGTTATGATGATGTGTAAGGTTAAGTTAAAACTAGTTATTTCCTCAAGAATAACGAAATTTTTTTCTAATTAGCATTCACGGTCAAAACCACCCCCACATTATCCCACTAAAACTATTAAACAATTAACTTTCCTCTTAACTAATCCATTTACTCATCTGGTGGAACAGAATCCCCCTAACGCCACACCAGGGACTGATTGTACATGGTGTGTTAATGTTCCTCAAAACACACAGACAGACAGACGCACACACACACACACACACACACACACACACGTCAAGTCCCTCATCACACCATCTGTGAGGGAATTACTACACCACGTGAGGTCCCTCATAACACCATCTGTGAGGGAATTACTACACCACGTCAGGCCCCTCATAACACCATCTGTGAGGGAATTACTACACCACGTGATGCCCCTCATAACACCATCTGTGAGGGAGTTACTACACCACGTGAGGCCCCTCATAACACCATCTGTGAGGTAATTACTACACCACGTGAGGTCCCTCATAACACCATCTGTGAGGTAATTACTACACCACGTGAGGTCCCTCATAACACCATCTGTGAGGGAATTACTACACCACGTGAGGCCCCTCATAACACCATCAGCGAGGGAATTACTACACCACGCCAGGTCCCTCATAACAACATCTGAGGGAACTACTACACCACGTGAGTTCCTCCTAACACCATCTGGGAGGGCGTTACTACACTACGAGTTTGCTGTTCAACACCTACATTAATCTGTATGTTCACTGTATGTTCCTTTACCTTTCTCTAATGAAGGCTTTTGTTAAACCACCAATGTATGTAATAAGTCATTTATGTCCAATGTATATTTTCAGCCTTCGGGCTGCAGAATTTTTTCAATAAACCGTTAATTATTATAATTATTACACACACCCACACACACACACACACTGCCATTTTCACCCTCGACTAAGGTGCTTCACCAGGCATGAATATGGTAAGCAGCTGCGGTGTTGGGTAGCTCTTACATGTTCACGGTTGGTTCCCTCTCATGAAATTTAATGTAGAGATGTGTTTTGGGATATTCCACACCTAAAGTAGTCCACTCCTCTTTCCACTTTACACTTATGTTACTTTTCTTTGAATTCCACGTGTCATTACTTAAGCCGAACTCGTCATGTGATAATAGCGACAAGGACATGTATGTATGTATGTATGTATGTATGTATGTACAGTATGTATGAATGTATGTATGTATGTATGTATGCATGTATGTATGTATGTATGTATGTATGCAAACTAGGAAAGGGAAGCTCTAAAATGTTTATTTGTAGGTCACAGCTTGCAAAATTCGAAACTTGTCGTCTGATTCGAGTGCAGTGTTATTTTCTTTTTGTGATAACATCCATAAGCACATTTTATTGTCCCACCACCTATGTTATTTGTATGTAAAGAAGACTGGACACTAGGGTGTGTCAATTTTGTCAACATGTTAAAAATCAAATTTGGTAGTCAAAATATTGTGCCTCTTTATGTCTAAACTTGAGATTAGCAAACAAAAATGAATTGAAATAACCCTCACCTACATCAATTATACCTTAAAGTTTCAAATATCAGTATTTCAACAAATTAATGAGACTTGATTAAAATTCACTTGATATTAACTAATCTCATGTAAGCATATGGATTATGGAGTATTTTATGGTTCTATAGCTTGTGTACAGTATGCATGTCAGAACATGAACATGAACAGGCTCTCCGTGTGGGACAGTTTAATTCTTGTTTTGACTTGTACCAAGCGTGAGGATAAGGCGCCCGGCTCACTCTCCTTCTAGATATCATAGACGGTGGTTTGCTCTCATTGCACTTGCACCTACTCTACCAGACGAATTCTACATTTTAATTATTGTAAGTAGGGCATATTGATTGTCGCAGTTACTTGTATCATTGTATAAAACATTATGTTCTAAGAAATTATTATGTTATTTCTGTTACAGCATTTTTGATAAACAAATTGATATTTTTTGAAACAACAATTGAATTATGAAACATTGAAATATTTTTCTATTTGTCAGATAGTGTGAAGATGTCAAAATTGAAGACAAGAAGTCAGTTGTCAAACCACTTGAGCCTGCTAGTTGGTAAAGGGAAGGAGCTTCCTGTATCAGAACTTCCAACAGTGAGAGACATGCTAAGATTAGGGTTACTCCTTCGAGAAAAAAATGCAAAGGACAGAAGGAACTATACAGATAAAGAACTCATAAATGACATGATAGTCCCTCTTCTGCATCAATGGACAAAAGCTAATGCACTATTCAAACCACCTGTGATTAATCAGTGTCGAACTATTGAGCAAAAACTAACGAAATTATGGCACAAAGCAGTTGAAACATCACTTGGTAAAGGAAACTTGGCCAGGAAAAATGAATTTCTGCACACACTTGATACTCTGTTTGACATTTTGACCTGCAAGTGCTCCATACAATTATGTTCTGAATCCAACTGTTCTCACTCAGGTAAGAGAGAAAATAATTCCCACATTGATTGTGGTTGTCCTCGTGAAAAGAAGATCCCTGTTTTAGAGCTTGAATTTATAAAGGCACAGAGGACAAAGGCAGAAGGCCAAGGAAGTATGCAAATGGGTTCAATAGATTATTCAGAAACAAAGAAGCAGATTGCTAATGCCAAGAAGAGAGAACAAATCCGAGAGAGGGAACAAAAGAAGAAAATGAAGAGTGAAGAAGCCATCCAAAGAGAGGAAGAGCTGTGTCAAGATGTTTATCACTTCTTTGATAGTTCTTCTGATGAACAGGAAGCAACATCAGATGATAGTTCCAAAGAGCCATCTGAACCTTTACCAAAGAAAATGAAATACAACACAAGAAATATTTCAAACATTGCTTTAGCTAGTATTCGCCACCATGCTGGACTTCGTGAGGCTGCAGAAATTGCAACTGCCGCTTGGATAGATGCAGGCCTCATCAGCCGAGAGGATGTATCTTTGGTGATAGATCATAAAAAATTAGAAGAGCACAAGAAAAAATAATGAAGGAAATATCTGATCAGCATGAAAAAGATTTAAGCGAGGGAGGGCTCTCCTGTCTTTTGTTTGATGGAAGAATAGATGACACAAAAGTTTTGCTAGAAGTAGAGGGAGTGAACAGAAAGTTTCCAGGTCTCATCAAAGAAGAACACTACTCTGTCTGTTCTGAGCCTGGTGGTCGGTTTTTGTTTCACTTTGCTCCCGAAACTGAAGTAGAAGGGAAGAAACATGCAGAGGTCATTGCTGATCATATTTTATGTTGGGTTCAGGAGAGAGGACTTGGCAGTTCACTGCAGGCTGTTGGTGGAGATTCAACTGCAGTGAACACCGGATGGCAGGGGGGTGTAATGACGCATTTAGAGAAAATACTAGGAAGAAAACTTGTTTGGATTGTATGTGATTTACATACAGGCGAGCTACCTCTTCGTCATCTCATCCAGGAACTTGATGGTCCTACAAAGAGCAACAACAAGTGGTCAGGTACCCTTGGCATCATGCTGGATGAAGCAACACAACTAGAAATAAATACAACCTTTCCAAAGGTCGAAGTTGGCCCTCCCCTTCCGGCGTTGTCTGAAGGAGTCATCAAAGATCTCAGCACAGATCAATCCTATGCTTATCGTATTGCCCAAGCAATAAGATCAGGAGAAGTGCCTCAGTCATTGGCTCTCTTGGAGATTGGACCTGTCAGTCACAGCCGTTGGTTAACTACAGCTCTTCGTTTCTGCAGGATTTGGATTTCCAAACACGAATTGAAGGGCAAAGTGCTGAAGAATTTGAGGTTAATTGTTGAATTTATTATTGGAGTTTATCTTCCCCAGTGGTTTTGTGTGAAACTTAATCCTATGTGGGTGGATGGGCCCAATCACCTTTTGTTTCAATTGCAGCTAGTAAGAACACAGAGGAGGGTAGTGAGGGACATCGTGTTACCTGTGGCAAGAAGGTCCGCTTGGTATGCTCGATCAGAAGCAGTTTTGCAAGCAATGCTTTGCAGTCAATGTACCAATCTCCGAACCGAGGCTGTAGAAGTCATTCAAAAGATTAGAGGAACGCTAATAGATGACGACCAGTTGGGAGACTGTTCGTTTCATTCAAGAAAAGTTCCCCCAATAAACGTCAATGCCACCAAATTGTCAGAATTGGTTGACTTGAGTTTGGAAGTCTTAGAGCCACCATTGACAACAAGTCTAACTAGCCAAGAATTGAGAAACCTTAAAGAGACTCCAATGCAGGTGCCGAAGTGGCCTTCCCACACTCAAAGTGTGGAGAGATGTGTGAAAATGGTCACAGAAGCAGCGGGCCATGTTTACAGCCACGAGAGGCGAGAAGGTTACATCAAAGCACAAATAGCAAGCAGACTACTGATGACAAGAAACCAAAGCAAAGAGAGTATGAAGGCATTGGTTACTTTCAAATAGACTACGGATAATAAAATATAATAATTTGAAACTTGAAACAGTAGCATGTGTGCAAACGCTGGTTATGTTATAAATTCACAAATATGTACATTTAAAAATCCATTTGATGTAGGTTGGACTTATTATAAAAAAAAATTTATGCCAGAATATTGTTTTGCATGCTTAAAGACTACAATAAATTGCTACCAAATTACTCGATTTTCAATTTAGCCAGTTCACCCCCTAAATTGACACACCCTACTGGACACATGTCCTATCAAAGTTAGGCGACAGTTGCCATAAGCATTTGTCTAAATTACTAATATATTAGTAAACTTTGTGTCCTCTCACAAAACTTTCACAGGTCATCAACAGAACATAAGAACGTAAGAACATAAGAAAATAAGGAGTCTGCAATAGGCCGGTTGGCCTGTGCATGGCAGCTCCCGTCGAGAGTTACTACCACTCTCTATCATCCATGAATCTATCCTGCCTCCCTTTGAAACTTTCCAGCGTTCCAGCACTTACTGCAAAGTTGCTAAGCTTGTTCCACTCGTCCACCACCCTATTTGTAAACCAGTTCCTTCCTATCTCCCTACCTAAACCTAAACTTATCCAACTTGAATCCGTTGTTCCGAGTCCTATCCTGCTCGGATATTACAAGAGAAAGAGAGAGAGAGAGAGAGAGAGAGAGAGAGAGAGAGAGAGAGAGAGAGAGAGAGACGCATCTCGCCCCCTAAAACACGGTACACACTTTGTTATCCTGTCAATCAACACTATTAAGAGGGGTTTAACCCTCCCCCGCCCCACCTCTTCCTCCTCTCCTGTACTCTATTCAACTTATCCACCAAGTGTTCCTCCCTCCCTCCTTCTTAACTCCTCCTCTGACTTACCACTCTTCCTGCCTCCTCCCCTTCCTTCCTATCTTCCTTCACCTTCCTCTGACTAACTTCTCTTCCTTTCTCGCCACCCCCCCCCCCCCCACGTCAAACAACCCCCTCGTCCACGTCAATCCATCAACCCCCCGGCAAATAGTGTATAACATCCAAGGTCACACTAGAAGCAGCTGCCTGGACCCACATATAAACAACTTGCTGTCCGCCATCACCACAACAACAACTACCACCGTCACTACCAGCCCGAGGGGACACGTAGAGAAAAAGAATTTGAGTTAGATATCTACCCTACCCTTTCCCTTACTACCCCCCCCGATAGGTAAACATCCCTCTCTCTATGCCTCCCATCATTAACCCCCCCCCCCCCCGATAACGTCCATTGCCAGCCAACATCACCACCACTACTGCCACTTTTTTTTTTTTTTTTTTTTTTTTTTTTTTAAACGTGGCCTCCAGCCTCCCCCAATAGCCACACCTTCGCCACCATTTATTTACCTTAATATTAAATATCCAAATACATAAGAAACTATCCTATCTGTGTTAAATTAGTTGAGCCGCAGATCTATGCGGCATTCAGTGACTGTAGCCTCATAGTCAATATCTGCAGCGGTTGTCGGAGTAGGGGCAGAAGCTCTCGTTCCCCTGAGGCAGAGCAAAGCCGACCGAAGGAGAGAGAAGGACAGTCGACATCTCATCCAGGCTGTAACATAACTTCTGGGCTGCTGCTTCTGTTCGGAGATCAGCTCCGCGAGTCTGGCGTAGAAACATCTTGCACTTGGGCCCATCCCACCAGAGGTTGTGAACACTAGAGGAGTGAAGCTGCCTTGATCAACATTTTGTATTCTCTCCCCATATGCCCTTCTCTTGTCGTTCTCGTTCCTCCTATGCGCAGCATCGAGAGCTAGGTTACAGTGACAAACGGCCATGGGATCAAAAATCCTGATGTCGAAGAAAGCTCGCTGTCCCCGCGTCCAGAATCCTCGAGCACTGACGTCCACACGGGCTTCGTTGGATGTGTTTGAAGTCCTATGTTGGAAGATCTCGCCATCCAGTGGGAGGAGGGTCGGTTCTACCATAACGTCCCGGCAGATTTCCTTCAACATATTTGCTGTGAGATCCCTTACCTCGTCATGCCTCACTACCACTACCACCATTACCATCTACCACAATTATCACCTACCACCACTGCTACTACCACCACCATACGAACAGACAGACAGCCAAACAGATAAACAAATAGTTAGAAAGTGAGAGGGAACGCGCGCGCGTGTGTGTGTGTGTGTGTGTGTGTGTGTGTGTGTAATAGACTTGAAGTTATAAGCAGTGTCTAACTTAAAACACACGACTAAACAAAAGAACAATATATAGTTTATGAGACATTAAACCCAGAAACATTAATATATTTAAACCAGAAACCCCTTTTTTTTACAGAACAAATTAAACCAAACAAATACACAACATCTTGCTACAGTAGACGACAGCACACACAATTGGCTTAATTCAACCCCTTGATATTTAGATCTGATTATACGCTCTCATTGAACTCAGTGACATCGTTCATGCTATAAATACACCATATCGATCTACACTACATATGCTTAAGTGACTTACCATCATAGGCTTTCACTCGAGATACCACTTAACTTTACATCAGAAATACAATTAATGCAATAGTGCCCTCAGTTTTAACGTTTCAGATGATTGGGCGTTGTATTTCCTTGGAAGGTACTCGTTGCCTACCACTAGAGGGTGTATGTAACCTACTGCTAGTCTTCATAGTCTTAGGATATATCTTACAGTGCTAAAATGCATCTTATAGTGCTAGGATGCCCTTTACAGTCCTAGAATACTCCTAAAAGTGCTAGCAAACATCTTACAGTGTGCTCGGGTACATCTTAAAATGCTCGACTATATCTTACTTTACAGTGCTAGGATACATCATATAATGTTAGGATGTACTTTACAGTCCTATGATACATCTTGCAGTCTTAGAATTCATCTTATAGTGCTAGAATACATATTACAGTGTTAGGGTAAACTTTCAGTGCTAGAAAACATCTTACAGTGGTAGGGTACACCTTACAGTGTTAGAATACTTATTATAGTGCTAGGGTACATCTTACAGTGCTAGAACACATCTTATAGTGCTAGAATACACCTTACATTGCTAGGGTACATTTTACAGTGCAAGGGTACATATTACGGCGATCAAGGGTGTAATAATCAGTATCCTCGCCTAGCACGCGAGCAGACCCGAGTTCGATCCTCGGGCAAGGTGAAACTATGGGCAAGTTTCTTTATGCTATTTGCCTCTGTCTACCCAGCAGTAATTGGGAACCTGGATGTTTATCGATTTGGGGATCGCATTCCGGGGGTAATGGTTAGCCAGTGGAGTTGTCCAGTCTTCTAGGACTATTCGTTGAAACTGTGTCATGCAGCTCGTTAACTTAGGGTGTGGTTGTTGTGTTGGCGACAGCTTCTACACCTTAAACAAATTCACGCCTAAGTGGCCCTTGGGCCCGCCATCCTAGTTACACGAGGGGCAACCATTATATGGAAAAAGACAGTGGAACTTGCACCTCATAGCGTGTAAACATTATAACTGAAATAAATTCATAATTATATACTTCCTTCAAAAACGCAATAAGATAAAGTATTCTTATTTTTGTTCCTGTATCACCCTATAATAAAATTTATATAGTTTTCCATCCAGCAAGATTTACTCCAGCGAACTGGAGAACCGCCAAAATTGTATAGGAAATTCTATCAAAACTATGTTGAATCTATTTGTTTTCACAAGAACTAAAAGAAAAAGAAAATCTTAACAAATGTTAGGTCATAAAAAAATAAGATTTCACATCTCCATTAAGTGCAAAAAAAAAAAACACCAGGTAAACATAAATAAAAAAACAATTAAAATTCTCCAATAAGTATATTGTACCTGACATTATATCACAAAACAAGTTGAAAGAATCTTTGTTTTCACAAAATAACAAAAAAATTAAAAACAAATGTTAGAACATGAAACAACATTTCATATTCTCCATTAAGTGCAAAAAACAGTGCACAATCTTCTAATTTAACTAAATTGCCCAGAGGTGGAATTAGGACTGCACTCTTGACATATGCCAGTGCTCAACAACTCTAATGCTTGCTCAAAATACATTGCGCAGAGATTGGGCTGATAGTGTATTTATTGTACATACTAGTGAAGGCCTTTAAAGCCTTAATATAACACCATTCAGTTCTTGCGTACTGTCCTTAATAATGGCATTGAAGTATTCATTCTTCTTGTTCACCTGCTTCCTTTTCTTCCCCCGTGACTGAATATTGGTGCTGCTGTTGCTGGTGGGCACGGGTGATCATTGATGTTGGATCAGTTGATCCAAGTGTTCCTGCTTCAATTTTGGCGCGTACATCGACTTGGTTTGTTTCAGGGCTGCCGTAATTCCTGTCTGTGTTTTACAGAACGCTCTGATTGGTTATCTTCCTCGTGTTGTGACTGGCTGCGAGACCATGGCGTCATAAAACGTTTTCTTTTTTCATGTGATACATATATAGGATATCAGTAACAATTCATTTCATTTTTACTATTATTATTCATATAATAGTATGAAATATTGCACAATAGATTCTTTAAACAACTTTAAAATCTGGTGGAGTAGTACTATTTTGAATAAATGAGAAAAAGGTGTTCAAAAAGTAAAGAATGGAGTGATACCACAGTGAATATCATAGAAAACGCCCTTGAAAAACGATAACTATTATAAAATATATAATTTTAAAATGTCTGATAAAATAACAATAAAGGCTCTACAATGAAAGTCATATGAAAGGCACTGAACTCAAGGAGTATCCAGCGGGGGGATCCCCCCCCTTTTCATCAGGAAACTTCAATACTTTTCCTTATTGCAGTATTGTACTCAGGCCTTTTTGTATAGTAAAAATTAATTACTATTGACCTCAGAATATCTGCTAATATCAAGTGTACATGGCTTCAATATGGCCTCAAAATGACCATGATATTGGTCAGATTTAAAAAAAAATTCAGGGGGTCTTACAGCTACACCCCCTCCTCTCAGATGGATGGACTCTCCCTGCTGGCCAGGTTCCCCCACCCAAACTTCTTGGACCCTCCCCCATTTGATATCCCTGGATCCACCCCTGGAACTCAAACATGAAACAGGACGAAATGACTGTCTTTGTGTTCCTAGTAGACGTCATGCTCTCGTGCCAACTCATCATAAAGAAGTATTGCTAAACAATCAATTATAAAATGAAGGAAATCAAATAAAATACCTTCATAATTATTCTATATTTTTATTTTGCACTTGACCCCCAAAAAATCCAAATTAACAATTTCGGTATTTTTCCAACGGGCCACCGGAGTCAGTACAGTGACGTCACGGTCTACTGACTACGTCATCGAATTTCATTTTTTTTACCGTCTAGCAGACGAGTTTCCGTCAAACGGCAGCACTGATTTGTTTACATTTATCTTGGATAAGGCGTACCAACCCTTTCGAGTTGCGGCGTTCTTGTTACTAAATAGTAACCGGACATTTGAGATTGCTCTTCGGGCTTGCTGCCCCGAGTGTTCAAAAAAAAAAAAAAAATACCGATAAGAAGATTAACACCAGAATCACGAACGGCCAGTTGGTACTTTCTGGTTACGAATTACGAGAAACAAATAAACATGAAGGATATGATAAGATGGGAAGAAAGCACCCTTCACCGACTAAGACTGAGCTAACCATGTAAATGGGAAATGGGAATTCAAGTACCAGAAGAGGAACACACATGTACGACCTGTGACTGAGAAACAGAAAACTCACTACAGCACTACCTCTTCAAGTATCCTGGAACACAATTAGCTAGGAGAAACTTGCAACTCCTTGTCACAGCAGAGAAAGTTGCCAAAAGACTGACCACCAACCAGTCTCAAGAAATTACGGTTTCTTACTGAGTATCGACACCCATGCTAGTGGGTAGATGTGCAGTTATACAGTATACTCAAAAAGATGCTGGAGTTTTATTCCAACAATGGGCGGATCAGCATGTTAGCTTAAGGTCCGCGTAGGTGGCATCTCTACATAACTGCTCATGTATAACGCAAAGTATAAATCTATTTCGTCTTATGGGTCTTGTACAGTTTCGTTCAAGATTCTTGAAACATTGTTGGAAACAGCTGGCAACTCAAGGCCGTTTGTTTACTATAATACGTAGTAGAAATTATGAATGAATGTAAAAGGTTATCGGTGATTGGTTACCTAGTTCCCCGTTGCTTAATTAATGGTTGGGCTTTGTTGTTTCGTATTATATTATACTGTCGTCAGTGCAAGTGGAACCTATCATAACTGAAGTCAATCATTATTGTAATTGTGTGGCTTCTTGGTGCCAATACACAGAGAACCACCTTCTTTTAGTCTTACAAGTGTTCACCTAATTTTAATAATGTACGTATCTGTGCGAGCTCCTTATGATTATTAGTTGTATTCTAAATAAGTTGTTTTTAAGTATAATAAGAAAACTGTCCCTGTTCGTTTTACCTACCCTCTAACATACTAAATTGATAACTATCTACCTGAACACTATTATCTTGAATACACTTTGCCTTGTCTACCGTGTTGAAACTTTTAGTTGAGCTTCTCGCCTAATTATCAGGTGAATATTGGAAGTGTAACAAATCACCCCAGGGTCAACTAGACGTTTTAATAATCCTTAATAGTAATCGTCAGGTGATCCTACAGTATTCTGGAACCACTCTATAATGTCGTGAACATATTCAAGACTCTGTTTACTGGAAATTAAATAAATTATCATCAAAAATATAAGATATACCATTTTTGCACATCTGATGACATGTATAGTAACTTATTCCTCTATGAGTTTCTGTACGGCACAAACGTGGTTCATGTTGCAGTATTGGTGTGCCATAACTGTTCATGGTAGTCTGTGTCTTTTTCATCAGATTAGTTTTTTTTAAATACGACTGCAGAGTGTAAATTTATTTTCACTCGGTTTCCCTGTGTCGTTTCCAAATCCTGTTGAAGATAACTTCCAAATAAGTATCGTAGGCAGAGTTGTAAAGTAAAATTTTTGGGCATTTACTGTATAAGAAGTACTCACATTTTTTAGTACTTTTACTTTTACTTGGGTATGGTTTTTTAATACTTTTACTCCAATACAATTGGAAAAACAAAAATCAATTTGAAAGAGGCTGTGATTCTAAAATGCTTTCATAATTCCATCTTTGATAATTATAAAGTCTGTGTCTATACATAGTGTGATACCGAGTGTATTTGAAATTCTGCTTAAATAACTAAGTACCACTGCTCACCCCCCCCCCCCCCCCCAGCACCCGCCAGATGTTATGTGGTGAGAAAAATTCAGCCACTCCTCAATTAAAATCGAACAGTGACGTCACCACAGCCACACCCCAATTAGAGGGACAGTCACAGCACACGGTGAGTCAGTCAGACTCAGTCACCATGGAGGCAATTGCATTCATCCACAAACTCCTCAACTGAAGGAGCTTGATAGCTACTTGGCATGCCCAGGGGATGGAATGGAACTACTGAGGTCTTTTCCGACATCAAGTTTAACACCGCACTACCTGCATCTGCTGCTTTTGAGCGTCTGTTTAGTCATGTTGGACTTATTATTTATTTTCTAATTAATTCATAACACCCGGGGGGGGGGGGGCGACAAGCCTAGTCACAAGACCATGCAGTCAGACACTAATACATTGGTACTCTTGTCTAACAAGACACGCAACGACTTGTGATATGGAGACATAAGAACATAAGAACATAAGAATGGAGGAAACTGCAGCGGGCCTATTGGCCCAAACTGGGCAGTCCCGTTTACACCCAACCGCTATTGCTCATATAAGCATCCAACCTATGTTTGAAGCTATTCAGCTTATTCGAGTTAATGATGATATTTGGTAACTTGTTCCATTCATCCACTACTCTGTTTCCAAACCAGTGTTTACCTATTTCGGGCCTAAATCTAAATTTGTCTAATTTAAAACCATTGTTACGAGTTCGCTCCTGGTTGGATAGTTTGAGTACCTTTGTAATGTCCCCTTTGTTTAGCCCTGACTTCCATTTATACACCTCTATCAGGTCGCCCCTCGCTCTACGTCTCTCGAGGGAGTGCAAATTAAGATGCTTTAACCTGTCTCTATACTCAAGTTTCCTAATGCCCGGGATTAGTCTTGTCATTCTCCTCTGAATTCTTTCCAAGGATTCTATATCCATTCTGTAATATGGTGACCAGAACTGAACTGCCTAATCCAGGTGTGGTCTCACAAGCGCAAGATACAGCTTTAGGATGACCTCACTAGTCTTGTAACTAACACTCCTTTGTATGAGCCCAAGTACTTTATTAGCTTTGTTACGAGTAAAAACACATTGTTTACTTGGCTTAAGGTTCCTACTTATCATTACTCCTAAATCTCTCTCGCAGTCGGATTTCTCTATGGCATCGTTGTTCATCTGGTATCTGGTTTCCCTGTTTACATCTCCTATACTGAGTACTTTACATTTGGCCACGTTGAATTTCATCTGCCATTTTTCAGACCATTCGAAAAATTTGTTTAGATCTTCCTGTAGTTTTGCGGAGTCCTCGTCAGATTTAATAACACGTCCTATTTTAGTGTCATCAGCAAATTTACTTATGTTGCTGTCTATGCCGATATCCATGTCGTTTATGTATATAATAAATATTAATGGTCCAAGTACTGAGCCCTGGGGAACTCCACTACTGACGTTGCTCCAATGTGACTTAGTGCCATTAATGCTCACGCGCTGTTTCCTGTCCTGTAACCACGCCCTAATCTTTCGTGGGGAACTCTGTCGAAGGCTTTGCTAAAGTCGAGATATACCACATCATAATTGTGCCCTTCGTCCACCCATTCGAAAACTGATGAAAAGAATGTTAATAGATTAGTTAGACATGAACGCCCGCTCATGAAGCCATGTTGGGAATTATTGATCAACTTGTGCTTCTCCAGGTGGTTTCGAATAGAGTTTGAAATGATTGCTTCAAGTAATTTGCCTATTATTGATGTTAGGCTGATTGGGCGGTAGTTAGAGGATAGTGATCTATCCCCCTTCTTGAAAATCGGTATAACATTCGCAATCCTCCAGGATTCTGGTACTACACCTGTATTTAAGGATATGTTAAACAACTTTGCTAAGGGCATGCTAAGCTCTTCCTTACATTCCTTTAATACTCTGGCAAATATCTCATCGGGACCAGGGGACTTATTAGGCTTTAGTTTGTCTATTTGCTTACTAACATAGCTACTAGTCACTACAATTTCGCTTAATTTGTTTTCTTCACTATCTCTGAATAGAGTCGGTGCCTCGGGTATCATGTTTACATTTTCGGTGGTGAAAACTGTTGAAAAATATTTATTCAAATTATTGCTCATTTCTCCGTCGTTGTCAGTGAGCTCGCCGGTATCTGACCGTATTGGTCCAGTCTTTTCTCGTGTTTTAGTTTGATACATTTGGTAGAATCCTGTGGGGTTTGTCTTCGCCTCCCTTGCTATCCTTACCTCATTATTCCTCTTGGCTTTCCTTATCTCGGTTTTAACCCTACTCGCCAATACCTTATAATAATCCAGGAGGTAAATTTTGCCATGATTTATCCTTCTACCTATAGCCTTCCTTTGGCCAATGATGTTCTTTAAATAATTATTTATCCATTTGGGGTCATTGTTATCTGATCTGAGTTTTTTGTATGGTATGTTCTGCCTTTGTGCATTAAGTAACTCATTATTTAAATTGTCGTGGAACTCGGCTATCTCAGATCTCGTTATCAGGTCGGTGTCATCTGTCAGAAACCAAGTCATGTGATTGCGAATATCCCTAAATTGAAAGCAAAGAAGGATGAGCCAGTGATCTCATTCGGACATCTGGATAAGTTTGACAAAACTTTAGTTAGTAATCGCCCAAAGGAGGATTCTTTTGAACTTCATGTTTGATGATTCGGTTGCACTTGAAGAATCAGGTGATGGGTACCCTGCGAAGATTTTGCGTGACACAGGTGCTTCTCACAGTGTTCTGTTGAAAGAATCTGTTCCCTGAGTGGAAGATTCCTATACTGGAGGGCATTTGGTGCTTAAGGGTGTCAGTGGAGTGATCACTGTTCCTTTGTGTAGGGTGTATTTGAGAACTCAACTTGTGACTGGTTGGGTGACTATTGGTGTTCAAGATTCTCTTCCTGTGACAGGGGTTACTTTTTTGCTGGGTAATGGTATTGCAGGAGCCAGCGTGGTGCCAGATCCTGTGGTATCTTCGACTCCTACAGTGGAGAATACTACTGGTTTAATTGAAGAATACCAAGATTTAGTTCCTTCATGTGCAGTCACAAAGAGCCAGACTCTTCGGAATAAGATACAGACCGCTCCTTCAGTTGCCCCTGAGCTTTGTATTGCTGATAGTAGTGCACTTGGCAGTGAGTAAATGATTTAGGTATTGAGAATCTATTTGGCAGTCAGGATGATTCCTTTGATAGTGACATTGGCGGGAGAGATGTGAGTGAAGCTAAAGATTCAGTTCACATTAATTCCCCCAAATCTGAAGCTGATCTCTCTTCTGGTGACATTACCATTCAGAAAGTACCTGTCACTAGGGAAAACTGATAGATGATCAGCAGAGTGACTCCGAATTAGCTGAACTACGTAGGAAGACTGTGGATATGGAAGAAGCAGCTCGCTTGCCTGTTTTTTACTACATGGATTCAGGGTTACTTATGACTTATGAAGAAGTTTAGGTCTGTATCTGGTCCTGCTGATGAGTGGAATGTTGTGCATCAGGTTGATTCTTAGATGTCACAGGGGATCTTGAAGTTAGCACACGACTTTTTGGGAGGACATTTAGGAGTTAGGAAAAAATATAAGAAGATTTTGTCGCATTTTTACTGGCCTGAAATGAAAGGTGATGTTGCCAGATACTACAGAACTTGCCATGAATGTCAGGTGGCTGGTAAACCGAATCTGGTCATAAAACCTGCTCCCCCAAAACCCATTCCTGTGGTAGATGAGCCATTCAGCAGGGTACTACCACCAGGTACCCAGAGGCTATACCATTGCGAAACATCAAAGCAAAGGTTCTGACTAACGTCTTCACTCAATATTGTTAGGTTCTGAATAATAAGTTCTATATACAGGAGAGAACACAAACACCTGTATAGCTTTGTAGGTTCGGTTTACTGGATAAGAGTATGTACACAGAGGAGAGCAGCGGTCTCCCTTGGCTAGGCTCCTTGTCAACTGCTATAGGCGACGTATGGCAAGTGATACATTAGCAGCTTCCATACGTCGCCAGGCACATTAATTAAGCGTGTGGGATATGGTAATAACATTGCCACACGCTGCTAGCTAGGCTGAATAAATAATGCATAAATGGAGCACATACATAATATACATACATGATATATAATCCAGCATACATAATATACATACACCTCCCTCCCCCCTATACGCTCATAGCAAAGTCTTGAGCGGACCTTTTCTTTTGGATCCGTTCTGAGCGTCGAGGGACTTCATCACTGGGAAGGGTATGGGACTCAACACTGGTGGCGGGGCCAGCAGAAGGCATTGTTACGGGTCGGAGAAAACGGCGGTTCCTCCACCACACACGACCACTGGGTAACCGCACCTGGTAGTCCCGTGACCTGCCGAGACCCATAACTACGCCTACTTTGTCCCAACGTAGGGAGGTCGGGTCCTGAACACGGACTTGGGTGCCGACACTCAACCTGGGGAGAGAACGGGCGTGGTCATTGTAGCGGGCGGCGACGTCATGAACACGTTCGGCGGCTCGGCGATCACAATCCTCTGTCTTGGCCTGCCACTCCTTGGAGAAGGATTGAGGGTGAGCAGGGACACAAGAACGAAGGGGGCGTCCATACAAAACCTGGGCAGGGGAGCGTCCGGTGTAGTTAGGTGTGTTGCGGAGTTCAAGAAGACCCCTGTCGAAGGCCTCGCAGTCAATGTTCCCAGAAGGGGCCACCTTAAGGATGAGGTGCTTCAGGGATTTGACAGCAGCCTCAGCGTGGCCGTTGGACTGCGGGTAATGGGGCGATGACAACACATGCCGGACTCCCCATCGGTCAAGGAACACAGCAAAGTCCCGGCTTGTGAACTGAGGCCCTCCGTCGGTTCGCAGGCGTACAGGAACGCCCACGTCACGGAAGTAGTGGCGGAACTTGCTGATGGTGGCGGCAGACGTCGTGTCATTGCCGCACTTGATGAAAACCGGCCAACCAGAGAGACGGTCGACGATAACGAGGAAGGACTTTCCTGACACACAGAAAAAGTCGGCCGACACAGACTCAAAGGGGCGGGTGGGGTTGTCGTCACTCATAAAGGGTTCCTGCTGCTGGCTGGGTTGTAATACTTGGCAGGGCTCACACGCACGGACAACATTGGAGATGTCGGAGTTGATGCCGGGCCAGAACACAGTCTGTCGTGCACGTCGTTTGGTGGCCTCAGCTCCACGGTGACTGTCGTGAAGGCGGGCCAAGGCGTGGGGACGTGATGCAGCAGGGACAACTACACGTGCTCCGTACAGAACAAGGTCTCCGTCGCAGTAGAGTTCATCGCGGAGTTTCCAATACGGGAGCAGGGTGTTGTGAAGATCGTAGCGGTTGCTAGGAAATCCATTCCTCACACACTCGACGAGTCGGACATAGGAAGGGTCATCTCGGGCCGCTGTTCGAAGGTCCTCCATTGCCTTGTCGTCATCTGGTGACAGGTCCGAACGAAGGGATTGGACGGCATGGAGAGTGACCACAGTCCTGACGGAAAGAGCGAGGTCGGCGTCGAGTACATGGTCTTCTGGAGTAGGGCGGCTGACAGGAGAGCGGGATAAGGCATCAGGGATGCAGAGCTCCTTGCCAGCACGCCACACTGCAGTGAAGATGTACGCCGAGAGCTTCTCTTTCAGACGCTGGAGGCGAGGGTTCTCAACGGCGTCTAGCGTGTAGTGGTTGAGGATCGGGACTAGCGGGCGATGGTCGGTCACTAGGTGAAAGTGTTGCAGGCCTATGAGGTAAAACCTGCACTTGGACATCGCCCAAACCACAGCCAACAGCTCCAACTCAATAGTGGCGTAGCGCGTCTCAGTGTCAGAGAGGAAACGCGAGCCACACTGGACGAGCCGGAACTGCCCTCCACCATGATCCTGCAGTAGGGCGTATCCCACGCCAGACAAGCGTGAGGCATCTGTCTGCAGAACTGTCGGCAAGGCTGGGTCAAACGTGGCGAGGACAGGTGGACGAGACAGGGCCTGTTTCACTTGCTGGAAGGCCTTGTCGTGGTCGGGGGTCCACAGGAATGTCCACTTGGGGCTCATCAGGGGGCGAAGTGGTTGAGCAGCTGCGGAGATGTCCGACGAAAACTCTGCTAACTGGTTGACGAGACCGATGAAGGACCTCAAGTCGGTCAGGTTAGCAGGGGTGGGAAAATCCGTAATGGCGCGGACCTTTTCCGGGCCAGCTGCGATACCATTCCCTGAGAGGGTGTACCCACAAAAGTCAACTGAAGAACTGGCCAGAACAAACTTGTCGGCATTTAGGGTAATGCCGTGCTTCCGGCACCTGTTGAGTACCTCGTAGATACGGCAGAGGTGATCCATATAATCCTCGTCGTACACGAGTATGTCGTCGACCACTTTCACGCAGTTTGCCAGACCTTGTAGAGCCATATCACCTCGAAGACAGAAAGCGTCTCCTGTAGCGGCGAATCCCATGGGGCCACGGCAATAACTGTAACGTCCATGCGGGGTGATGAACGTTGTGAGTGGTCGGTCTTCTTCGGCAAGCTCTATCTGCCAGTATCCACACAGGGCGTCCATCGTCGTGAAGAAGCGCGCCTTCGGGTTCACACTGCGTATAGCTGCAAAGGGCGTGGGAGAAGGGTGCGCAGGACGAGACACCTGGTTGTTGAGCTTGGAAAGGTCAGTGGTGATCCGAACACCACCTTTAGGTTTTGCGACGACAACCATCGGGTGACACCATGGAGACGGGTCATCACCGGTTGGTACTATAATTTCTTGGGCGACCATGGAGTCCAGCTCGTTTTTGACCGCCTCGCGGAAGGCCAGGGGAACCAGTCGAGGGGTGTAAATAGCGAATGGCTTCGCGTCGTCCCTCAGGTGGATCCTCATGGGGGGACCTGCCATCTTCTTGAGAGGCTTTGATTCCAGAGCGGACTTGGTCACCAGAACGTCGCTGGATTCCTTCAGGAAGTACTTCCGAGCATCCGAAGGAGAGGTGTCACTGGCAAGAGGCAGGGGTAGGGCGGCAGCAGGGTCGTTGCTGCTCCCTTTTTGCACCCTGTTGGCGTGTTTTACCTCAAGAATAGGTTTGGGGAATTCCTGGGAGATGATGGCCAACTCCTGACAATGTCTGTAGGACAGCAAAGGAGTCTGGACACCGTTATGCACATCAATCCAGGCTTGACACGACCTGTTGCCAAAGGTGACTTGTGCTTGGAGTGAACCCAGGGCCGGGGTCATCTGTGAACCATCTGCCATAAAGCGGAGATCCTTGGGGGGCGGTCCTAGATCACTTGGAGAGAGCCCCAAGCATTGCAAATGCTGGGGACCGATGACTGTAGCATCAGCGCCGGTGTCGGGCAACATCTGAAGACGGGATGACACACTGCGGTAGGTCACAATGACACTGATGTACTGGGGGACTTTGGTCCTGGGACGCTGGGGGGAGCACACATTCCTAATGTGGCTCGAGCGTTGTCAAGAGTCGTCGTGCCTCTGATTGGAAGACTGTGGGCGGCCCTCTCTGGTGGAGGGGGGCTGAAGCTTCCGCCGACGCGGTCCTTGGGTATGTTGGAAGGGCAACACTTGTCATAGTGGCCCAGAAGACCACACACATTGCACTGGACGCGTTTGGCTGGGCACCGTACTGTGAGTGACCAGTGGCCCTTACGGTCACAACTGTTGCAGGTAGACTGAGCAGCTGGACACACCTGTGTTCCGTGCTGCTTACCACAGTTGTTGCAAAATAAACCGGGCGTGGACGTGGTGGGCGAAGGCGTAGGAACAGACTTCTTGTCCTTCTTGTACCGGGACACAGCGCGTACAGCTGTAGGGGGAGCACGGATGGCAGAGGTGGCACACCTGGCAGCCTCATAGGAGCGACATATCGTCAACACATCCTTAAGAGAAGAGGAAGAGTCGAGGGAGGTGAGGCGTTGGACAAGTTCCTCGTCCTTAACACCCATCAGGATCACCTGCCTCAACTGGGTCTCCTCGCACTGCTGGTGGTGGCCTGGACATATATCTACCTCTTCCGAGGCTCTCTTAAGACGCACGTAAAAGGCATCAAAAGACTCACCCTCCATCTGTCTGCAGCTAAACAATTCCCTCCTGCGCAGAGCTTCATTCTGCTGTCCTTTGATGTGCCGTTGTAGAACGTCCAGTACCTCCTGTACAGACAGCGAAGAGGTTGGGGGTACCTGCAACGTATGTTCCAAGACACGCTGAATTTCCAAGGACAGGCACATGCGCAGCTGGATGAGTTGTTTAGGCTGTGACAAACTCTGGAGATCCACCATTGTAGAATAATCAGTCCACCGTCGCCGCCATTCACGAAAAGTCTGGAAAGTCTCATCAGGCTTCAAGATGGGCGGCGTTTGAGCTGCTGCTTTAGGTGGGGCTGGGGGGCGTGAAGGAAGCATGGATGAGGTATCTGAACCAGTCAGTACCGAGGCAGTGTTAGAGCCAGGGGCTTGGTTAACAGTGAGGCGAGATATCAAGGCTTCAAACCGTTCACTGTCTTCCAATCTCCGTTGGTTGTCTCGTTCTGCCTCTGCTTGCCTTCTGTGCTCATCCGCCAAACGTCTGTGGGCTTCATCCTCGCGTTTCTCATCTCTCATAAACTTCAGTAAAGCAATTATCTCTGGAGACAACGCTGAATATTGAGGTGAGGGACGGCGCGATGTGGGGGCTGGAGTGTCGTGGCCGGCCTGGTCATCCATCTCTGCGGGGCTATCACCCGCCTGACTCATCCAGACGCTGGGTCCACGGCTACGTAAGGCGTGAGACATAACTACTTCCTCTGTGTACTATGTCTTAAATCAGTGTTGACCGGTCAGCCCGTCGTATCAACAAGATTTCAGACAAAAAATTAATTAAATACACAGGTAAGTAGGTTATATATATAAAATATATATAAGGAAGCCGCGCGGTCAGCGAGTGTTAGTACGTGTATGTGTGTGAGTGTGTGTCCCGGGCCGGCAAAGCGTCTCGCCCCAGCTGTGAGGGGGGGGGGGTGGAGGCGGCGCTGTGAGGGGGGTGAAGGGAGAGGCGCGGCGACTCCTAGTCGGTCTAGTTACCCTCAGAACGCGGTCAGAGACGGGTGCACTGAACTCTACTCCTTACAAATGCCCAGAACGTGCCGTATACCTTGGGAATCCTTTAGAACAAGGTCACACATGAATGGCACGAACACACAATGCACTAAACACTTCACAGAAAATCACTGTCACTGACACTGCTCAAAGTTGCTGAGATTCTTCGAGGAGAGCTGACGCGCGGGAGTTGACCCAAGCCAGAGTCCATAGCCGGCTTTTCACAAACTTTGCACTATCACTCGTAATTATCCAGTAAGATCGGATCACTGCGCCATGTTAGGTTCTGAATAATAAGTTCTATATACAGGAGAGAACACAAACACCTGTATAGCTTTGTAGGTTCGGTTTACTGGATAAGAGTATGTACACAGAGGAGAGCAGCGGTCTCCCTTGGCTAGGCTCCTTGTCAACTGCTATAGGCGACGTATGGCAAGTGATACATTAGCAGCTTCCATACGTCGCCAGGCACATTAATTAAGCGTGTGGGATATGGTAATAACATTGCCACACGCTGCTAGCTAGGCTGAATAAATAATACATAAATGGAGCACATACATAATATACATACATGATATATAATCCAGCATACATAATATACATACAAATATGGCATTCCTAGAGTTGTACAGTCGGATCAGGGTACTAACTTCACGTCTTCCCTTTTCCAGTGGGTGATGAATGAGTTAGGTATTAAGCAATACTTAGCTTCTGCGTACCGCCCTCAAACCCAAGGTGCTCTTGAGAAGTTCCTCCAGACATTTAAATCTATGCTTTGGAAATACTGTATGGAGTCTGATAAGGATTGGGATGAAGGAGTGGCTAAAATTCCCTAGGATTCATTTCATTTGAAATAATTTTTGGTCATGCTGTAAGAGGTCCTATGACCGTGTTGAAGGAAAGTTGGATAAGTAATTGGATAAAAGTCCCTTTGTCAGTGTATGTAGAGACGTTTAAAGAGAAACTGAAGAGAGTAGGTGAGATTGCTCGTGAAAATGTGTCAGAAGTTCAGGGGAAAATGAAAAAAAACCCGATATGATGAGCATTGCCAAGTTGGAGAATTTAAGACTGGAGATAGGGTTTTAGCACTCATACCCCTGTATAGAAATCCCTTTCAAGCTAAATATGAGGGTCCATTCACTGTAGTTAAGTAAATGACCTCAACTATGTCACAGCGACTCCAGGCAAGAGAAAATTAGAGAGACTGACCCTATCGACAGGTTGAAACCGTATTTTGGTAGGAATGAAGTGGTTTGTTGGGTTACAGGAGGAGAGCAGGAGGTCCCAGACACTGATTTCCAAGTGGATGTCCCCATAAAAATATGTAATTCCAGTATATTGTGTGACACTAATTGTCGTTTGTTACATGGAACAGGCATCTGAGAAATAGTGTCACACCTTGCTGTGGGAGGAGCAAGTTTTCCCAACCAATTACATGTCCCAGATACAAAAGTTGAGCACAAACAAATTCTGACTTAGCAAAGATTATAACAAGTCCTACATTTTCTAACTGAGTGAAGAGAGCGTCTAGCTGACATAAATGGTCTGACCAAGTGTCAGAAAAAATTACATCATCTAAATATGAAAGTTACTAGTGTGCCCTGAAGAATGCAGTGATGGGTAGGGAAACACTGAGTAACACTGAGTCTGTTTATTATGGATGAGAGAAATACAAGAGGTGACTCGCGTGTGCCATGCACGGCTCACACAGTCAGACTGGGGCTGCCTTGCCATATGGCAGCCTCGGGGCAATGTTGCCACATAACACATGCAGTGTTGCCACGTGATTATATATATAAATGCTACTCGACACAGTAGCTTATGTACAGGGTTGCTACTCGGCACAGTAGCTTAGATACATAACCTACAAAATATACTACACAACCAGGCGAATTGGCCGTGACTTGTGACATCAGGCTTTGAAAGGTGGCAGGGGCATTGCAAAGCCCGAAAGGCATAACATTAAATTTATAGGTCTTACCTAATGTCACAAAACTGGAGATGTCTTTAGCAGGACGGGTCAATGGTACTTGCCAAAACCCTCGAAGGCAATCAATCTTAGAGAGGAACTTGGTGTTCCCGATTGCTTCGATGCAGTCGTCGACTCTTGGTAGAGGGAAGCTGTCCTTGCTGGTGACGGCGTTGACCTTGCGGAAGTCGATGCAGAATCGAAGAGTGCCGTCCTTCTCCGGTACTAGAGTGACTGGTGAGCACCACTCGCTGGTAGGGAGCCTGCTTGATAGGCTTAGCAGGACCAACATCAATATCATGCACCATGGCAGTGGTACAGCAAGGCCTGTCTTGGAAGACAAGAGGATGTTGTTGGATGGCGGCCACAACGTCAGCTCTCTGGTGTCCCGGTAGATGCTGTAGCTTCTCCTGCAACTCCACGGAGTTGGACTGCCAAGCCCTGACTGATGACAGGGCGAGTGGACTTGCCCCTTCTTCTTCCTCTTCTTTCTCACCGTGTACCAAGAAAGTGTCAACGGCACACACGGGAACTGGATCATCAGCAACAGATGGGGGTGCTGGGCGTGTGTGGTACAGCTTGATGGTTTTGACGTGACATAAGCGCTGTAGTCGACGCCTGTCAGGGGTAGAGATAATATAATTTGTGGGGCTTACCTTCTTCACCACTCTATATGGCCCACTGAACTTCGCATGGAGCGACTGTCCATGTCTCGGCAAGAGAATGAGTACTTGATCTCCTATCTGGAACTCTCTGTGTCTGGCACGCTTGTCGTACCATGTCTTGGTCTTGGGCTGCGACTGCTGTAAGTGGTCTGCGGCAAGGCTCCAACAACTTAGAAGCTTCTCTCTAACATCTCCTACTAAACTTAATACATTAATGCTCTCTTTACTGCTACCTAAAAATCTATCTCTAACTATGTGCAAAGGACCTCTTACTTGATAGGCAAACAGTAGAAGTATGAGAAACAAAATAGATGATGTTAGGGCCTTAGGAGTAACTTTCCTAAGAGGTACAGCATGCAAGTACCTAGTGGAGGTATCAATGACTGTAAATAAATATTCAAACCCACTAGAAGTTTTAGGCAGAGGGCCTACAATGTCACACTGTACTGTTGTAAAGGGCTCAGGTACGTGAGGTACTCCTACAAGTGGAAAAGGTGGAATAGCCTGATTGGCTTTGCCTACCTTTTGACAAAAATGACAGTACTTACAATATTTAGTGACATCTCTCCTCATACTTGGCCAATAGAACTTTCTGGCCAGCCTGTTGAACGTCTTTCGGACACCTTGATGTCCAGAAAAGCGACCGTCACGGGCCAGAGCTGGAACATGTTGTCTGTAAGTGTGTGGGAAAACTATTTGAGTGACACACGCCCAGTCCGCGTCTTCCTCTCGTGGTAGGACCTGAATCATTGGCAGAATCGGACACCTGGTCTAACAAGAGCCGTCATGAATCGTCTTGCTCTTGCGCAGCTATTAAAGCAACTCTCCTGGTCACAACATTAACTGCGGAAGAAATGTCTTGGGAAGCAATTGGGTTAGCAAAATGTCCTTCTAAGGAAAGTGAATTATCTACATCAGGAGTTACATTATGATCATTAGTCATTGACATAGAACGAGTCACAGCACACAAAGGGAAAGCACCGGGCATATCATCTTCAAGTTGTTGCAGCTCTGCGGTAGACTCCGGTCTTTCCCGCAGCACAGGAGGTGGGGTTACGTTCCCCATTTGACCTCCCGCCAAATCGTTACCGAGTATGAGGTCCACTCCAGCAACAGGCAGCTCGTGCACGCAGGCTACGCTAGCTATCCCTGAAAAACAAGAAGACTTGACACGTACTAAAACCAAAGGAGCTACACCTTGACCCCAAAGGGAGCCCAAAACGACGTATTTGTCAGTCTTCCTCGCCGCAACAACACCCTCTTTGATGAGAGTTTGGAGACAACCCGAGTCGTTCAAAATAGTGACTGGTGTTTCGACACCATCAACTTCTACCGTGCCTTGTGACAAAAAGGGACGAAAGGTACCAACGTCTGGGTCCTTCGCAAAACTCTCCTGGAAAAGATCAAAGTCTCGTGAGGTGAGAACCGAAACTGCACTCTCTCGTGTTTCACCTTTTGTGGAAACCAACGCTATTGGCATGCTATCAGCCTTGCTCAAACCCGCCATCACTCCGACTGGTGACGTATTAGCCTCCTCAGTAACAATCATAGCTGGTTTGTCCGTATTTGGCTGCAGCCTTGTCCAACAAAACTCTGCCTCATGACCTGGCTTTCCACAGAAACTACAAGTGTATGTAGAAAATTTGGACGCCCCATTAGGTGGCGAACGCGTCCAGCTCCTCCTGTCACGCACAAAATTACCATTTTTAGTATTCCCTTGTCACGTTCTGTGGAGAGAGGGATTACAAGCCCTTTGAACCTGTGGGGGCATAACATCATTGTTAGTCCTACCATGTCTCAAAACAAATCCATCAGCATGCGTAGCAGCCTCTTCAATAGTACTAAATTCCCTATCTAACAAGTATGCTGCAATCTCTTCTTTGATGGTTCACAAAAATTCCTCTGTGAGCATTAACTCAATCGGGGAGTCAAACTCACTCACTTCCTTGGAGTGTAACCACTTTGAGAATACCTCTCTTTTATTCCTAGCAAATTCAAGGTGGGTCTGCTCTGCCTTCTTACGGAGGCCATGAAAGCGTTGTCTGTACGCTTGAGGAACAAGAGCATAAGCCTTCAAAAATTCCTCCTCAACACATAAATAATCATTAGCGTCACTGTCTGTAAGAGACGAAAAAACACACAGAGCCTTACCTGCAAACGCTTGTTGAAGCAAAATGGGCCAAAACTCTATAGGCCACTTTAAAGTGGTAGTAAGTCTCTTGAAAGCAATGAAAAACTCATCAACTGTTTCCTCTGAAAACGTGGGCATTATCCTAGCAACAACGTGCTGGATCAAAATGAGAAAAACTAGATCTGGGGGTGAGGCCATCGGTGTTAGAAGGGTTAGTCTGACCGAGCTGTATACGCAGACGCAAGTTTTCTGAATCAGCTTCTGCCTGAAGTATTCCAACTTCTTTCGCTTTAGCTTCAGCTTCCGCCTGACGTATCCCAACTCTTTTCGCTATAGCTTCAGCTTCTTTCAATTTTATTTGCCACTCGAGAAGGCGTAATTCATCATTCACTGAACGTGACTCAGCTACGTTAACTTGACTAGCTTCACCGTGGTCTTCTCTCAAACCAACATCAACACTATCTCCAAACAGCAGACTTCTTACCTCGTTAAACAACTTTACTTTACTGGCGCTGCTAGAAATTACCACACCATAATACTCGCAAATTAATCTTAACTCATGTGCATTTAACTTTGAAACTTCCTCAATGGAGGGATTACTTGATGCAAAGGCAGCCACATCATCTTGGCTAATGATAACCATGATGGCTAGTTAATAAAAAAACAAAAACAAAAACAAAAAGAATATCACAAGTGTCAAAAGGTCGTTAGTGAATCCTGGCAAGGTTGCCAAAACTGCTACGCCGTCTCTTAATTTACTTTAATATCCAGGTTCTTGGCGCCACCAAACCAAAAAAAGTAAAGTAAATCAAAAGGGAATAAAAATAAATAAAGTAAACCTTTAGGAATTTAATTAAATTAAATACTAACACAATAAAAGAGCCTCGTAGGCTGTCACAACAAATTGATTCACTATCGAAACTTTTAGGACACAAATGATACTAAACATCGAAACATCAAAAGAACTGCTTAAATTTATGGAATAAAAATAAAGCACTGGATTACTTTAACACTCCATAAACCTATAAAATAACTAACACTGAAATTAACTAAAGTGAAACAACACTGAATTACTTAAATGTAACTAAGCAAGCACTGATGGACACATAAGAGACATGAATAGGTGCTCACATAGATATACCACATTGGTGGCGACAGGAATAACACAGAAATAAAATGAAGTATAAGTAACAGGTGACGGGTGTCACTCAAAAGAATGTGAACTGAATGACAAGAGGACTGGACTGAACTCCGTCTGCTGGTGGGGTACTATATATAGGGTCTGCTCCCTCCCGTGAAACATGGGTCGTTCAACGATGCAGATGGTCATTAGAGAAACAAAGAATGCTTGTTACAATACTAAATGAAGAAATAAGATGGGCTTAAACAAATACTAACAGTTAAAACCTTAACAGCACAGGGTAGGGTGACTAGATTATATAATAGTAAATATAACACATCATTACAGGAATAATATGGAACAACATGGAAGCATGTTATAAAAAATAATAGAAAAATACGACAAGGTCGTAACAGTATGTGTATATGTATATATAAATAAATAAAAAAAACATAAAAATAATAAGAAAATAAAAATAAAAATAATAATAATAAATAATAAAATAAATAAATATTGAAGTGATAACCGTGGTAACATTATGAGATGTACTTATTACTACCATGCTATTGTACTATTCCAGATGATACTAAATATTACATAATACTTCCTTGAGATAAATGTATAGTATATATCAGGTGCCTCAAAGAGAGCTCAGGTTCTCAACTGGCTCAGCGATGTTAATATTGTTATTATTATCCACTCTGTATCTGTATTTTTCTGGCTAAATAAACTGTTACAATTCAATTCAACAATTCAGTTACCGTGTGTTGCCACTAGAAGGCACAACAGGAGTCTTGATGGCACACACACACACACACACACACTGTTAAATATGACTATGTATTTACATACCGTTAATATGTTAAGATGTGTGCTGTATGTTCTTTTTATATCAATAACCGTTGCAAGAGCGGTTTGGTTTTCTATGAAAGATATAAAAGTTGTATGTCCTTTGAAATTAGTTTTTTTTTATGTGAATTATATTGGATTAATGTAATTTCTAATATTTTGTAATCATATAATATTATGTACTTATACAAAGATGTCTTACGTTAATAAAATAATTGTAATAGATTTATTTTTTGTTTATGTAGAAACGTTCTCTTTCTCCAGGGGAGAATACAGGGTGTGGATGTAAGATCAGAAAAGTGATTGTAATCTTGTTTCATCTATCGCTTTTATTCCTTTTTGGTATTAATTCACTCACAAGCATTTAAGGTGAATACTAAGTGATACTTCTGTGAATGGAGGAAGAGCAATATTGTGATATTAAGATTGATAAATTACTAAATCAGTTGGGACACAAGGCCATGCAGTGTCAATGTCTGTACTCTTGTTTTATTGTAAATATAATAATTGTTAATCGTTAAAATTAGTATTTCTCAGTCCTGACTCAATTGGCACAGTATAAAGAATAGCTTTCCTTGGATGTTTCATCACCGTGTGTTTAAATTAAATGTTACCTTCAACTATCAGCTAGAGGTAGCAAGGAGTGTCTACATGATACTGGTCTGTTAACCACAGCCGTTATTTCAGAACGTGAGTCTGATTAATGGGCCTTGGAGTTGGAGCAATGCTGAAAGTGGCCATGACAACACACACACACACACACGCATTGTTCCTTACTCTTCCATCGTTCACCTACCACACACTCGCTCCTTCCCTCATCTTAAAAACCATATTATATTTCGAGTGTCATTTAATATGGCTAACTGTGGCACTATTATATAATTCAATTCAGTAATTCTATGTCGCTACAGTTTCGTTCCTTCTCACAACATCAACAACCAACGATACAGATTAAAGCTGCGATCTTACTAGTGTGTCTACCCAGAATAAATCCAACGAACTCCTCAAGTTGTCTCAACAGCGACAACCTATTTGTTGTCGAAAGTGGGACGATACTGAGCGTCTGAAAATCTATTGTATTAATTAAATTTACATCTTTCTTATTTTTCTTATTGATGTTAAAATGTAAAAAAAAATTAAAAAGTGTATTTCAATCACAAAACACGAGCAAAAATGTCAAAGTAAATGAAAAATAATAAGAATACATCACGACGGGAATTTCATTTGACTCTAGAGTACGTGTGTCACTTGTAAACAAATATCGCTTGGGTGCTACAGAAGCACGCCAAATTTCCGTAATGGATACTGCTAGTATTCCTTGGGGCAGAGTCTCAAATTGCTCTCACTGAAAAATGGAGAAAGTACCCTGCAATTTGGAATTATGAAAACCCCGATTTCAAGAGGAAATTGATGAAAAGACATTGCTACCTGCTGGGCGCTTGGCCGATGGTTCCATTCGCTAGTGTGACCAGTGTGCGGATCGTACCGTTGACTTATTGCCTATGGATGAAATGCGATCGTGGATTTAATGCACGTAAAATTCTAGTGTGACCGCAGCTTAAGGTGGAAAATTTATTGACAAGAATAAATTATACATTATTCATTCTTGTCGTTCATTGTGTTATTCATATTAATAGCAGTATACATTGATATCACAGGTGTCTACATAATCGACACCTGCTACAATAAACAGGTGTTAAGCTAACTCAACTCACATGGTTTAAGTTTCTTTATTCTACAGGGGGTCATCAAATTAACTTCCAAGGATAAAGGAAGTATTCCCCCACTACAGTATTACAAAACAGGCCTATACACGTTACAGTTTTCCTCCATTATATACTTCATGAAAATATTTACACATTTCGATATTGTGGTGGAAGTATAAGGGCGGTATTGTGGTGGAAGTATACGGCCGGTGTTGTGGTGGAAGTATTAGGTCGGTATTATAGTAGGGGCATAAATTCGGTATTGTGGTGGAGGTATAAGGTCGGTATTATGGTGGAGGTATAAGGTGGGGTATTGTGAAAGTATAAGGCCGGTTTTGTGGTGGAGGTATAAGATATTAGACCTAACACATATCCAGGTATTATTCAATGCTGTTAAACGTCACTAATAAGGGTCCACGTTCCCCCCTGCATGTTCCATGTTCCCTACCCTATGTTCCTCCCTCCCACCTGTCCTCTCTCCCACCTGTCCTCCCTCCCACCTGTCCTCTCTCCCACCTGTCCTCCCTCCCACCTGTCCTCTCTCCCACTGTCCTCCCTCCCACCTGTTCTCTTGTGAAATTGGTATTGCATAAACAAACTCCATTAAGTGATGTATTTTCCCTGGTGATAATTTTTTTCCTTGTTGATCATAAGACAAAGGGGGAAAACTCTCAAGGTCACGGATATTAACAGAGCATCTAGGGAGGAACACCTTTACTGGTTATATTCTCAACACAGGTGTAATATATAAACAGGTGTAATATTTCATGAAGATGTCTTGAATAAAGACGAAAGCTAAGGTGCTCCGTTGTTTCCCTTTTCCCGTGTGATTTTATCAAGGTGTAATATTATTTTGACATATTTGCCCAGGATGGTCACACACACACACACGGTCGACGAACATTCGACAGGAGTAATTTCCATGAACGTCTGTCTGTTAGATGATGATGATGGCTCGTGATGGCGCTATTTTTTATTTTTTATGGTAAGAGTCTGAATTATATAATCCTAAATGTAGTTTATTATTATTACTATTATTATTATTAATATTATTATTATTATTATTATTATTATTATTATTATTATTATTATTTTTATTATTATTATTATTATTATTATTATTATTATTATTATTATTATTATTATTATTTTATTATTATTATTATTATTTTATTATTATTTTATCATTATTTTATTACTATTATTTTATTATTATTTTAATATTATTATTATTACTATTACTATTACTATCATTACTATTATTACTATTACTATTATTATTATTATCATTATTATAATTATATATTAACAGTATTACTAATATTATCTATATAATATAATATAATATAATTGTCATTGTAATTATTATTATTAACATTTATTATTATTATTATTATTATTATTAATAAAATGTATTATTATTATTATTATTATTATTATTATTATTATTATTATAATAACTTCTGTAGCCTTAAAAAATCTTAGACGCAGTTCGTATAAAATCCAAACTTAGGCCTCAGTTCATAAAATATAAACTCGAGTACCAGTCAGTCGCTAACAAAGTTTTTTTTTTTTTTATTGGGCACCCCCCTACATCCTTGTGTAAGGTAAAGCACAGAAGCGTTTACAGCGCCCAACAGGAAAGCATGCTAAGTTTATGCTTGCCTTATGTTTCATGAGTTACGGGCGTAGAAGCCGTAGAAGCCTGAAGAGTCAATGGTGTATGTCTAAGCAAGTTATTGGAAGTTCCAACAACATGTCCCTGAATACGAATTCGCAACTTTCGACTTACAGCAGGTACCTATTTTACTGCTAGGTGAACAGGGAAGAAGGGGACTAGGAAGAGTGTCCAAACAACTTCCGCCGGCCCGGGAATCGAACCCGTGACATCTTGCTTGCGAGGCAAGAATGGTAACGCTCTACCACTAGCTCCCCCGCTAACAAACTAAAACTGAAACTCGGGGTCATAAAAAAAAAAACTCTACTATGAGCCACAGTTTCTAAAATAACACACAAGATATGAGTCCCGTTCTAAACTCATCAAAATCGAGCTCCCGTAATCAAATTTCGGATCTGGTTAAATAAATAAATAAATAAATTGATAAATAAAAAAATAATAAAATGAGTTCATCTCAAGGAAACAATCTAATAAAATCAAAGGTCAAGATACTAAAAAAAAAAACCCTGTTAATAAAGTGCCGTTAAACCAAAAAATAAAGTAAAACTATCAAAGCCAAAACAAATTTATTTTATTTTTTATTCACTGTACTTGTCTGCGGTTAAGCCCTCCCTCATCTTAGTAAGGTCAGCTAACTGCGCCTGAGAGGAGAACAATTACACTTTCAAGAGACAATTTTACTTTGGAAGCATTTGAGGCAAGAGACTGACACACACACACACACACATACACACACACATTCCCCCATTCATATCTTCACAATATTATCTCTCTACAAATTACAGGCACGTAAAAAGAAGGAAATCCCCCAAGCTCTTGAATCCGCTTCCAGTGTCATTATCTATAAGAACAAGGGAGACCGGTCGGACTGTGGCAACTACCGCTGGATCTCGCTGCTGTCCGGAGCTGGCAAGATTATCCCCCAAGTCCTCCTAAACAAACTTATTCCTGAGGCTGCAAACTTCCTCCCAGAATCTCACTGTGGCCTTACTCCATCACGGGCCACTACTGACATGACCTTTGCTGCCCGACAGATACTGGAAAAGTGCAGAAAACAGCATTGGGACCTGTACATGGCCTTCATCGACCTTACCAAAGCCTTTGACTCGGTCAACAGGGAAGCTATCTGGCGGACCCTCAGCTGTTTTGGCTGCCCACCAAAATTCATCGCCATTGTGAGGCAATTCCACGATGGCATGAACGGCAGTGTCATGGTTTTGGGTGGATCGGTGGTAGTAGGAGTGCATTATATTATATAAAGATAATAATATGTATTTCTTATTTCTTACCATAGAGTCCGATACCTTCACACTGATTACTTACAGGAGATTATGGCGTATCTACGTAGAAGTTCACTCCACCACTCGACATTCCATGATTTATACTTGATAAATGATGATTTAATGAATTCATTTAATTTTTAACATCCATCTAAGTTATTGGTTATACTATGTCATAACCAATCAGTCATTACCTTTAGTAATAATAAGATAGGATCACAGATACGGGCAGATAATTGCACTTACATTTATTTGTCAAGCTTCCATACAATGATTTACAATTTGCATGGATATATGATTTACTCACGTTCACGCTGTAATAAAATTAATCTTCTAAAACAGGGAATTTTCAACTTGGGGACACCTGTGGTTACTCTACTATGGGTGTGACTTAACAGAGCCTTAATTCTTCAAGTGATACATTTACTACCAGCCTGGATTGCTTTTGTTGCAACCAGGCTTCATCACAAGAACTTCTTCCCACGGCCATAACAACAAAAAAGGTACTCTTGGGTTACCACACATAGTCTCGCGTCACTGACAGTCACTGTGGACGGTTGTCGCGGCAAGTAGAACTGGTAAGCGTGACTTGAATTAACCATTAGGTGCAATAGACCAGCCTGGATTGCTTTTGTCGCAACCAGGCTTCCACACGTGATATTTCCACGGGGTTAACAAACCTAGGTTAACACACTTAGTCTCGTGTCGATCACGGTCACGGTAGACGGGTGTCGTGCAGGAGAACTCTGTAAGCGTGAATTAATTAACCATTTACTGTAGGTTTGATAGGCCAGCCTGGATTGCTCTTGTCGCAACCAGGCATCCACACGTGATATTTACACGGGGATAACAACCTAGGTTAACACACTTCGTCTCGTGTCGACGACGGTTCACAGGACGGAGTGCGGTGGAGGACTCTGTGTGGTGTGGTGTCCCGCCCCCCTTCAGGAGGGAGAGAATGGAGACGACGTCATAACTAACCCATGGCTCAGGGGATGCTACTTAAAATGAGGTTTTTGGGTGTGAAGCGATGAACAGTACAACACTGTTTCACTGCCCACCCCCCTAAAGGCTGGCTGACATACACTAATTGAAAAATACATGTCCCAGTTATGCCTCGCCGGGCGTCTTATCTCTGGTAAAACAAACTTTGGAGTTGGTTGCGTGGGTAAGCCTAACGCAACCCATGACAGGCAGTGTCCTGCACAAGGGCACCCAGTCTGAGTTTTCCTCCATCCAAATGGGGTAAAACAATGATGCGTACTGGCGCCAACTCTCTTTTCCATATTTTTTGGCTGGCTTCCTTAATCAAGCCAGTGCCAATTTAGCCGGTGGGGTGGACATCCAGTACCGGATGAAGGGACTTTTCAACATAATACGACTCCAAGCAGGAACAATGGTGTCTGTAGCTTCCATTACTGAACTTTAGTATGCAGACGACCACTCATCGCTCACTCTGAACACGACCTACAGGAGATCCTGAACACCAACGCAAATGTGTATGCACACTTTGGCCTCGAGGTGAATGTAAGTAAGACTCACATTCTCATTTAGCCGACACCTCCACCATCCAGCCAGCTTAACGGTACAACCCTCTTTAATGTTACCCACTTTCAGTACCTTGTCTCCCACCTGCCCACCACTGCGGACATCGCTGAAGAGATTCAACATCAAATCAGTGGTGCACCCCACCCTGCTATATGGCAGCAGGACTTGGGTCACATATAGGAAGCACCTCAAGGCAAGAGAACAAATGCCAGTATTATCGCTGACACCAGCTGTAGGAGTATTAAGGCTACCATTATCCATGAACAACTATGTTGGGCTGGCCCTGTTACCCTCATGGACGACAGCTGACTGCCAAAGCAACTACTATATAGTCATTTAACGAATAGTAAACGTAACGCTGGCAGGCAACGGAAAAAGTTTAAGGATAGTCTTAAGGCAAACCTGAAAAAAGTGCCAGACCGACCCACTCAACTGGGAAACGATCACTCCACACTGTAACGCATGGAGGAGCACCACATAAGGTGTCAATATTTTCGAGTTAGCCCGATTACATACAAAGGCAGACACGTGCCGACGCTGGACAGAAACTGCCGCCGCCACCTCATGCTCTAGATGTAGCCCTCCACACGTGCAACATATGAGGACGATCCTGCCGGTCCCGTACCAATCTCTCGAGTCACCTCAGAGCTCACCAACAAAGGTGAAACCCCTAATCACTCATATCATTGTATCATAGCTGGATGATCGTCATGCTCGATTCTGAGTGACACCAAAGTAGCAGTAGTAGTAATAATAATAATAATAATAATAATTAACGGTTTATTGAAGGAGCCTGGCAGCCAGAAGGCTGAAAATATACAGTTACATATTTGGGGAATGGGTTACGAATTACAAATAATATACAAGTAACATAAGTGACACAAATAAGACATATAATAACTTAGATGGGGAAAAGCTCAAACTACAGTTCATTTCAACATAGTGACAGTGTTACAGTATTACAAGTTGTTGATAATTTTTACAATGGTTGGGACTGGGCTGTTCTTATAGCGATCAGTTCGTGCACGTATGGGCTGGATGCGGTTGTGGTGTCGCACAGCAATTCTCGGACAAGGGATCTCAGGTGGTAGTAGGAGCCGGTGTCGGGGATGGTGTAGAAGCTTCTTACCAAATTTGCAGATGAGGTCGTGGTGATGGTCAGTGAGAGTCGAAAGGGTCAGTGTGTTGAGCGCTTCTTGATATGTGGAGTAGGAGGGGGAGAGAATAATCTTGCATGCCCTCTTTTGCACTTTTTCTAGGTGTTTACGTTGTGTGGCATTTAGGGAGGAAGACCAGGTGGGGGAGGCATAGGTGAGCTTGGGAAGTATGAATGTTGTGTAAACACTGAGGAGCTCGTGTGCAGGAACTCCGAGGGACTTGAGTCGGCGGAGGAGGTGGAGACGGAAACTGGAGGATTTGACAACTTCATTGACGTGTGGTTTCCAATTTAGTTTGTTGTCTATGGTGACGCCGAGGAGCTTCGTGGAATCTACAACCTGGAGTGTGTTCGGACCTAGAGTAATGGAAGGAGGTGGGACAATGTCGGAGGAGAGGTTGATGTGCATAACCATGGTCTTGGTATGGTTGATGGTGACATGGTTGTTGGTGGCCCAGTTTTGGAGACTGTTCAATAAATCCTGAAGGGCGGTATAGTTGGGAGCAGAATTGTTGACGCTGATCCCAATGGTGGAGTCGTCGACATATTTCCAGCGAGCAGGGGTTTCTCTTAGGGCATCATTGATGAGCATAAGGAAGCAGAGTGGTCCCATCTTGGTGCCTTGGGGGACGCCACAGGTGAGTGACTGAGAGGTGGAGACAGCCCCTCGGAAGCGTACAGCTTGGCGTCGGTCACTGAGGAAGTCTGTAAGCCATGGTATGAGGCTTCTTCGAAGCCCGAGGTCAATAGCTTTGTTGATGATTATATTGTGGTCGACTAGGTCGAACGCTTTAGTGAAATCAATGAAGGCGACAGCTACAGACGTTTTTCGTTTCTCGAGATGGCGGTATATGTAATCGAGAAAGCTGACAAGACAGTGAGTGGTGGAGGAAGTTTTCATGTTGCCAAATTGCTGAGGGTCTACGACTCCTGCAATATCAGCATAAGCCCAGTCGAACACAAAACTTTCACAGATTAGGCTGGGTATTGGGGTGATTGCAATAGGTCGTAGCTGATTTAAGGATTGTGTGTGTGTGTGTGTGTGGGTGGTTGGAACATAAATTCTCGTACTGTAGTTACCACGATATATCAAAATGCTAGATCAGAAGAAAACCTCTCACTGTCGACTGTGACAAATGAATATGAAATGTTGCATCGGCAACTCAAGTGTTGCTAACATGTTTCCATTTTAATGAAAGCAGTGGACAGAAGTCTGAAGTCTCCTCCTCTGCGCAGCATTTTCTTAGAAACATACAAGTGATCGCGGGCAAGTTCATGCCCTTGTGAGAGGTGAGCAGGTGTTGCACCTGAGGAGTTCGAACCGAGTCACAGTGCGGGGTGTAGCCATATGGCTGGTCACTTGACTCTCTTGGCTCCCTTCTTCTGACCCAGTTGGGCATCTGCTACCTGTGAGTATTTATATTATTTATTATCGCTTTTGGTTTATGGTGCTGATGGTGTAGCTTGCTGTTTGAGGGTGCCTTGTGTAATGTTTGTTAATTACTATGTATGTACAACTTAATGTGAATGAATTGTGCAAATATAATAGCATGTTGACAGATACTCCTGAAATAATTAGACACTATTCTAAATGCAGTGCCGGATTTATACCTGTGGAGGCCCATGGACAGCCTCTTTGTGGAGGCCCCCCTCATTATACCTACCCAAGAGGGTGGGGTGGCGAGTGAAGCGAGCCTAAACATCTGGGAGTTCCGGGGGGCGCTGTAAGTCCCCTAGGAAAATTTTTAAATTTGAACAATTCTTTGGAGAATTTTGAAGCCATATGCAGTTATATTGAGGAAAGTAGAACATTGAGAAAGTTTTAATTAACTGTGTATTTATTGATAGTGTACAAATTCCCAACACACACACACACACACACACACACACACACAAAAGTGAGACATGACTGGAGTCATTCATGTGGTTTCAAGTCGACCAGCCCTGATATAGCTACTACCGCACATGTGGAGGCCCCCAGATTGTGGAGGCCCCTGGGCAGCTGCCCACTTTGCCCACTCCTGAATCCGGCCCTGTTTAAATGGACTTTAATGTTGGTATGAAGTGCTGCACTCCTAGCCTTGTACGTCAGCACGCCAACTCGGATACTGTCAGCCCTGGCCTCTGTGCTGTTCCTCCCGGGTCCATTACCAAGTATCTGTGCAGGTTAGGAAGATACTTGATATTCTGTGAAGTTTTTGAGAAGACGCCAATTTTCCACCTGTGCCGTGTGTATATACAAGACCCCAAATTTGACATCCAGTGTCTACACTCCCGCATTTGTTTCGGCCGGCAATCCGGCACTTCTATAACACATAAAATTATGTTAATGTTGCGCTGCACTTTCTTAATGCCGAGTAATTATCAGTGTAAATATTTGTAAATAGACATCTTTTGTTGCAACTATCCATATTATTCAATATCCTTAGTGAAAGCGAAAGTGTTCCACCTGACAGTAATCATTAAAAGAACTAGAGGGCGTTTATATCTAAGCCCTCGACAAATGGCACAGTGAGTAGGATACTGTCGGAACTCTTTTCACATCACCAAGTGACACTTCATTAAACTACTGTATTATTGATGTTAGAATTTGTCCTAGGATTGAGTTTATTTGACACGGGATGCAAGCAGAGTGACCAATGACCAGCCATACTTCATGATCGTGAGTGATTGCCTGTTCGTATCGAGGTAGTGAGATGAGTGTTTTTTTTTGGTCCAAGTCGTTGGGCAGACTAAAGTGTGACTGATCCTTCACATTTGGTGAGCGACCCATTTGTGTTTGCGTCTCACTGATAAGTTGTTCGCGTTTATGTCGAAGCTGTCCGTGTTATGATGTATTTTGTCACATTGCTGTGTTCACATAATTTTGGTAGGTTCAGTGCAAGTGTTGTTACACTAATTAGCACAGTTAGATCAGTTGTAGGTTGTATCGCGACTGGGTTCCTTGGTGGATGCAGTCAGTGCTTCGTTCACCGGTTCGTGAGTGTTAGTTTACACGCTCAACGATCATACATTTTCGTTCGAAAGCTTAATGTTTCATATTCTTTGAGTTACAATATTATGATTTATTATCATGGCTACCTTCAATATAGTTGAGATTCTTAAACTAGGAAAGGAAGCTGGTCTATCTACTGAAAGTATTAACTCGCTTATAGAGAAAGAGTAACGTAAATATGTGTCATGGTTTTGGGTGGATCGGTGGTAGTAGGAGTGGATTATATTATATAAAGATAATAATATGTCGTATTACTTATTTCTTACCGTAGAATTCGATACCTTCACACTGATTACTTACAGGAGATTATGGCGTATCTACGTAGAAGTTCACTCCACCACTCGACATTCCATGATTTATACTTGATAAATGATGATTTAATCAATTCATTTAATTTTCAACATCCATCTAAGTTATTGGTTATATTTTGTCATAACCAATCAGTCATTACCTTTAGTAATAATAAGATAGGATCACAGATACGAGCAGATAATTGCACTTGCATTTATTTGTCAAGCTTCCATACAATGATTTACAATTTGCATGGATATATGATTCACTCACGTTCACTCTGGATTGCTTTGTTACAACCAGGCTTCATCACAAGAACTTCTTTCCACGGCCATAACAACAAAAAGTACTCTTGGGTTACCACACATAGTCTCGCGTCACTGACAGTCACTGTAGACGGGTGTCGTGCAGGAGAACTCTGTAAGAGTGAATTAATTAACCATTTACTGTAGGTTTGATAGGCCAGCCCGGATTGCTCTTGTCGCAACCAAGCATCCACATATGATATTTCCACGGGGATAACAACCTAGGTTAACACGCTTTGTCTCGTGTCGACGACGGTTCATAGGACGGAGTGGCGGTGGAGGACTCTGTGTGGTGTGGTGTCCCGCCCCCTTTCAGGAGGGAGAGGATGGAGACGACGGCTTAACTAACCCATGGCTGAGGGGATACTACTTAAAATGAGGTTTTTGGGTGAGAAGCGATGAACAGTACAACACTGTTTCACTGCCCACCCCTCCCTAAAGGCTGGCTAACATACACTAATTGAAAAATACATGTCCCAGTTATGCCTCGCCGGGCGTCTTATCTCTAGTATAACAAACTTTGGCGTTGGTTGCGTGGGTAAGCCTAAGGCAACCCATGACAATATGCACAGGCAGTTAAGAGATGAACGTCAAAAGGAGAGAGAGTTTGAAGAGGCAGAAAAACAAAGGAATCACGAATTAGCTATTACTCAGATTCGCTCAGATTCTAGTAAAGATAATGAGGATACAGACATGAAAGGTTGTTTTACAGATCTTCGCTTGCCTACATTTACAGAAGGTCAAGATGAAATAGATTCTTATCTCCTAAGATTCGAAAGACTCGCAGAGCTTCATGGTTGGCAGAAGAAAGATTATCATGTATGTCTTGGTTCATCATTGAAAGATAAAGCATTGAAGATTTGTTAGCCTCTCTCATGAAGTTGTTGAGGACAGCAATCAGCTAAAGGAGGCATTATTGCAGGCGTACTTGATTGATGTCGAGTCATACCGACGTAAGTTTAGAGACGCAAAGACAATGAACATTATGTTTAGTTAGTGTCTAGACTAGAACAATACTTAGACAGACGGGTTTCACTTAATAACACAAATAAAACCTGCGAAGATTTCTGTGATTTCATGGTTAGCGATCAAATTTTAAGTATTTGTCATCCAGATCTAAGAATATCCTTAAGGAAAGGTCTTTTGCCAGTTCATTTCAGATGCCTCAAGCTGCTGATAGATATAGATCGGCTCATAAATATTCAAAGCCAAGAAGAGTAACTAAAGAAAAAATTATACCGCTTCCTGAGACTAAATGTAACAAAAGCTCTTTTAGAAGGTCAAATGTAATCTGTCACGACTGTCATAATCCAGGACATATAAAACCTGGCTCTCCTGTGCTACATAGGCAGCTTAAAAGCAAAGTAAACGAGGAGAGTAAAAGTAAGAAAAATTTTGTTCTTGAATCAGACTTGACCCTTGATAACTTTCTAGCTGACTTGGATGGGTTAGTATTCAATAAAAAGGCTGCCGTTGTGCTAGATACTGGATGTTCCACAATTTTGATTAAAAACGAACTTGTTCCAGTTAATCACAAGAGAGGTAGGTTGAGTAAACTGCATGATTACCTTGGTGTGGCAGGCTACTTCCCTGAAGTAAGATGTTTTATTTAGAGGTAACTGCTATAGCTGCACCCAATAAAGTTTGCTGATGTTCTTCTTGGTATGGTTCCTGGAGTTGAGGTTCCGTCGGTTAACTTAGTGGACGAGAAGATCACAATTTGGAGAGTATTCAGGTCAGACTGAGACTGGAACTATTTCAAGCGATACTGTGTTAAAAGTAGAGACCAGGGGATCTAAGCAGAAGAAAACATTAGGTTTAACAGATTTATTGACACCAACTCTGGATGGTTTGGATATTAGTAAACATAATCTGATTACTGCTCAGAATGAATGTCCGACCCTTGCTTCTATTAGAAATAAAGTCCTAAAAAGACATTAATGGTTAAGAGTAAAACTGTTAGGTATGAGATAATTAATGGCTTCATTTACAGAATTTGCCTTCGTAGCAAAAATAATTTTGATGTTGGTAAGAAACAACTTGGTGTACCAGAGAAACTCAGAAGTTGTGGTCTTTTTATTGCCCATGACTCAGCTGTAGCAGGTAATTTTTCACACAGAAAAACTTCGGATAAAGGTTTTAGAAAATTCTTCTGGCCTGGTGCAGAAGATATCAAGAGATATTGTAGATTATGCCAGAATTGTCAAAAGGTTTTATAAGAAATGTACCCATGGTGTCAATGCCCATCTTAACTGAACCCTTTTCCAGAGTTGTCATAGACTTAGTGGGACCCATAACTTCGTGTTCTAATAAAAAAGAATATGTATATACTCGCCTTCATTGATTGTTCAACCCGTTTTCTTTAAGTGGTTCCCTTAAAGAATATAGATACTGCTGCCATTGCTGAGAATCTCGTTATAATATTTTCAAAAGTTGGCATCCCACGTGAAATTTTGTCTGAGAGAGGTGCTCAATTCACCTCAGATTTGATGAGTGATGTTAATCGCTTGTTATCAGTTAAAGCTTTAACTAAAACACCTTGTCATGCTTGTTGCAAAGGGACTGTAGAGAGGTTTCTTAGCGTCCTTAAGGCCATGTTGAAGAAGCTCTGCATAGAAAGACCACAAGATTGGGACATGATACTTTGCAGTTTTCCCCATTTAATATACTTTATGGACGTTAGGTTCACGGTCCTGTTATTTTACATGACTTGCGGACAAAGGAAGATTTGGCAGAGGAACTGACAATAACTTACCAGTATGTCCTTGATTTGAGATCACGATTGGAGGATTCTATGAGATTAGCAACTGCAAATGCAGAGTTTATCAGCAAACAGTATAAGAAATATTTTGACAAATACTAGAGAGCATAAGTTGAAGGTAGGAGATGAGGCTCAAATTCTACTCCCTTCTTCTCACAACAAATTGACGATGCAGTGGAAAGGTCCATACCCAGTTACAAAATGTCATGATAACTGTGTTGATAATTGGATCAAAGTAGAGAACCAAGTTAAGCTCTTCCATATTAATATGTTGAAGAAGTATGTCAGACGGGTGGAGGATGATCACCATACAACGGAAAAGTGTTATCTGTGTATTGTAGATGATGTAGGGACCAAGCAGAGATCTGTTTGTGACATTGAGCTCGTTGGTGAATCTTTTGACTTTTATTTGAATGTAAATCCGGAGTTAAGTGAGGAAAAGGTAGTTGAGTTAACTAAACTAATGACTGAATTTACTGATGTTTTCTCAGATGTTCAGATGTTCCAGGCAAAACACAAACTGTCATTCATGATATTAAGTTAACTACTGACATGCTTATACACAAGAAGCCATATCATATCCTTCATAACTTTTTTAAAGCTTTTGATGAAGAAGTAGACAGAATGTTAGAATTAGGTGTAATAGAACCATCTTACTCTCACTATTGTTCGCCAGTTGTTCTTGTTGAAAGGGCAGAGAACAGCTTCTGAGTTTGCATACATTTTAGAGGTCTAACTGATGTGACTGATGTCTATCACCGAGATAGACATGTGTAAAGGTTACTGGCAAGTAAAATTGTAGGAGAACTCTTAAGTATGTACAACTTTTGCTACTCTTCGTTGTTTGATGCAGTTTCGGCGTATGCCCTTTGGATTAAAAATTGCTTGTGCTACCTTCATAAGACTGATGAGAAAGGTGTTTTTTGGAGTGAAGAACACTGAATTTTATTTTGACAATGTATTAGTTTATAGTTAAAATTAGAAGGAACACTTGCAAGATCTCAAGAGTTATGTGAGAGGTTACGGAAACATGGATTGACCGCTGGTCCCAAGAAGTGTTTCTTTGCTTATTCAGAAATTTATTATTTGGGATTTTCCCTTGGGAACAATCAACTCTCCCTGCAAGAGGATAAAATAAATGTTGTAATCAATATGCCTCTACCAAGCCGCAAGAGGCAGCTTAGATCATTCCTGGGTTCAGTATCATTCTGAAGAAAATTTATTCCAAATTATGCAGATATAGTAGCACCAATGAATAGTGTGCAAAAGAAATATAGTAATAATGTACTAGAGTGGAGCACAGAACAGATTGATAGTTTTAATGTTTTAAAGGACAAACTGTCAGATAACCAATTTTATCTTTGCCTGATTTTACTAAAGATTTCTACCTCAGAACAGCTGCCTCAGATAAAGGTTTAGGTGCTGTATTACTACAGATGATTGAAGGAATTCTTATGCCAGTGTCATACGGCAGCAAGTCTCTCCTGGACCGGGAAAAGAGGTATGCCGTAATAGAGAGAGAATGTCTCAGCATTGTCTGGACAATTGATAAGTATAAAAACTACTTGTATGAAAGAGAATTTGTCCTTCAGACTGATCAACAACCTCTAACATATTTGAGAAACATGAAAAATACAATGGTAAGCTGATGAGGGCGGGGGGGGGGGGGGGGGTATTTAGCTTTCCAAGATTACTCCTTCAGAATTGAGTATATAAAAGGCAATGATAACTTTGGTGTTGATTTTCTAAGTCGATATTCATTACTTTCCTAGGACAAGCCACATTGAACTGCAATTTTCTCAAATTCCTAAGATTTTTGCTATTTTGGGGAGCATTGTAAGGGGTTTGTATTCCAGTCCAATTATTGTTGGAACTGCGTTGTTCAGTGTTGGCTTTGTTCTCTGTATCTAAAGAAGGTGTTGTTCATGGGTAGTTCGAACCGAGTCATAGTGCGGGGTGTAACCGTATGGCTGGTCACTTGGCTCCTTTCCTCTGACCCAGTTGGTTATCTGCTACCTGTCTAGTATTCCATATTATTTATTATCGTTTTTGTTTTGTGGTTCCTCTGGTGTTATTTGCGTTTTAAGGGTTCCTTGTGTAATGTTTGTTAATTACTATGTATGTACAACTTAGTGTGTATGAACTGTGCAAATATAATGAATGTTGACAGTTACTACTAAAATAATTAGACACTATTCTGAATGGACTGTATTGTTGCAGCTTTTTATTCATGGTCACGTTGGTTTGAACTTCTGCACTGCTAGCCTTGCTTGTCAGCATGCCAGCTCGGCCACTGTCAGTACTAGCCTCTATGCTGTTCCTCCCAGGTCCATTGCCAAGTACCTGTGCCGGTTAGGTAGATACTTGATCTACTGTGAAGTTGTTGAGGAGACACCAATTTACCACCTGTGTTTACACTCCCGACATGCGTTCCGGCCGGCAGTCCGGTACTTTCATACATATGTTAAAGTTGCTCTACTGTCTTCATGCCGATTATCAGTGTAAATACTTGTAAATAGATATTTTTTGTTACACCTATCCGTAATCTTATTCAATATCCTTGGTGAAAGCGAAAGTGTTCCACCTGACAGTAATCCTTTAAAATAAATCAGAGGGCGTTAACATCTAAACCCTCGACATATTGCATGTTTTATTTACTCTATTATTAATGTATAGTAGATTGCAAATAATTTAAAACCTCCTCTTGTTTACACTACACTATGACCACAATTTAACATGAAGAGTATGAATGTTATCTACATAATATAGTACTTCACCTCGCCATACTGCCATGGTCACAATAACACGGCTAGTATGTTCAACACTTCAATCAATAGTGCCATAGTTACAATAGCATGGCTAGTCTGTTTAAAACTTAATTACTCATATTATGGTCCACCACACACAAAACATGTGTGAAACTGATGCCTTCCCCCTAGAAAAAGACGTGTTTTCTCTAGTGTCTGGTGCCGTCCATTTTCTCTAACCTCCTAAAACCTCTCTATAAAGTAAATTTAAATTTAAGAGATAACGTGTATGAGTAGCCATAAGTCAGATATACCTACCGTGATACAAAGCATTCAAGGTGTATTAAGTATATGCTAAAAGCATCAATTATATCTTTTCGTAGAGTACACAGGGTTAAGACGATATGTTCTGAGTACCCAATCACGAGCTGCAGTCAGTCTATTATCTCTCATGAACTTACGAAATCATGATTCAGAACTGAAGTCACATCATTTTGATCTGTGAACATCAGAGAATCAGATGTTTATATCGAAATTATTGTCAATTATGTATTTTAGGAACTAATTAATTATCCCGAAGGTAGGTGTCATTCATCTTATCTTTAACATCTAACGGATAGAAATTGATGCATCTGTAGTGGATTCCTCCCCTACAAGCACAGAACCTTCTCGAATCCTCCAGCCTACGCCTCCAGCGAAGCCCACGGAGCGGGGGTCAACTATCTACCCACACCTACCCCCGCCTTATAAGGCCTGACACGGCTGCGATCAGCCTCTTTTCTACCCAGTGCCACCAGCAAGCAACACCTCCTCCTCCGCGCCAGCCGTGCGGCTGCCGCTCCTTCCAGCGACCTTGGCGTCCCTCAAGCCGCGTGCCCTCGCTCTGGGCACCCTCACCACCCAGCTCTCTCTACTCAACGCTTATTACTATGCTACTGTAACGACCACGGTCGTACACGTCAGTTAACGCCAAAATCAAATGATTCATATACGCTCAATAGCCCACAAAACATGTACCTCTGCTTTATTATTGAGTCCTCCATCTGAGGAGTCCGTTTTCTCGTCACTTCAAGACGCCTCAGTCCTCCGTTATCCCATTTTCTCTGACTTACTGAAACCAACCTCTCTATAAAATGAATTTGAATGTGAGAGAGAACACCCTGGTTTAGAGTCAGCTTAGATATATCTGTTTACAGTTGAAACATTCAAGATCCATTGTGAGTGGTGTTGAACGCTTCAACTGTCCTTATTGTTAATAAGACGTGTCAAGTAAGTGAGTGTTGAGTCTGCCAGGACCAACGATACCCATCGGTTTCGTTCCCTAAGGATATCCATGAGTTTCTGATCGCGCCTGAAGTTAGATCATTTTGTCGCCCCGACATCAGAGAATCTGATGTTTGTAGTTTGATTAGTGTCAGTTATCTATTTAAGAAAGTCATTAATTTCCTGAACTGTTCTGTCAACTGGTATAATCTCCAAGATCTAACGTCTCCCTGTGAATAGCTCGTTGTCTGCCTCCAGGCCTGAGCTTGCAGAATTGATGTTATCAACGTGTATATTCCACCTTTTCCTGGCAAGTTCAACCTCTGATTATATTGTATGAATAGACATAGGAAATTACCCTGATCAGGAATACCGGAGTTCATAATTAAGTATACGGTGATCCAACATGGTAGAGAAGGTATGTTGTTGGTAAGATTGACCTTTCTGGCATGAATATGGAGGCCCAAGCTGCCCAGCAGGTGCACGTATATACCTCTACACGAGGGAGAATCACGCATTCGTGACTCTTCCTCAACGTATCTCCAGGTATGGTTATGTGTGTTCCCCGCCGCCTAGTAATTCAGTTTAACTTAGTCAATTTTGTGAATATCAGTGTTCATGTTTTAACATAGTGACTTCTGTGCCAATTAAGTCGAGTAACGTAGAGATTTAGATATCGGCTGGACCGTTGCCAGACGTATGTTTTGTGTAGTTGAAGTTAATTATTGACGCATTCGTGACTCTTCCTCAACATATCTCCAGGCCAGTGTGTTGAGCTGAATACTCATCGGCTACCGTGGGTCGATAGCCGAGTTGGACGATGCCGTTAATTCGACAGGATTAAACTGGGAAGTCCTTTTCCTGCAACTTAGGCGGCAGCTCCCTTGGCGTGTGTCGGTCTACAACCGACCCCTTGACAGCGATCTTCATTTGTTATGGAGACACTTGGGATATATACCCTGAGGCACTCCTCACAGTTACACGGGCCTAAGTATTATTGTCTCTTGATTGAGGGATTAACTAACAGATGGAAATCCCAGGTTAAGCAGTGAAACCATAAATGTTGATATTACCAGGAAAATGTTATGTGAGTTGAGTACATGAACTGAAGGAAAAGTATCATGTTCATGACGATAGAACGTGAGGTTATAATTTGATTTGGGATAATGTCAAGTGTGTTATATTATCCACTTGCAGTAACAATGGAATAATATATTGATTGTTAAATGTTGTAACCAAGAATTGAAGATATAGTTTGTTACTTGTAAAAGTAAGACCTGAGGGTCCAGTGATATCTTGTGTATAATTACTGAATCTCATTTGTCAGAGGATTAATACCCCAATTGTCTAATGAAGTAATAAGTATTGGGAGGTATTTAATGAGGTAATAAGTTCTTGAAGTGTTTAATGACTTAATAAGTTAATTTCGGTTCTGTTTAGCCTGAGTGAATCTAAGATGCATCTTCTCCACTCACTGTGTTAATAAACATTGAATTAGTAATCTGAGTATCACCACTCTACTCCTTCTAAACATTGGTTCCCAGAAAATAATACTTACTCACGTGCCTAGACATCTACCACACTACCCAACAACTTTCCATGAGTTATGCTACCCTTTGTAAGTATAAAAAGAGTTGTACTAAGAATAACATGGTTCCCCAGACTAACCCATGTATAAGAATAGACATAAAGCAAAGTATACTTCAGAAAGGAAAGAACATTGAAACTGAGAATACAATCTATATGAAAGGAAATGAAAAGAAAGAACATTGACTTGGAAAACAGTAAAGAAGCATAAGAGTTACTTATATGAGAATATAAGGTATAGAGATAAAGAACATATAAGAATATAAGAAAGAATATACAAGAACAAATATATATAAGTAAAGAATGGAAGAAGAATAAGTATATAAAACAGGGTACTCATTGGAAGAATGCTACATAGAACAAATAAGTATATGAGTAAATAGAATACTAACAGAAAAGAATAGCTGGATGGTAAATTATTGAAAAGAGAAAACTCGGCCCGTTACAAATGGTGACCAGCTAGTGGGATTATTTTCATTTGAGAACCAATTTGAAGGAATGAGGTGTGGTACTTGGTGAATTTGTTTTCTCAGAATACAGTATACAGTAATGTATAAGTTTGTCATCAGTAAGGAGTACAAATAATTGTGTAATTTAAAGTACAAACTTTTGTGTCAAGTACAATACTGTAGTTGTAACTGCAAAGTTTTTAAGAGTTAGGTAAGAACTAACAATTGATTTAGTTTCACCACTTCTTTTGTGAAAGAAAGTTATAATTTTTTCTGTGTTATAGAGTTAGGTAATGCACCAAATTTTTTTTTGAAATAAGCTACCTAACTCATCTTTGTTAGTTTTTATTGTGTGAAATTTCAGGAAAGTGGTAATTGCACATTAGTGTAATTTTTTTATTTTTTGACCAGTGTATTAATCTTTGGATATTTACAGACATTGAGTGGGCAGTATACTTTACATCTGCCATGTTGAGAGTGTGATGAACTGGGTTCATCTCTCGAGTGTCACCAGAAATGTCATGTGTACAAAGGTTATGTAATCCAATGTTTTATTTTTAGCTGTGACATTTATTGGAAGTATTGTGACTGTTAGGTTCTGAATAATAAGTTCTATATACAGGAGAGAACACAAACACCTGTATAGTTTTGTAGGTTCGGTTTACTGGATAAGAGTATGTACACAGAGGGAAGCAGCACTCTCCCTTGGCTAGGCTCCTTGTCAACTGCTATAGACGACGTATGGCAAGTGATACATTAGCAGCTTCCATACGTCGCCAGGCACATTAATTAAGCATGTGGGATATGGTAATAACATTGCCACACGCTGCTAGCTAGGCTGAATAAATAATACATAAATGGAGCACATACATAATATACATACATGATATATAATCCAGCATACATAATATACATACACCTCCCTCCCCCCTATACGCTCATAGCAAAGTCTTGAGCGGACCTTTTCTTTTGGATCCGTTCTGAGCGTCGAGGGACTTCATCACTGGGAAGGGTATGGGACTCAACACTGGTGGCGGGGCCAGCAGAAGGCATTGTTATGGGTCGGAGAAAACGGCGGTTCCTCCACCACACACGACCACTGGGTAACCGCACCTGGTACTCCCGTGACCTGCCGAGACCCATGACTACGCCTACTTTGTCCCAACGTAGGGAGGTCGGGTCCTGAACACGGACTTGGGTGCCGACACTCAACCTGGGGAGAGAACGGGCGTGGTCATTGTAGCGGGCGACGACGTCCTGAACACGTTCGGCGGCTCGGCGATCACAATCCTCTGTCTTGGCCTGCCACTCCTTGGAGAAGGATTGAGGTTGAGCAGGGACACAAGAACGAAGGGGGCGTCCATACAAAACCTGGGCAGGGGAGCGTCCGGTGTAGTTAGGTGTGTTGCGGAGTTCAAGAAGACCCCTGTCGAAGGCCTCGCAGTCAATGTTCCCAGAAGGGGCCACCTTAAGGATGAGGTGCTTCAGGGATTTGACAGCAGCCTCAGCGTGGCCGTTGGACTGCGGGTGATGGGGCGATGACAACACATGCCGGACTCCCCATCGGTCGAGGAACACAGCAAAGTCCCGGCTTGTGAACTGAGGCCCTCCGTCGGTTCGCAGGCGTACAGGAACGCCCACGTCACGGAAGTAGTGGCGGAACTTGCTGATGGTGGCGGCAGACGTCGTGTCATTACCGCACTTGATGACAACCGGCCAACCAGAGAGACGGTCGACGATAACGAGGAAGGACTTTCCTGACACACAGAAAAAGTCGGCCGACACAGACTCAAAGGGGCGGGTGGGGTTGTCGTCACTCATAAAGGGTTCCTGCTGCTGGCTGGGTTGTAATACTTGGCAGGGCTCACACGCACGGACAACATTGGAGATGTCGGAGTTGATGCCGGGCCAGAACACAGTCTGTCGTGCACGTCGTTTGGTGGCCTCAGCTCCACGGTGACTGTCGTGAAGGCGGGCCAAGGCGTGGGGACGTGATGCAGCAGGGACAACTACACGTGCTCCGTACAGAACAAGGTCTCCGTCGCAGTAGAGTTCATCACGGAGTTTCCAATACGGGAGCAGGGTGTTGTGAAGATCGTAGCGGTTGCTAGGAAATCCATTCCTCACACACTCGACAAGTCGGACGTAGGAAGGGTCATCTCGGGCCGCTGTTCGAAGGTCCTCCATTGCCTTGTCGTCATCTGGTGACAGGTCCGAACGAAGGGATTGGACGGCATGGAGAGTGACCACATTCCTGACGGAAAGAGCGAGGTCGGCGTCGAGTACATGGTCTTCTGGAGTAGGGCGGCTGACAGGGGAGCGGGATAAGGCATCAGGGATGCAGAGCTCCTTACCAGCACGCCACACTGCAGTGAAGATGTACGCCGAGAGCTTCTCTTTCAGACGCTGGAGGCGAGGGTTCTCAACGGCGTCTAGCGTGTAGTGGTTGAGGATCGGGACAAGCGGGCGATGGTCGGTCACTAGGTGAAAGTGTTGCAGGCCTATGAGGTAAAACCTGCACTTCGACATCGCCCAAACCACAGCCAACAGCTCCAACTCAATAGTGGCGTAGCGCGTCTCAGTGTCAGAGAGGAAACGCGAGCCACACTGGACGAGCCGGAACTGCCCTCCACCATGATCCTGCAGTAGGGCGTATCCCACGCCATACAAGCGTGAGGCATCTGTCTGCAGAACTGTGGGCAAGGCTGGGTCAAACGTGGCGAGGACAGGTGGACGAGACAGGGCCTGTTTCACTTGCTGGAAGGCCTTGTCGTGGTCGGGGGCCCACAGGAATGTCCTCTTGGGGCTCATCAGGGGGCGAAGTGGTTGAGCAGCTGCGGAGATGTCCGACGAAAACTCTGCTAACTGGTTGACGAGACCGATGAAGGACCTCAAGTCGGTCAGGTTAGCAGGGGTGGGAAAATCCGTAATGGCGCGGACCTTTTCCGGGTCAGCTGCGATACCATTCCCTGAGAGGGTGTACCCACAAAAGTCAACTGAAGAGCTGGCCAGAACAAACTTGTCGGCATTTAGGGTAATGCCGTGCTTACGGCACCTGTTGAGTACCTCGTAGATACGGCAGAGGTGATCCATATAATCCTCGTCGTACACGAGTATGTTGTCGACCACTTTCACGCAGTTTGCCAGACCTTGTAGAGCCATATCACCTCGAAGACAGAAAGCGTCTCCTGTAGCGGCGAATCCCATGGGGCCACGGCAATAACTGTAACGTCCATGCGGGGTGATGAAAGTTGTGAGTGGTCGGTCTTCTTCGGCAAGCTCTATCTGCCAGTATCCACACAGGGCGTCCATCGTCGTGAAGAAGCGCGCCTTCGGGTTCACGCTGCGTATGGCTGCAAAGGGCGTGGGAGAAGGGTGCGCAGGACGAGACACCTGGTTGTTGAGCTTGGAAAGGTCAGTGGTGATCCGAACACCACCTTTAGGTTTTGTGACGACAACCATCGGGTGACACCATGGAGACGGGTCATCGCCGGTTGGTACAATAATTTCTTGGGCGACCATGGAGTCCAGCTCGTTTTTGACCGCCTCGCGGAAGGCCAGGGGAACCAGTCGAGGGGTGTAAATGGCGAATGGCTTCGCGTCGTCCCTCAGGTGGATCCTCATGGGGGGGCCTGCCATCTTCTTGAGAGGCTTGGATTCCAGAGCGGACTTGGTCACCAGAACGTTGCTGAATTCCTTCAGGAAGTACTTCCGAGCATCCGAAGGAGAGGTGTCACTGGCAAGAGGCAGGGGTAGGGCGGCAGCAGGGTCGTTGCTGCTCCCTTTTTGCACCCTGTTGGCGTGTTTTACCTCAAGAATAGGTTTGGGGAAGTCCTGGGAGATGATGGCCAACTCCTGACAATGTCTGTAGGACAGCAAAGGAGTCTGGACACCGTTATGCACATCAATCCAGGCTTGACACGACCTGTTGCCAAAGGTGACTTGTGCTTGGAGTGAACCCAGGGCCGGGGTCATCTGTGAACCATCTGCCATAAAGCGGAGATCCTTGGGGGGCGGTCCTAGATCACTTGGAGAGAGTCCCAAGCATTGTAAATGCTGGGGACCGATGACTGTAGCATCAGCGCCGGTGTCGGGCAACATCTGAAGACGGGATGACACACTGCGGTAGGTCACAATGACACTGATGTACTGGGGGACTTTGGTCCTGGGACGCGGGGGGGAGCACACATTCTTAATGTGGCTCGAGCGTTGTCAAGAGTCGTCGTGCCTCTGATTGGAAGACTGTGGGCGGCCCTCTCTGGTGGAAGGGGGCTGAAGCTTCCGCCGACGCGGTCCTTTGCGTTTGTTGGAAGGGCAACACTTGTCATAGTGGCCCAGAAGACCACACACATTGCACTGGACGCGTTTGGCTGGGCACTGTACTGTGAGTGACCAGTGGCCCTTACGGTCACAACTGTTGCAGGTAGACTGAGCAGCTGGACACACCTGTGTTCCGTGCTGCTTACCACAGTTGTTGCAAAATAAACCGGGCGTGGACGTGGTGGGCGAAGGCGTAGGAACAGACTTCTTGTCCTTCTTGTACCGGGACACAGCGCGTACAGCTGTAGGGGGAGCACGGATGGCAGAGGTGGCACACCTGGCAGCCTCATAGGAGCGACATATCGTCAACACATCCTTAAGAGAAGAGGAAGAGTCGAGGGAGGTGAGGCGTTGGACAAGTTCCTCGTCCTTAACACCCATCAGGATCACCTGCCTCAACTGGGTCTCCTCGCACTGCTGGTGGTGGCCTGGACATATATCTACCTCTTCCGAGGCTCTCTTAAGACGCACGTAAAAGGCATCAAAAGACTCACCCTCCATCTGTCTGCAGCTAAACAATTCCCTCCTGCGCAGAGCTTCATTCTGCTGTCCTTTGATGTGCCGTTGTAGAACGTCCAGTACCTCCTGTACAGACAGCGAAGAGGTTGGGGGTACCTGCAACGTATGTTCCAAGACACGCTGAATTTCCAAGGACAGGCACATGCGCAGCTGGATGAGTTGTTTAGGCTGTGACAAACTCTGGAGATCCACCATTGTAGAATAATCAGTCCACCGTCGCCGCCATTCACGAAAAGTCTGGAAAGTCTCATCAGGCTTCAAGATGGGCGGCGTTTGAGCTGCTGCTTTAGGTGGGGCTGGGGGGCGTGAAGGAAGCATGGATGAGGTATCTGAACCAGTCAGTACCGAGGCAGTGTTAGAGCCAGGGGCTTGGTTAACAGTGAGGCGAGATATCAAGGCTTCAAACCGTTCACTGTCTTCCAATCTCCGTTGGTTGTCTCGTTCTGCCTCTGCTTGCCTTCTGTGCTCATCCGCCAAACGTCTGTGGGCTTCATCCTCGCGTTTCTCATCTCTCATAAACTTCAGTAAAGCAATTATCTCTGGAGACAACGCTGAATATTGAGGTGAGGGACTGCGCGATGTGGGGGCTGGAGCGTCGTGGCCGGCCTGGTCATCCATCTCTGCGGGGCTATCACCAGCCTGACTCATCCAGACGCTGGGTCCACGGCTACGTAAGGCGTGAGACATAACTACTTCATCTGTGTACTATGTCTTAAATCAGTGTTGACCGGTCAGCCCGTCGTATCAACAAGATTTCAGACAAAAAAATTAATTAAATACACAGATAAGAAGGTTATATATATAAAATATATATAAGGAAGCCGCGCGGTCAGCGAGTGTTAGTACGTGTATGTGTGCGTGTGTGTGTGAGGGCAGTGGGAGCGGTCTCCTCGAGCTGTGAAGGGGTGTGGAGACGACGCTGTGAGGGGGTGGAGGGAGAGGCGCGGCGACTCCCAGTCAGTCCAGTTACCCTCAGAATGCGGTCAGAGACGGGTGCACTGAACTCTACTTCTTACAAATGCCCAGAACGTGCCGTATACCTTGGGAATCCTTTAGAACAAGGTCACACATGAATGGCACGAACACACAATGCACTAAACACTTCACAGAAAATCACTGACACTGCTCAAAGTTGCTAAATTCTTCGAGGAGAGGTGACACGCTGGAGTTGACCCAAGCGAGAGTCCATAGCGGGCTTTCCACAAACTTTGCACTATTGCTCGTAATTATCCAGTAAGATCGGATCACTGCGCCATGTTAGGTTCTGAATAATAAGTTCTATATACAGGAGAGAACACAAACACCTGTATAGTTTTGTAGGTTCGGTTTACTGGATAAGAGTATGTACACAGAGGGAAGCAGCACTCTCCCTTGGCTAGGCTCCTTGTCAACTGCTATAGACAACGTATGGCAAGTGATACATTAGCAGCTTCCATACGTCGCCAGGCACATTAATTAAGCATGTGGGATATGGTAATAACATTGCCACACGCTGCTAGCTAGGCTGAATAAATAATACATAAATGGAGCACATACATAATATACATACATGACATATAATCCAGCATACATAATATACATACAATATTGTATGAATAGACATAGGAAATTACCCTGATCAGGAATACCGGAGTTCAGAATTAAGTATACGGTGATCCAACATGGTAGAGAAGGTATGTTGTTGGTAAGATTGACCTTTCTGGCATGAATATGGAGGCCCAAGCTGCCCAGCAGGTGCACGTATATACCTCTACACGAGGGAGAATCACGCATTCGTGACTCTTCCTCAACGTATCTCCAGGTATGGTTATGTGTGTTCCCCGCCGCCTAGTAATTCAGTTTAACTTAGTCAATTTTGTGAATATCAGTGTTCATGTTTTAACATAGTGACTTCTGTGCCAATTAAATCGAGTAACGTAGAGATTTAGATATCGGCTGGACCGTTGCCAGACGTTGTTTTGTGTAGTTGAAGTTAATTATTGACGCATTCGTGACTCTTCCTCAACGTATCTCCAGGCCAGTGTGTTGAGCTGAATACTCATCGGCTACCGTGGGTCGATAGCCGAGTTGGACGATGCCGTTAATTCGACAGGATTAAACTGGGAAGTCCTTTTCCTGCAACTTAGGCGGCAGCTCCCTTGGCGTGTGTCGGTCTACAACCGACCCCTTGACAGCGATCTTCATTTGTTATGGAGACACTTGGGATATATACCCTGAGGCACTCCTCACAGTTACACGGGCCTAAGTATTATTGTCTCTTGATTGAGGGATTAACTAACAGATGGAAATCCCAGGTTAAGCAGTGAAACCATAAATGTTGATATTACCAGGAAATATGTTATGTGAGTTGAGTACATGAACTGAAGGAAAAGTATCATGTTCATGACGATAGAACGTGAGGTTATAATTTGATTTGGGATAATGTCAAGTGTGTTATATTATCCACTTGCAGTAACAATGGAATAATATATTGATTGTTAAATGTTGTAACCAAGAATTGAAGATGTAGTTTGTTACTTGTAAAAGTAAGACCTGAGGGTCCAGTGATATCTTGTGTATAATTACTGAATCTCATTTGTCAGAGGATTAATACCCCAATTGTCTAATGAAGTAATAAGTATTGGGAGGTATTTAATGAGGTAATAAGTTCTTGAAGTGTTTAATGACTTAATAAGTTAATTTCGGTTCTGTTTAGCCTGAGTGAATCTAAGATGCATCTTCTCCACTCACTGTGTTAATAAACATTGAATTAGTAATCTGAGTATCACCACTCTACTCCTTCTAAACATTGGTTCCCAGAAAATAATACTTACTCACGTGCCTAGACATCTACCACACTACCCAACAACTTTCCATGAGTTATGCTATATAATGAAAAGTCTGGGTGGTGGCAGCTACCCTTTGTAAGTATAAAAAGAGTTGCACTAAGAATAACATGGTTCCCCAGACTAACCCATGTATAAGAATAGACATAAAGCAAAGTATACTTCAGAAAGGTAAGAACATTGAAACTGAGAATACAATCTATATGAAAGGAAATGAAAAGAAAGAACATTGACTTGGAAAACAGTAAAGAAGCATAAGAGTTACTTATATGAGAATATAAGGTATAGAGATAAAGAACATATAAGAATATAAGTAAGAATATACAAGAATAAATATATATAAGTAAAGAATGGAAGAAGAATAAGTATATAAAACAGGGTATTCATTGGAAGAATGCTACATAGAACAAATATGTATATGAGTAAATAGAATACTAACAGAAAAGAATAGCTGGATGGTAAATTATTGAAAAGAGAAAACGCGGCCCGTTACACTACCTACCCAGCAACAAGCTGCATTGTACATCCAATACAATATGTATATAGTGAGCACATTGTGAGTTTCCTTTCTCCATCCCATCCTGAGTGTGAACAAATATCACATACCCCACACATCTCTTTCTGTTCTAGACTCCACCCACAAGGTATTGCCATTCTGAATACTTGAAATCAGTTTATTGTTGACTTTGAAAGCACAGTTATTGCTTAGTTTGAAAAGTTGATCTTAGAGAAGTAAAATAAGTTTGTAGTCTGATTTTCACACGTCAATGTGTAGAGTAACTGAGTTTGTTGATAATCTGAGCAAGTGGAACTCGGGTGTGAGTGCGGGATGAGAAAAGCAAGAGGCTGACTCTCAACATTACTTACGCCCAGACTCCTCTCCGTGACAGGTACTTTCAGAATTTTGTGTCTTCCCCAGTCACATTGAGTGATTTGACTTAATTGTTTTGTTTGAATGTGCCAGTGATCCAGTAAAGTAACTTTGATGTGTTTTAAGTAACGTGTTCTTGCGCCTTCAGCTTTTTGAAACGTTGACATTCTTGTCAACCGACATCACTTACGCCCAGACTCTTCTCCGTGACAGGTGGTTGTGTAGGCCAGGACGACGACAACCCTAATACTGGAGATGGAATACAGCCATTAAGATTGGATAACGTCGTGCAACACGTTGTATGGTGAACTGAGTCACATCAAGTGCAGCCAACTGCGAGGAGGTGGCTAGACAGTGTTTGCTGTCCACCTAGGTACACGACCAGTTCATAGTAGTAGTATGTTTTGAATGAATCCACAACTAAGTAAAGCTACTTCATGGTTGTGTTTATTCATCTGAGTATCCATGTATGTAGTCTCCTCAGTGTTATGGGTGTTTGGAGTGAGTAAGAGTATGATGGCCACCAATTTACTTCTGGGCGAATGTATCAAAGTAGCATACAGCAGCAACTAGTCCTGGTGCTGTTAAAGTATTAGTTTTGGTGCTATTACTAGAGTCCTGTTATAACTCAAGAGCTAAGGTTCTGAGGTAACTTATGTTGATGGTGCTCAAACGTGCTATATGTAACATTATTGTGTTGTGTGTTTTGTTAAAGGCCCATTTGTGGGTCGTTTGACCTGTGCCCGGGTGGGCTAATTCCCGTAAAAAAAAAGTAATGGTGAAGTTGGTAAATGTAACTAATTAGGAGTACAAAATAAGTAGAGCCAGGGAATTGATCCTTGTAGTGTGTTTCTGAAAGTAATCACAAATCTAGCTTAGTTTTAATAAACCATTTTTATTATATTTTAGGGGTATCATTCTCCTGCAGTATTTGTCTTCATTCGTCCCCATATCTTTATTCCAGAATTACAGTATACCACGTGTCCCAACCCTTGAGTCATGCTACCACAGGTCAGAGGTTATGGAGTAACTACATGAAGTAAAATAACTAAGACATAGCTAACATATGGAAGTAATAAAGTAAGAAATTGAGAGAAACAAGGTTGAAGAGTTAAGAAGTTAATCCAGAAAATAAATTAAAGCAAACTAGAAAAGAGAAATTCCCTATACCGTGGTTAACAGTGAATTAATCCCCCACCCCCTTACATAGCAAGGCTAGTATGCTCCACCGTCCACAAACATGTGTGAAACTAATGAGTTACCCCTAGAGAGATAGACTTGTTTTTCCTAGCAAGAGGTACCATCCGTTTCCTCTTCAACCTCCTGAAATCACTCTTACAAGTAAATTCAAAATTAAGAGATAACGTGTATGAGATAACCTTAAGTCAGATATACCTACAGTAAGGTAAAGCATTCAAGGTGTATTGAGTATAATAATAATAATGGTTGCCCCTCGTGTAACGAGGATGGCCGGCCCAAGGACCACCTAGACGTGAATTTGTTTAAGGTGTAGAAGCTGTCGCCAACACTACAATCACACCCTTAGTTAACGAGTTGCATGACCCAGTGTCAAGGAATAGTCCGAGAAGACCGGACAACTCGCCAACTCCACTGGCTAACCATTTCCCCGGAACTCGATCCCCAAATCGATTAACATCCAGGTTCCCAATTACTGCGGGGTCCGCTCGCTTGCGGATAATCCGATAAGAGTATTGAAATTATTGTCAGTTTTATGTTTTAGAAAATATTTAATCTTCTGAAAGAAACATGTCGACTTCTTATAGCCTAAAATCTAATGGCGAAAAGAGAGTAGGCCCTTGTTCAGTTTTTGACGACATAAGAAAGGATAATCATCAGCTTGTGTGTTTGATGTCAATTTAATTCTTGCCTTGCAAAGCCCAAACACTGATTAGATTTTAGAAGTTAATCTTAGAAAATTTAAATAAGCTCATAGCCTAATGTTCATAAGCCAATGTGTACAGTAAATGAGTCTGATAAATATGTCTGTGAAAGTTCCGACTTAGTAACTCAGAGGTATAAAAGAGGCTGTGAGAGGCAGGGGCAACTCACTTTGTCCTGACTCTCAAGCACCTATCTGTGTAACAGGTATGTCCAGTACTTCGTATCTCACCCCGTCATATTAAATGAAATTAACTTAGTTGTGCTTTGTTTGAAGATACAAGTGATCCAGTAATGCAACTTTAATGTCTTTAGTAAGTGTTCATGCCCCATCAGCTTACAAAATTTATTTTATGACATTTGTGTCAACTTACTTTCTCCTGACTCTCAAGGACATTTTCTCTCTGTAATAGGTGACTGAGTAGACCATGGGAGGTCGTTGTATGCCAGGACGACGTCTAGCATCAGTACGGAGATGGGTGAAGACTGTTAAGATTTTATAGCGTCGTGTAACACGGTAGTGTGGTGAGCTGAAGATCTTACGTACAGCCAGCCACTCAGAGGCGGTGGCCAGAATGTGTTTGTCCACATGTTGATATCTCAAGTGTGGAGTAAACACGGCCAGCTCATAAGCATAGTTATGAGTCTATAACAATAAGTAGACTTACTTATTGGGCATACTATTCATCAAATTATCTATGTATGTAGTCTACTCAGTTGTATCGGTCTGGAGTGAACAAGTGTATGAGGGTCACCACTTTACATGTCAGTGAATGTAACCAAGTAGTGCAAGGAGGCTATTAATTCTGGTGCTATTGGAGTATTAATGTAGTGCTATTACTAAGTCCTGTTAGTAGTTAAGAGATTATTTCTCAGTAACCTTTAATGGTGGAGCTCAAGTGGGTTACATGTAAGAATATAATGTTGTGTTTCATTATAAAGTAACCCAAGTAATGGTGGCTGTTGAATGGTGTATCTAATTGAGAAGTACAAAATGAGTGAAACCATGGAAATGATCCTTGTAGTTTTGCATTATTGAAAGCAGTCATAAACCTAACTTCATTTTAATAGACCATCTTCATTGTATGTTGGGGGTGACGCGATCCCACTATCCTTTATACCTGGGGAGTGAATCCTACCCCAAGTTATTAACAAATAAAGGTGCACATAGGGAACACGGCAATAATTATCTCCACCATAAACCTACTCAACTAAACGTACTTGAATAAGTAAGAACAGTTAAAATAAGTGAATCACAAAAGGGAAGATAATTAATTAATTCAATTTATGTTCTGAAGGGAGTAATGACTAGCAAACATGAATTTAAGGGAATAAGTAAATGTATAATAAAATAAGAGTGATGCCGGAAGGGCGAAAATACACCGTAAGGAGTTAGACCAAACAAATATTACTTAACATTACTATATTACACAGACATACGAAATATATATATACAACAATCACTACAAAATGATTATCTCCTACCAAACAGGAGATTCCTTACCACCAAGATCCCTTCCTAGGCCTAACTAAACGTGTCACTAATACCTGATACCCCTAGGGCATTGCAGAAGACTGGATAAAGCACTAGACAAGGGTCAAGGCTAGAGAACGAATGGACACGTCTAACCTATGCCACGGTTTTTCGCTACTGCGGAGCGTGGGCACGCTGAGCAGCGCGTCTCATATCACGTGATCTAGAACATTTGCTAGATATTTTATATAATTAATTAATACTACTATTGAGTTGACTTAACAGAGTAAGACAATGATGCATATTAATAACATACATAAATATACAATTAACCTAAGTAACTAAGAACAATAATAAAATAATAAGTACAATTAACAATTTATTAATAGCTTGTATGAAATGTAGGCGTGAACATATGCCTCACGCTATGCGAGTTCCCGAGCGCCACAGGCACGTGACACCTCCCCCAAAAAAGTGAGCTTACAACTAACTGGAAGTGAAAATGGATATACAGCTACACAGTGAAAGTAATAACTAACACAATTGGTTTAAATCAATATGAAGCAAAATAATTCATAATATAAACACAAGGTACTCAATGACAATATAACAAAAAATAATTTGCATATAGACATAGTTTCTAAATAATCAGACTCGAGAAAGTGCATCGCCAACACGTTCTCTTTTCCGCGGATATGGGAAATGTTCAAGTTATAGGGCTGAAGTGATAGAGCCCACCTCAAAAGCCTTTGGTTGGTATGTTTCATCTTGTCAACAAAAGTAAGTGGGTTATGATCAGTGAACACTTGAACGGGATAAGCAGTGCTGCCAATATATACTTTGAAGTTTTCTAGTGCCATGATCAGTGATAAAGCCTCCTTTTCAATGGTGGCATAGTTTCTTTGATATTTGTTAAATTTTCTGGAAAAATAGCACAGCGGATGAAGCACTTGATCACTCTCACCCTCTTGCAGAAGCACAGCACCGGCGCCAATTTCACTGGCGTCGACATGGAGAGTGAACTGTTTCTGGAGGTCAGGTGCAAGTAGTACAGGAGCATTTGCCAGCAGGGATTTAAGATTCTCAAAAGATTCCTGGCAAGCCGTAGTCCACTTGAAGGTTTTCTTGCCACTCAGCAGGTCAGTCATGGGAGAGCCAACGGAGGAGAAGTTTGGACAAAAACGGCGGTAGTACCCCGCCATACCGAGCAACCTCATCACACTCTTCTTATCGCCTGGCACTGGATACTGTTGAATTGCCTCAATTTTGGCTGCTATAGGCTGGACTTCCCCTTGTCCGACCACATGCCCCAAGAAAGTGACGTGGGCATGGCCGAACTCAGTTTTGACGAGGTTCACCGTCAGCTTGCTTGCAGCCAGTACGGAGAAGAGGGCTTGTAGACGACTCATGTGATCTTCCCAGGAACTGCTGAAGACGATAAGGTCGTCTAGGTAACAGTGGACACCTTCCAGACCAGACGTGATGAAATTCATGAGGCGTTGAAAGGTTGCAGGGGCGTTCCGCATACCAAACGGAAGGACTGTGAATTGGTACAACCCCTCAGGAGTGACAAAAGCAGAGATGGCCCTGGAGCGTTCAGTCAGTCTTATCTGGTAGTAGCCCTGGAGGAGATCCAACTTGGTCACGTACCTTGCCTGTCCAAGATCGTCGATCACGTCGTCGATGCGTGGCAAGGGATAACCATCGGGTTCAGTGACAGCATTCACCTTGGGATAATCCACACACAGCCGCATTGACCCATTCGGCTTTGGAACTAGAACCACAGGGCATGCCCATGGACTGATGCTGGGTTCGACGAGGCCTAGCTCTTGAAGACGCTGTACCTCGGCTCGCACACACTCCCGCTTGAAGGCATTAAGACGGTAGGGACGCTGTCGGATTGGCTTGGCTCCCCTGGTCTCAACGTCATGCTCCAGCACTGAACAAGAGAGTGGGTAATCGCCAACTATAATAAGATACTCCTGTAATAGAGACTTTATATTTTTGGCTTGGTCACTAGAGAGATGGCACAACTTAGCACTGGGGTCCTCCAAGATAGTCGAGTTTTCAACTTTTACACTAGACCCATTCATTATTTCAGAAAAACACTGATCTTTATCATCCTTACACTCTGGCACAATGATACAATTTGGCAAGGATTGATCAACACAAGCAACTGCTTTTCCCAGGGTTTCGTTACGAACATGATATGACTTTAAAAGATTGACATGAAGAAGGCGTTTTTTCTTACGCCGTTCAGGGGTGCTAATCACATAATTCACGGACCCCTGTTTTTCTAGTACTTCATATGGCCCACTGTATTTGGATTTAAAAGGGTGATCATGTAAGGGCAGGAAGGCCAACACCTGCTCCCCCACTTGGAATTCTCTAGGTTTTGCCTGATGGGCCTTATCAAAATGCAGTTTCATTTTCACCTGAGCACACCTTAAGTTGGACTGGGCAATAGGGTGTGTCATAGGAGGGAAGATCAGCTAAAACTAATGGCCCATCACTTTTTTGGTAGATTTTAGTGTATATAAACAGAAAATAATTTCAGTTTTAATATTTTGCAACCTTTTGCTAGGTAAATTTTAGCGTGAAATTTATCGAAAATCTAACGTACAGCTGCATTAGTGCATTACAATTAAATAGTGAACATTGCTTTCTGACTTCATTCTTTAACAACCCAACTAACAATATTTTTTTCTGTTTCAGATTCTGATGCATTTATAAGTTGATAATAATTGCGATGGCTGCTTGTGTCAGGACGAGGAAGCAAAAATCCAGCCATCTCAGTCACTATCTTGGGTCTGGGAGAGAGCTCCTGAAGTCGGAGTTGCCTACATTGAGAGATGCTTTGAGATACGGTGTTTTAATCAGGCAAATCAGTGAAAAGAACCAAAGAACTTACACAAACAAAGACATTGCCAGTGATATGACCAAAGCTGTCTTGGCACAGTACACTCTGGCTAACGCTCAGTTCAAGCCTCCAGTCATAACAAGTCAGAAGAAGATTAGTGAGAGACTGCCAGCCAGTTGGGAAAAGGCAAGAGATATCTCTCTTGGGAGAGGAAAACTTGCAGTTAAGGACAGCTTTGCCAAGCAACTGGACCAGTTATTTGACATAATTACTTGCAAGTGCCCAATTGTTCTCTGTCCTGAGTTTGGATGCGATCGTGACTGTAAATCCGAGGCCCACATCTCCTGTATTTGCAAGCGTGAACTGAAGATTCCTGTGATCGAACTGGCATTTGTCAAAGCACAGAGAGAGAAGACTGGCAGTATAGGGGCTCTCATGATTTCTAGCCAAGGTATTCCGGAGTCCAAGAGACAGGAGGCTGCCACAGAGAGACAGAAGAGGAGAAGAGTTGCCGAGGAAAAGAGACTTGAGAAGGCCCAGGGTGAGGTAAAAATGGCCAATGATTGGAGTCAAGCTGATTCAGAGTTTAATGACTTCCCCATGGCTGATCCGAGTGCTGACCAGGAGAATGGTGACTTTGTCCCTAACCCAGAAAATAATGATCCCAAACCTTCCAGGCATAAGATTCGAAATAGGAAAGATATCCCGAGCATACCTCTGACCAGCATGCGACACCACACTGGTCTCAGAGAAACTGCAGAGATAGCAACAGCTGCCTGGATTGACGGTGGTTTGATAACACCTGATGATGTTCACCTGGTGATAGATCATAACAAAGTAAGGAGAGCTCAGGAGAAACTTGTCAGTAACCTAGAAGAGGAGTTTGATAAGGGGATAAGAGAAAATGGAATCAATTGTTTGTTCTTTGATGGGAGAAGGGATGACACTAAAGAGTTCATGAAAGTTGGAGATTCTGACAAGTTGTTCCCCGCCATGGTGAAGGAGGAACACTACTCCTGCTGCAGTGAACCAGGAGGGAAGTATTTGTGGCATTTCACTCCAGAGAAAGATGACATCAGGAAACCAGCTGAGATAGTGGCAGATAACATTGTGAACTGGCTCAGAGAGAGGAACGTAGACCAGACCCTGCAGGCCATTGGAGGGGACAGCACCAACACGAACACAGGGTGGCAAGGGGGGGTCATACAGTGGATAGAGCGGAAGATTGGGAGGAAGCTGGTCTGGATTGTTTGTGACCTCCACACCAACGAGTTGCCACTCAGACATCTGATCCAGGAGCTGGATGGCAAGACTCTTTCAAACAACAGATGGTCTGGTCCTCTTGGCAAGATGCTGGACTCTGCCACTGAGTTAGAAATAAATCCGAGCTTTGAAAAAATCACAGTTGGCCCTCCACTCGTTGAGCTTGCACATACTGTCATTGACGACCTGAGTACTGACCAGTACTATGGTAACATGATTTGCAGTGCCATCAAAACTGGGGTCATGCCTGATGGACTTGCTTACCTGCAGATAGGTCCAGTCTCACATTCTAGGTGGCTCACAACGGCTCTCAGGTTCTGCAGAATTTGGGTCGCTTATCATAAACTGAAAGGGAACCAGCTTCACAACCTGAGACTTATTGTCCAATTCATCGTGAGTGTCTACTTGCCAAATTGGTTCAACACCAAGGTCAAGTCATCGTTCTCCGAAGGTCCGAGGCATGTTCTCTTCCAGCTTGAGCTCCTGAGGAGTCAGCCAAGGAAGGTTGTTCAGATTGTGGAGCAGACTGTGAGGAGATCTTCCTGGTATGCTCATCCCGAGGCAGTTCTGCAGACAATGCTCTGCAGTAAGGATGAGGAGGAGAGAAGAGTGGCAGTCAAAAAGATCTTGGATATGAGACTTATGAGAGGATCTGGGCATGACGAGTCAGTTGGTGACGATTCCTTCAGGGTCAGGAAGACTCCTGAAGTCAATCTAGGTGCCAAGACCCTCACTGATCTCATAGATCTGGATAACATCCAGGCTGGCAGTGAGCCCCCTCTTACCTGCAGCCTCACCAATGTTCAAGTCAGAGCTTTCCTGGACAACCCCATGCATGTCCCTGCCTGGCCCTCGCACACCCAGAGTATAGAGCGTTGTGTACAGCAAGTGAGCGAGGCCAGCAGTCACGTGTACAACCAGGAGAGGAGGGAAGGCTACATCCGAGCTCAGGTGGTCAGCAGGGAGGTGATGAGTAGAAACAGAAGCAAGAAAGACATGTTCTCTATGGTGTGCAGCAACACCGGGTCGTAGTAGTAAAACCGGTTTTTGTATTTGATGATTTTGTTTTCTAAAGGAATATTAAATTTAATAAATGTGTCAAGATCATTCGTTTCACTATTCTGGATCATTTTCATCCTAATAAATTAACCTGATACATGTACTTTACTTTAAATAAGCTATTTAGTGGTGTTGGTAAAAGGGTGGGAATACTGAATTTTCATAAGATTTCAAGTTAAAATTTACCGAGCAAAAAATAAAAACTTTTCAAATCTGAAGATATCACATGATTCTGCACATAGAACTACATCATTAATACCATGGGCCGATTTTTCAAACTCAAAAAAAAAAAATTCGCCTCCGTATGACACACCCTACTGGGCAAGTTCTACAGCCAGACGCAACTTCTCCTTGAATTGGACCACATATGAAGCTAAGGGCGTCGCGCTCTGATCACTCAACCAACACTCTTTTAACACCTTAAGAGGCCCTCGCGCCTCATGTCCATAGACGAGCTGGAAGGGCGAGAATCCTAGCGACTCTTGTTTACTGTCCCGAACAGCAAACAAAAGCAGGTCAACTCCCTCGTCCCAATCCTTCCCAGTCTCCAGACAAAAGGTGCGCAACATGAGTTTTAGTGTCTGGTGAAACCTCTCTACCACCCCCTGTGACTGAGGGTGATAGGCCGAAGACCTCAACTGCCGGACTTCCAGGGTTTGCATTACTTGATTAAACAACCGGGAAGTAAAATTGGAACCCTGATCTGACTGCACCACTGTAGGAAGGCCTACTTGAGTGAAGAAGTGGGTTAAGGCTTTGATAACATTCTTCGCTGTGATGCGGCGCAAGGGAATGGCTTCAGGATAACGGGTTGCACAATCAATAATGGTTAGCAAGAACTGATGACCACGAGGGGTCTTAGGTAAGGGACCTACACAATCTATGACCACCTTACTAAAGGGCTCTTCAATGACTGGGATAGGCTGCAGAGGGAATGGTTTAACACTGGGGTTCGGTTTCCCCGCTACCTGACAATCATGGCAAGTGCGACAGTAAGAGCTGACGTCTTTCTTCATCCTAGGCCAAAAGAACTGGGATAAAATTTTTGCATAAGTCTTCCTAACTCCTAAATGACCACCCACCCCATCATGAGCGATACTAAGTACGTCCTGCCGCAAAGGTTTGGGAATAACAACTTGATGATGAACTAACCAGGGGTGATTGGCAGGAGACTTAAAGGGACGGAACTTCCGCATTAATACACCAGACCTAGTGTAGTAGCAATTTGATTCTTGCTCAGCTTCTGTCTCAGTAACTGACCTATTGAGAAAACCTACTAGCTCAGGATCCCCTGCTTGTAGCTCAATAAACTCACTCCTAGTGATGGGAGAGGAACCAAAACTAGTGACATCTGGGTTCCTATCTCCATCAGAACTACCCTGGAGGTTATCTGGTTGTGGGGAATCCTCAAAAAATTCACTGAGACCAAGATCAGTATGGTCCGGCTGGATAAGATTATCCTCGGACTTCTCACAGTCCTGGAGGGAAACTTCATCAACTTCACTAGTCCCTTCTACTTCTGTACTGCGGCTCATGCTACGGGTCACAGCACACGCAGGGAACAACCCTGGAAAGTCTACTTCTAACTGCACAGTATTATTCTCGGCAGTGGGACAAGATGAGATCACAACATTAGTGAACATCATGTAGCCAACGAGGTCATTTCCTATCAATAGAGAGACCCCTTCTACAAGTAAGCTATCTATTACTCCTAACGTGACATAACCTGACTTTATGGATGACCACAGGTACACTTGACAAAGGGGAATACGCGACCCACCGGTCAAACCGTTCACAAGCACCCAGCTACCAGTATAGCATGAATCCAGGAATGGAGCAGCTTCTTTAGTAACAAGAGATAAGGCTGAGCCTGTGTCTCTCAAGAGTTTAACAGAAATGGGTTGACTGAATTGATCCAAAGATAAGGAACCAGGAGAACAAAATGGTTCAAAGGTTGATATCATAGAAGAGGGGGAAGCATCCAGGGCAACAGTCTGACTGAGGGCAGTGACACAGGGCTCCAATTATTTCTCTGATTGCTCGGCCACCCTGACCAAAAGAGCGGGGGATCCTTGGTGAGAGGAATTTCTTTTCTTTATCTTGAGACAGTCGCTGATGACATGTCCTGGCTTCTTACAGTACCTGCAACTAGAGTTTCTCTCACCAGTAGGAGTGGATCCACCTGTCCCATGGACCATAGGCTCACCCGGGGTAGATGATGCAGAACCTGAGGGTCGGGTCGGTATGACAAGAGGCAGGGACCCCGATGTAGATGTTGGTGTGGGCCGCTTGAAGGAAGTGAAGGACTGGGACATGGGAGCATAAGACCTGGAATATACATTTCTATTAGTTAAGGAATAATGGTCAGCCACTGGACCAGCATCAGCCAGAGTACAGATACCTCTCTGATCCAAGTGTGCTCGAATGTCGCCTGGGATACACTTTCTAACCTCCTCTAGCAGGATTAGTTCAACAAGCTTGTCATGTTCTACATGGGCAGACTCACTTTCAATCCACCTCCGACAAAGGACCTGTTTCTGCCTGAAGAACTCCACAAATGTTTGTTTGTCAGTCTTCCAGCAGTTACGGAACTGTTGCCGGTAGGCTTCAGGAACAAGTTTATAAGCACTCAAAACCGCGGACTTAAGAAGGGCATAGTCTAGACATTGATCCTCAGAGAGGGCAGAAAACACATCTAATGCTTTACCAGTGAAGGATCTATAAATAAGTTGAGACCATTGAGAAACAGGCCACTTGTTAAGTCGGGCAATTTTCTCAAAAAGAGAGAAGAATTTGTCTGGTTCTTCCTCATTAAATTTAGGAACACTGTTGGGACATTTGTCTACACTGAATGTTGAAGTATTACTACCTTGAGCCAAACCTCGTTGTTTGAGAGTTTCCAGCTCCACCTCGAGTCTTTTGAGTTCAACTTGTAAGGCCAAATTACTTGGTGTAACAATTTCCTCTGAATTTCCCGACGGTTGGGCTATGATTTCATTGTCAATAAGGTAGTTGAGGACAGCCTCTTCTAACCTAGCCTTATTCATGGAAGAGCGGCCTTCTACTTAATAATAAGTAGCGACGGATTGCCACTCTGCCTTAGTAAGCCCCTTCAGTACTTCGGCTGAAGGTGAAGCCAAAAAGCTTTCCAGGTCAAACATGTTGAACTCAAAATCGAGTAGCGAAAAAAAAGTAACCGTGGCAGCTAAGCTAACTAGCTAGCTAATTAATAATATCAAAATGCAATCAACTGTGAAACACAGCAAGGGATTAACCAAACACCTGGTACACAAGATAAGGGTTAACTCACCAGTAGCTTAAGCAATAACAGGAGCAATATAAATGAACACTGTGAACACAGCAACTTGCATCCAAAAATACTTAGCGATGAAACAACACCTGGCGAGTAACAACACTTGATATGACACAACAATGGTGGTTAGCTCCCGGACACAGGCCCCCACTTGTCGTGATCCCACTACCCTTTATACTTGGGGAGTGAATCCTACCCCAAGTAATTAACAAATAAAGGTACACATAGGGAACACGGCAATAATTATCTCCACCATAAACCTACTCAACTAAATGTACTTGAATAAGTAAGAACAGTTGAAATAAGTGAATCACAAAAGGGAAGATAATTAATTAATTCAATTTATGTTCTAAGGGAGTAATGACTAGCAATCATGAATTTAAGGGAATAAGTAATTGTATAATAAAATAAGAGTGATGCCGGAAGGGCGAAAATATACCGTAAGGAGTTAGACCAAACTAATATTACTTAACATAAACTATATTACACAGACATACAAAATATATACATACAACAATCCCTACAAAATGATTATTCCTACCAAACAGGAGATTCCTTACCACCAGGATCCCTTCCTAGGCCTAACTAAACGTGTCACTAATACCTGATACCCCTAGGGCATTGCAGAAGACTGGATAAAGCACTAGACAAGGGTCAAGGCTAGAGAACGAATGGACACGTCTAACCTATGCCACGGTTTTTCGCTACTGCGGAGCGTGGGCACGCTGAGCAGCGCGTCTCATACCACGTGATCTAGAACATTTGCTAGATATTTTATATAATTAATTAATACTACTATTGAGTTGACTTAACAGAGTAAGACAATGATGCATATTAATAACATACATAAATATACAATTAACCTAAGTAACTAAGAACAATAATAATATAATAAGTACAATTAACAATTTATTAATAGCTTGTATGAAATGTAGGCGTGAACATATGCCTCAGGCTATGCGAGTTCCCGAGCGCCACAGGCACGTGACAGGGGTATCATTATCCCTGCAGTATTTTACCTATGTTTCGCCCCATATCTTGGCACCAGTAATTACAGTACCACCACGTGTCCTAATCCTCGAACCATGCTACCACAGATAAAGAGGTTAGGGGGTATCTATGAGAAGAATAGCAACTAAGAAATAAATAACATTAGGAATTAATAAAGTAAGAAATTGAAAGAAAAAGGTTTGAAGATGAAAATAGAGCAGAACCAATTATGAAGAAATAAAGAAAAGAAAGAAGGTAGAAAGAAAGGAAAGCAGTAAATAAAAAAAAACACCTCCCCTACAAAATGGTTAATAGTATCGTGGGATAGATAAATTAAAATAATCTCTCCTATAATAGCATGTCCAGTAGGCAAAAGATACGAGCTAATAACAGTCTAATCAATGCATTTCTTATAAACTATATAAACATTTCACAAATCCATACAATGAGATATTTCTTATATTATATTTTTTTTTTAATTTTATTCTATAATATTGTGAATTTCCTTTTGTGAAATGTAAACAAACACAGCCCAGCCACACTGCACAAAACCTGACGAGCCCCTGTAAACGCACAAGTGAAAGGGACTGTACAGTTACAGAACTTGTATACTAACAGTTTCAACAGTAAGTCAATTTAACCAAGTATATCTCAAGAAAACTGTTATTGGTGTATATTCATTAGAGTCCTTCTGTGGAGTTGAAATGACTTACCATTGTTAACTGTACAAAATAGGTAAATAAATCTTTAAGAGAAGACACTGCATTAGACTGAGACTGATTGAGACTGTCAGGTGTTTCCCACAATACGTCATACGTGGATCAAAAAGAAAGAAAATCCATTTTCTTGTCCTTCCTTCTGTTTTTTACAAAAAGTGGCTATATATAAGACCACCCTGCAGCTAACTCAAAAAGGCTATATACAGTACCGCCCTGCAGCTAACTCAAAAAGGCTATTTGCATGACCGTTGTGCAACAACTCAAAAAGGCTATATACTGGATTTTTTTTTCTTGACATGACATGTCATCTATGAAAATGATATAATCATGATAACAAAAGAGAATTTGTGGATAAATCTCTAAAGCTACACCTAAGGATGTAAAGTAAAGCTTGGTAAACTCGGATAACTATAATTCATTTCCCAGAAGCTTATAGCAAAGTAATGAAGTACACATAACTCAGATTAGGTTGGGTTATTTTAGGTATGTAGTTCTATAGAAAATCCCTTGTAGGTATAGGTATTCAACACACTCATCTCAATATTCCTTTTACCAAGCATAAAAACTGGAGCGTCGCCCTATTTGTAACTTGGTACGGATCTACAATTCAATGACTTCTTTTATTAAATGACTCATTAATACCATCACCAGTCTATATTAATTCACTGTTAGTTGAAGACATCACTATGCACTGACAATAGTTCAAACACCGACCTACGTGAATATATCGTAGTCACTGCAACAAAAATAATACTTTCCTTATAACATAGTTCATAGAAAGCCAAGAAATATATAGTATAACTAATACAATGCTACTACTAGTACTACTATCATTGGCAAAGATGCACTGATAATATATTAACAGCCACGCATTCATATTTGAAATCGCCAAAAAAACTCCTGAAATTTAAAACCAAACGCTCCACGACCCCAATTGACGTCCCAATCAAAATGTAGAAGGAGTTTGTAGTCGAACTGCCACCCCCCTTTGTTCTATTATATTAATGCATCCCTCAGACAAAGCAAATGCCCTAATGAATGGAAAACCGCATTTGTCACCCCTATCCCCAAGGTCTCCACCCCACAGTCCGCTAACGACCTCAGGCCAGTTGCCATTACCTCCATACCCAGACTACTCTGTGAAGACTGTTTTTGAGTGGGCCTTTGCTAGAATTTATCAGTCAATTGATCCACAGCAATTTGGCAATATGAGGACCTCCTCTACATTACACTGCTTAGTTAGTTTCCTGGATTTCCTGCACAAAAACCTGTAGAAACGTAAGACATCACTGGCCGTTGCCCTTGTTGACTTCAGGAAGGCTTTTGACCTTGTTGATCACTGCACTGTTATCAACAAGGCCATTGCGCTAGGGCTGCCCATCAACCTGGTCTCATGGCTCACTGATTTCTTGAGTGAACGGCGGCAAGCAGTCAGGTACCAGGGTTCTGTCTCCACATTCCAACACCTCACCTGATCAACGACGCTCAATCAGACATTCCTCACAGGTGGAAGTACGTGGATGACTGCACTGTGGGGTTTACAGTGGACAACATCGCACCGGACTACTCATCGCTACAAGGCACCCTGGACAGGCTACAGGCATGGACTACGGAGAACAAGGTCACCATCAACCACACCAAAACCGTAGTCATGCACACTAATACCGCCACCACTCCAGTGCAAGCTCCAGCAGTCACAGTGGGTGCCCATCCTCTCCAGTTAGTGCAGTCTGCCAAACTCCTGGGTGTAACCATAGACCACAAACTGGACAGGAAGGCCCATGTAAACAACACAATCAAGGCAGCCTCGTACCGACTCTACATGCTACGACGACTTAGGTCACTTGGGACACCCACGCCAGAGCTGAGGACTATCTACAACGCCTTTATTCTCCCCAAACTAACGTATGCGTCACCAGCCTGGTCGTCTTCTCTCATACTGCAGAATCATACTGGGCGCAGACTACTCCAGCCACATCAACGCTCTCTCCACCCTGGAAATGCCATCCCTGAGTGACCTCCACCACCAAGCACTAGCAAGGTTTGGCAGTGGACTACTGCACCATCCTCGTCATCGCCACCTCCTGCCACCGGCAGTCTCCCACCCACCTCGCGCAGTCCGCCACTACAACAAAATTCAGCCCATAAGAGCCCGCACCGATAGATATAAGAATAGCAACATCCCATCTAAGTTAAAATAATAAACAACTTCTGATTTATGTACTGTACAGCCCTGTAAATGTATTGAACGCATATCACTATGTCTAAATCACATGCAGGTTTGTATATTTTCAGCCACCTGCTGCAACTCTATTAATAAACCGTTTATTATTATTATTATGCTCCATCGTTTTTAAAATATGTGTAAAACGAGCTACTTACCCCTCGAGAGAGATTTGTTTTCTTTTTGTTTCTCTAGTTTCTCTTTGTATCGTAAATTTAAAATTATGTTGTTATATGATTTTTTTTCTTTTACGGTCATTAGCCCACTCGGGCACAGGTCATTTTATTATGACCCACATCAAGGACTGGTGGTCGAAAATAATAATAATGATGAATATAATAATAATAATAATAATAATAATAATAATAATAATAATAATAATAATAATAATAATAATAATAATAATCGTAATAATAATAATAATAATAATAATAATAATTGTAGGTTATGTATCTAAGCTACTGTGCCGAGTAGCATTTATATACTGTATGCAATCACGTGGCAACACTGCACGTGTTATGTGGCAACATTGCCCCGAGGCTGCCATATGGCAAGGTGGTATCAGTCTAACTCCGTGCCTCGTGCATGGCACACGCTAGTCACCAATTGTATTTCTCCAATCCATTAATAAATGGACTTCAGTGTTACCCGGTGTTTCCCTACCCATCACTGCCTTCTTCAGGGAACACTTGGAACCTTCATGGTGCAGTGAGTAGGATCTGTGGACTTACAAGTGTGAACAATGGACAGTTAGCCGGCGATGTGCCACTGCCGGCGATGTGAGCGTCGACTCTTAGTGTGTTGTGTTGTGTTGCGTTGTGTTTCGCGGCGACGTGCAGTGTTGCGCCGTCGCAGTGCGATTTAGTGACGGTGGCAGTGTTAGTGTCAGTGTATTAGTGTGTCTAGAGCTGAGAGTTGAGCATTGTCCTGTTTTTTGTGGTACCCACGGAGCACGCAGGCGTACACCCTTCTCGGGTGACATCCGGGGAGACACTGACGTTCTTGCCTCCGCGGCGGCTCCAGCCTAAGGCCACTGCATCCACTGTCTCAGACACACACACACACACACACACACACACACACACACACGCACGCACGCACGCACGCACTCACTGACAGAACAGTGGACTCTATACATTATTTCTGCGCTGTTTATGTCATATATATGTGGTTCGAGCTGATGAGACCCCACTTTATATACTACACAGCACAGTTCAAGCATACTAAGATGGGCGGTAAGAAGGGACAACGTCATGATGAGAGACATGACTCCCCACCACCATCCCCTCCACCGGGCGTAGAATCTCATCCTCCACCTCCAGCGACGGACATTGCCACAATTCTGAGATGGATGGACGACAGGGACGAGAGACGCAGAGAGATGGCACTTCAGAGGGAGACACGAAGAGAGGAGGAAAAGTCGCGTTTTGAGGCACTATTGGCGACCCTGGCGCTCACCCACCCTCCCTCACTCACAGGTAGCGCGCATCAAGGCGCCAATACCCTCCCTCCCCCACCACACCAGCGTCCTCCAGGCACTCTTGCTACTCCAACAGCTCCCAAGGCATCTGTTCAACCCCCACCCACCCTCTCATCAGACGTCACGTTTCAACTTTTTCGTGATTGGAGGCGGCGGTGGACAGATTACTCCACGATGGTGGACCTTGACAGAATGCCTCCAAACAAACAGCTCATCCAACTGCGGATGTGTTTGTCGCTGGAGACCCAGAGAGTTTTGGAGCACACGTTGCAAGTGCCCCCGATTCTACGTCTTCAGTGACGGATGTGCTCGACCTTTTACAGGAGCATGATAAAGGTCGGAATAATGAGGCTTTGCGTCGCCACACCTTCACCAGCTGCAAGCAGGCGGAGAATGAATCCTTTGACGACTTTTTTGTACGTTTGAAGAGTTTGTCGGAGGAGATCGACGTCTGCAAGGCGCACAGCCGGGAATGTGAGGAAGCCTGGATCAAGCACGTGATCTTGGCAGGTGTCAGGCAAGAAGAGTTGGTGCAGCGACTCATCCCCCTGGACGCTTCCTCCACACTCCAGGTGGTAGTGACTGAATGTCGGTCATACGAGGCCACCAAGTCCGCCACCTCTGCCTTACGGGCCCCACCTGCTGTGAGAGCTATCTCACAGTACAAGAAGGGTAAGAAGGCGGCCAACAACGTGAAGGCTGCCGCACGTTCTACCACGCCTCCGCCTAGTGCTCCCTGTGGCAGCTGTGGAAAGCAGCATGGCCCCAAGACATGCCCGGCCGCCGACGCACTGTGTCGTGGATGTGACCGTAAGGGCCACTGGTCTAACACAGACAGGTGCCCTGCACGAGGCCACAAGTGTCAGGCCTGCGGTCGCTATGGACACTACAACAAGTGCTGCCGCCAACCCAAGCCCAAAAGCCCGAGACGAGGAGGACAGCAGCGCACTTCCCTCGGGGTGGTTCACACGCAGCCCCCTTCAGATGGCCCACGCAGCCCCAAGCAGCAGCTGAGTCACATCAGAAGGGTGGACTCGACCACATGCCCCACGGCTACCCCTTCCCCTACCATCCGCGTCGCCGTCACACACGGTAATGTGTCGGGTCACATCGAGGTGATACCTGACACCGGCGCTGATACTATGGTGATAGGCCTGAAGCACCTCCAGAAACTGGGCCTCACCAAACGCGGCCTGGGACCACCGCCGCAGCTGCAGTACTACAATGCGGACGGTTCCCAGATGCCGGATGCTGTGGGCTCCTTTCAAGCGGAGATCACTTATGGCGACAGGTCGAGTCACGGATGGATCGATGTGCAGCCTACTCTCGCTACACCCTTGTTGTCGTGGGAGCACTGCAAGGAGTTAGGCGTGGTGCCCAGAGACTTTCCTGAGGAGATCCCAGCTGCTCGGTACACCGCCAGCAGGGTGCGTGAATCAACGAGCGACGAGCCTGGCACTGCCGCACAGAGCTGCCCAGAACCCGCGTCCACTCCCACCCACACAGGATGCTCCCCTGTCCAGATCCTGTATGGTCACCCTCTCCGCTCTTGCGTTCCTGCACACGCCAAGGCCTTTGGGAAGGACTGGCAGACCAGGGCCGAGAGCTGCTACCGCCGCGCCGCTACACGTGCCCAGGACGCCAAGGCTCGGTATGACGACCGTGCCCGTCCTCTTCAGCCACTGGAGATTGGTGCCCTTGTCCGCGTCCAGGACCCGACGACGACACGTTGGGACAAGGTGGGCATAGTGATGGGCGTCGGCCGGTTGCGAGACTACAAGGTCAGGATGCCGAGCGGCCGTGTCTGGTGGAGGAACCGCCGCTTCCTCCGGCCAGTCCCACCGCCTGCTGCTGGCCCCCTGACCGAGGACGAGTCCCCTACACCACACGAGGATCCGCCCCACAGTGCACCTCGACGCCCGGAGCGACTTAGGACTAAGAAGTCTGCTCAAGACAAAGACTATGAGCGTGTGGGGGGGGGGGGGGGGCCCAAGGAAATGTAGGTTATGTATCTAAGCTACTGTGCCGAGTAGCATTTATATATGTATCACGTGGCAGCACTGCACGTGTTATGTGGCAACATTGCCCTAGGCTGCCATATGGCAAGGCAGTTTCAGTCTGACTCCGTGCCTCGTGCATGGCACACGCTAGTCACCACTTGTATTTCTCCTATCCGTTAATAAATGGACTTCAGTGTTACACGTTGTTTCCCTACCCATCACTGCCTTCTTCAGGGAACACTTGGAACCTTCACTAATAATAATAATAATAATAATAATAATAATAATAATAATAATAATAATAATAAATAATAAATAATAATAAATAATAATAAATAATAATAAATAATAATAATAATAATAATAATAATAATAATAATAATAAATAATAAATAATAAATAATAAATAATAATAATAATAATAATAATAATAATAATAATAATAATAATAATAATAATAATAATAATAAATAAATAGAAAACAAAAATTAAGAGTGAGAAATGATATATGTAAGTTATATTGTCAAAGTAAGAAATAGAACAACTTAGGTTAGCTTATCTGAGACTAGCCTTCCCTAGCCGCACTGTTGACGGAAGACAAAACCTCGTCTCCGCAAGGTGGATAGCCTACCTGCTGTCAACCTCCTATATTTCCCACTTCTAAACTTTACCTTGTACTGTACCCTTACTACAACCTCAGAGCTAATGCTCTCATCTCTCCATATTACCAACCAACCAATAAGAAAAACAAGTGAGACCCTGCAATTGTGTGTAAATGAAGAAGAAAGTCAGATTAGCAACCTGGGACTTGGTCACAATTTTTGGGGTGCCGTATGGCAGCAGGGGCTACCATTAGAAAACACATTATGCCTCCAATATCTTCCCAGGCGGTAGTACCTCCCTGTTTGATAGCTGCCCTCTGCCTACTACCTAGCAGTAAGTGATGTGTTTACCTACTAGTAGCTGAAGTATCAAAGATTCTATATGTTTGTGTTAAAATCTTCAACTATAATTAAGTGTAGTGAAAATTGTACTCAGATGATGTATTGTATGTGAATGCCTAGCCAAATCAATGATAACTGTTTTTGCCTCTTGTGAAGTTACTGTATTGAAGCAAATGTAATTTTTGAATTAAAGAAAGTCATTATTCATAGATCAGAACCTGGCCAAGCCTCCAGTCCTGGAAGTGTAACGGCTATGGATAATTCATTCCATATTTCATAAATGCTGACTTCACAAGAAATGGTTATGCCAATCTGAGTATTTGTGACCAATTTAATTAAGCATTTCAAGTTTAAATACTGATGAGATTACAAGGGTTATCCTTCAGAATTCCTGTAGACCCATAGTACTAATTTTTATAAGCCACTGTGTACAGTACCTTAACAGAGACTGATAAATATATCCGTAAAATTCCCGACTATGTAACCCTGGAGTATAAAATTAGGGCACAGCCACGAGAGCTCACTTTGAGAGCCTTATTCTCTGTATAACAAGTATGTTACTCCGTGTCTGACACCATCATATTAAGTGAATTTGACTTAGTTTAAGTTTGATGAAAAAATCAGTATTCCTGCTTTAACTTAACTTAATGCCTTAAGTGTTAAGTTTTCATGCGCATTTGTTTCCTTGCATAAGGCGTATTTTGTAACAGTTGTGTTTCGATTTTATAAGACTTTGAGCGCCTTATTCTCTGTTTAACATGCATGGTATCTGTTGCTGGGGCTACCGAGAGTCGGTGGCCACTGCAGGCAGGATGTATTGAGTAAACTGGAATTGAGCCTGAGGCTTACGGGTGCGGCAGTGTTCGGGTGTACAGACCGAAGCCAAGAATCAGCTTCAAAGCTCGAGCTCAGCTACTGACTCGGTGTAATTGCACGTCAATGTTTGGATCCCAGCTGGCATAAGTACGGTGGTAACTCATACTGTATGTATCAGTTTGAAATATATTATTCTCACTGAAAATATGAATACCGATGTGTCCTGTGTTGTAATGAGTGTTAACAGGTACAATATTAGTACATGACGAGAGGTAAGATTGTGTCATGGAGTCGTGATAGGTGTGTGTGTGCCAGAGTAACCTATATCCCCATTATTGAGAGCAATAATAATTTCGGTCCATAAATATCAGCCATGTGATGGAGTTTTGGAGAGTGCTATAAAGTGCTATTAATGGTAATGAAATGAAGTGGTGAAGATTCATTATTTTCGTGTGTCACTCTTGTAAAATGTTACAGTGGATTGCAGTATTTTCTGATGAACATTGCTTCTGTTAAATTTAAAGACTTATTTTTGCTAAGCTGGAAGTAAGGCCAATTGGTTCTTGTAATTTGTATCAGTGTTAACGTAAATTTGGTCAAGTCTTGAGTGAACATCAAGGAGTGGTTCATGTGTTTGTGTTCTGTTAAATAATCATATTGTCTTGTGTGCTATCATTACCACTACAGTATCCGAATATATTAGAACACACGAGCCTAGCCCTAACTACGTTACTACCAACCAAGTGTCATGCTACTACATCATGGGTGGTGGCGTTTACCGTGAGTATTGGAGATTGTAAAGTAACAGGAGGTTTCCTAGGTAAGCCCAAGATCAGAATATACAGGAAAAGAAACAAGTAACTCAGGGAAAATTAACAGAAACCAAAAAATACTTTGAGAAATTGAATTATAAAATAAAACATAGAAAAAAAAAGAAATAAACTAAATATATATACATTCTTTACCCCTACCCTATTATTACTACTGCTACTTCTACTACTACTTTTTTTTAAACGTGGCCCCCAGCCTCCCCCAATAGCCACACCTTCGCCGCCATTTTATTACCTTAATATTAAATATCCTAATACATAAGTAGCTATCTTAGCTGCGTTGAGTTAGTTGAGCTGCAGATCAATGCGGCATTTAGTGACTGTTTCCTCAAAGTCGATATCTGCGACTGTTGTCGGGTTTGGAGCAGATGCTCTCGTTCCCCTGAGGCAAAACAATGCAGACCTAAGCAGAGATAAGGACAGTCGACATCTCAACCAGGCTGTAACATAACTTCTGGGATACTGCTTCTCTTCAGATAACACCTCAGCGAGTCTGGCGTAGAAGCGTCTTGCACTTGGTCCCATTCCGCCAGAGGTTGTGAACACCAGAGGAGTGAAGCTGTCCTAATCGACGTTTTGAATTTTCTTCCCATATGCCCTAATCTTGTTGTTCTCGTTACTTCTGTGTGTAGCATCGAGAGCTAGGTTACGTTGACATGCGGCCATGGGATAAAAAATCCTGATGTCAAAGAAGGCTTGCTGTCCACGCGTCCAGAATCCTCGAACACTGACCTCCACAAGGGCTTCGTTGGATGTGTTTGAAGTCCCGTGGTGGAGGTTCTCACCGTCCAATGGAAGGAGGGGCGGTTTCACCATGACGTCGTGGCAGATTTCCTTTAGTAAATTTGCTGTTAGATCCCTAACTTCGTCATGCCTCATGCATTGGAAGCCCCCTTTCTTGCACACCATGGCGTGGTCGATGTCATAAGATGAGCGGCACATGCATTGGGAGGGCAAACCTTCTACTGGCCAACAGTACCTCAGAGCAATGGCATCTGTGAATTCTTGCTTATTAAGGATGAAGCCTTTTGCCCTTATCGGTAACGTTGTTAACTAGTTCGAGGCGCCCACCTCCTGCGCTATAGCTACTTTTCTTTTCACGTTCTTTGGCACTTGTTGCAACAGTTGTTGCGGTTTATCACTTTGGGTGTGCTGCCGCTCTGTCGTAATGGACCGTCGAATCTTGTTTAATTCGTTGGTGTCCACCTGACTTGCTGCATTCTGATCTATTATGTTCTCAGTGAGAGCTGCCATGAACTTGACAGCGTTCTGATGTTCTGTACGGGCAAGCTCCACTGGATTAATAAATCCCATTCCTCCTAGTCTCGGTGGGAATGCAAGGAGTGACCCTTCTGCCAGGGTTAAGTGAGGGTTTTTTACTAGTGTTGGACTAAAAGCGACATTGATGGCTTCTTCCAGAAGGCGGAGGAGGGGTCCAATATCAGAGATAGTGCACATCAGGTAATTCCAGCGATGCTTGACACCATGTGTGAATGCTGCAATATCAGACAGAGCTTGGATTTCCTTCACTCACTCATTAACCTTTCCCGTTACGTACTCGGTCTTGAAGTCCTCCGTGCCAATTACCGCACCTACATGTCTCTGGCCGTTCTTTGTTATTTTTACCTCGCTTCCACCAAACACCTCCATTGCCCGTTCATAGTGTTCTGGCTTCACAATGAGGAAGGACTTGCTGGCGTTTGTGTGGTACCTTATTTGTGGACCTCGTGATGATTCTAGGTCCCACCACTTTTTGATGTCCTCCACTTTTCCTGCTCCTGTTAGGTCATCAGCTTACGCCACTTGCTTGACCTCGGTTGTTTCATATTTTATTGTATGTTGGAGCACCGACAGGCCTAGTGCATACATTGCCATGGCGACAGGGTTACAATACATCCTCCACATCACCCGTAATTGGTGTACCTGTAGGAAACATATCCACTATAAATATACATTCCCCCTGTAGAGTACATTTGGGATCCAATAATAACACAGAGAACTTGAGAGATTGCTCTCGTTGATAGAACAGGACTCGTAGCACTGGAATTCCAAGTAAATACCTACTTTGCTACTCTGTTACATAGCCAAAAAAATGTGGCGGCCTTCACACTATGTTAACTCCAAACACTTATACAATTGGAGATAACATACCAGAATACACGGGCGAAATTACGACCCACGCATTACTCCGAGGTGGACTCATACCAACAGCAACACTGCCTGAGCTGGTGTTGTTGTGTACGTCGCTGGGTCGACCACAAGTGGACAGTGGACGCGTCTGGCGCATATCATTAGTAGGCGACTGGCTCACCACATAACCAGAGTGGACGTCGTCCACGACCAACTTGGCCTACAGGAACCTGTGTATGGAGTGTGGTCGTGGCTTAGAGTGAGGTTAGGTCGTAACATTTTCGCTAGGCTGAAGGCTCATGAACACTACTTAAAACACAACACAGCTAGGCTAATGGCGCACTGCATATTCGGACAAAATACTAAGTTACAACACTAAGGGCCGAGGTGGAACATGGACTATTAGACTTTACCTGTGTACGGAGTGGGTTCGTGGTTTAGAGTGAGGTCAGGTCGTGGTCTGGAGGGGCGGTCTCCAGCCAATGTCTCACACCCCTACGCCACCAAGCCGTAACTTACAGATACTTCAACTACTTCTCTCACTCTAGGCTACACATTTTGACATATGAAAATTAGGTTGTGAACTTATTCTAATCTTCTAAGTTTAGCTTTTCAAACTAAGCAGTGACTGAGCTCTCAAAGATAAGAAAAAACTGACGACAAAAACTCAGCAAGGCAGTGTGCGCGGTCGAGGGTTGCGGAGGCAGATTACATTTCAGACAATTACCTAACTTCTATATTACAAGAGTGACAACACTATCTACGTTTCCATCGGATTCTCTGATGTTCATATATCAAAACAGAATGATTTCAGCTTCGAACTGCCGCCGTGTAACAATACGCGAAACATATGATTTACAACTGACCGAAAAAGTAACCAACACATAATCTCGTGACACAAAATACTCTACACTTAAGATGCAAGATGCCTTCAACATATACTCAATACACCTAGACTATTTCCTCTCACTGTGAGTATCCATAATTGACTGAACAATAAATTCATTCACTCACAATTTTAAATTTCCTGAACACCCTATGAGTTATTTAAAAAATACCCGAGTCCCTGACCGAGTATATCAGAGAAATTGGAGAAACTATGACATCCTGAAATAGATAGAGAACTGACGTTTCTACTGGGGGACTCAAACGTTTCACGTGCTTTGTGGGCGCTGTAGCATAATATGAATAATTAAGTGTTTAACGGACTAACTGCACAAACGTGACCATGACATTGAGTTTGTTCTTTATCCGAGTATCCATGTTTGTAGTATCCTCAGCTGTACGGATGTTTGGAGAGAACTGGTGTATGAGGGTTGCCACCAAGGAAAGTATATAGAAGGAAACGCCTCTTAAAGCTACTTAATGTAGATCCCCCATAGTGCGCGCGCCTGGTCACTCGATGACATTGATTAAATAGCGGCAAAAGTTGTGTCCACTGTTTGTTTTGACTTGGCCACTGGGCATGGTAACTGACATGACAGTGACACAAACATGGTGAGAAGGAAAGGGCTTCACCGTGTTGTGTGCGGCACAAATAAAAACTGCAATAAAGACCTGAGGTGTCATTATTTCTCAAAGAACAAGTATCATAGTCACAATGGCACGGCTGGTCAGTTTGAAACCTGATGATTCATATTATGCTCCACGCCCTCAAAACATGTTGATAACTGGTGAGGTATCCCTAGAAAGAAACTCGTTTTCTCTAGCTTAGGTGCCATCCACTTTCCTTGACTTCCTGAATCCGACTTCTCTATAAAGTAAATTTGAATGTGAGAGAGAACACCGCTGTTTTGCATCAACTTAGATATATCTGATTACAGATGAAGCATTCAAGATCCCTTGTAAGTCATATTGAAAGCTTCAACTGTTTTTATTGTTCTTAAAACTTGTCAAATAAGTGAGTGTTGAATCTGCCGGTGAGAATGGCGAAGTACTAATCTCGCCCTTGGGGATAGCCATGACTTTCCAAATACTACTGAAATTAGATCATTTTAATGCCCAAGCCTCAGAGCATCTAATGTTCTTATTTTGAATATTATCAGTTGTCTATTTAAGAAAGCAATTAAGTTCCTGAAAAGATTCTGTCAAACTCTATATCTCTAAGTTCTCAACGCATACCCATAGAGGGTCTGTAGTGGATTCCTCCCCTACAAACGCCGTTTGTCGCTGAATAGCCGACCCTTTTCGAATTCCCCAGCCTACGCCTCCAGCGCCGCCTGACAGAGCGGGGGTCAACTATCAACCCACGCCTACCTCGCCTTATAAGACCTCACCCTGCTGTGACCACCCTCTGACTGCTGGACCTGGAGCTGTGAAGACTTGCCTCTTCTGCTGCATGTTTGAGCAGTCTGCAACTTCGTTGTGATAGGACACTCAATCCTAGTGATTGTACTTACCCAACATAGCGACGGTGCAATTACCATCACAGATTGTACGAAATATTCCAACTTCTGAAAAACATATATTTGGGCTCCCCAAATTTTGACTACTACCCGTGCGTCTACGTCCTGGATTGGCCAATCAGTGGTGCCCCACGGTGGCGTGATACATGCACGTTTATTGCGGTGCTCTGATTGGCTAACCGAACGTGGCGTGGTAGGTAGACTGTCTCTACTCTCTATGTCCTCTTCTTTCCTTTTTTCATCCCCCTCATGCACTCCGTTCCGTGAACGGGAGGCGGGACTTAGAGATACGGTCGATCCGGCAAGGAAACCTGTGATAGTGCAGGGCACCCCTTGTCCGGGGGTCACCGGTAGGTGGCAACTTTTTAGACATAACTACAGTCACAGGTAACCTGGGCGCAGAACCCTACGAGCCCGACCCCCGTCCAAGAGGGGGGGGGGCGGGGTCACTGCTCCCAGGCAGGAGCCCTGTGTTATAGGTAGGATTAGGATGTAATCAAGGAAGATGACTACAAGCATTAGAATAAAACAGAGATAAGGGACACTCTATTGGAAGAGGAAAAGTGGCAGAAATCACTGACAACAAATTGCAAGTCCCACTAACAAGAATATTTAACACCAACGAAGGTTTCAAAGTAATCTGTAAAGATGACTTTGACTCAGACAAAATCCTTTCAAAAGAAGCCAGAGATGTATTTTACAATAAAGGACTTGTTGTTGTCATGCCACCAAATCAAAAAGCAAAAAGATCAGTTTTCGGTCGTCAAGTCGACCAAGAGATCGGGAGGAAGACATCTGAAGATCTGAAAGATGAACTGGAACGCCAAAATAGTTGGATGAAGATCGAGGAAGTCATCAAGATAATAGACTACATTCATGTTTTCAAGATTACCTTCGAAGAAGTTTCAATGGTTGAAAAAGTTTTACAACAGGGCTTTCTAATATTTAACATGTCAGTAACACCTCATCAAATAAAGAAAGAAACATTCATCAGTCTGCAAACTTGCTTTTCCTGTTACAAACATGAAGAACACACAACGAGAGACTGTCCAGAAAAAGAGAAAAAGTACTGCTCAGATTGTGCAGGCGACGACCATACCTACACTGAATGTAAGAACACACATGTTGGCTGTCTCAACTGTAAGAGAAACGGGAATGCATACATAGGACACAGGACGTTAGCAATGGCATGCCCAATAAAAAACACATGATAAAGTACAAGGAACAAGAAACAAGGAAAAAGGAACAAGACAAGAAGGATACGACATACGTCGAAATAGCCAAGAGAGCGGTTGAAGAGGCTCACAGACCAGAATCCACCATATTAAACTTAAGTGAACCAATACATGACAAGGTAATGATTAGTATGATCCATGCTTAAATTGAATAACCTACCAGAGATGATATTCCCAGAGAATCCAGAATCCGAAAAACTATTTCAGGCAACATACTCAAGCGAACTGAGAGAAAGACTACAGCTAGACAAACAAAGGTTTGAGCAAGGAGGAACAGCTGATACACAAGGAACACAAGCGACTGATAGAGATCCCAGACAAATGACTAGAAGTGACAAAGAGAAGATAGAAATAACAAAAGGACAGACTACAAGACAAAGGATAAGGAGGAGAGAAGATAAGATGGAGACTGATCACAATATACAACCTGAATCTGCTGAAGATATTGGATTAAAAGTTATCACTACAACAAAACATGGAATCCCAACATCGAGATCAACAGGAGGGACAATAGTAAAAAACTGTGAAGGAGGGATATACAAGTGGACATATCAAGAAAAATCCCTAAGTGAAGATTACGTCTGGACACTCATCACTATGGACAAACTAAAGATTACGACCAATGACTTTAAAATAGTAGACCCGTCAGAGTTTAGAAGAGTCAGAAGCGGGAAACAGGACGATAGGTCTCCACTCCAACTGCCATAATCCAATGTCGCGATCCCAATATCCTTTATACTTGGGGAGTGAATCCTACCCCAAGTTATTAACAAATAAAGGTACAAATAGGGAACACGGCAATAAATATCCTCACCAAAAACCTACTCAACTAAATGTACTTGAAAAAGTAAGAACAGTTGAAATAAGTGAATCACAAAAGGGAAGATAATTAATTCATTCAATTTATGTTCTGAAGGGAGTAATGATTAGCAAACATGAATTTAAGGGAATAAGTAATTGTATAATAAAATAAGAGTGGTGCCGGAAGGGCGAAAATATCCTGTAAGGAGTTAGACCAAACATATTACTTAACATTACTATATTACACAAGACATACGAAATATATATATACAACAATCACTACAAAATGATTATCCCTACCAAACAGGAGATACCTTACCACCAGGATCCCTTCCTAGGCCTAACTAAACGTGTCACTAATACCTGATACCCCTAGGGCATTGCAGAAGGCTGGATAAAGCACTAGACAAGGGTCAAGGCTAGAGAACGAATGGACACGTCTAACCTATGCCACGGATTTTCGCCACTGGCGTGGCGTGGGTACGCCGTGGAGCGCGTCTCACGTGATCCAGACATTTGCTAGATATTTTATATAATTTATTAATATTACTCTTGAGTTGACTTAACAGAGTAAGACAATGATGCATATAAATTACATACATAAATATACAATTAACCTAAGTAACTAAGAACAATAATAATATAATAAGTACAATTAACAAATTATTAATAGCTTATATGAAATGTAGGCGTGAACACATGTGCCTCACGCTATGCGAGTTCCCGAGCGCTCAGGCACGTGACATCCAAGTATAAGAAATAATGGACAATAGGCAAACAGTAAGAACTTTAAGAATAATACAACACAACGTAAGAAACTGGAAGACCGAGAGAATTAACCTAAGTAATATATTTCAAGAAATTGACCCTGACATTATACTAACAAACAGTCACGGTGAGACAGACAACAACAACATAAAACTCTTTAACTCTTATGTAAACCAAAGAAATAAATCGGGCGAGAAAAATGACGGAGTAGCTATAGCGGTTAAAAGAAACTTAAAATTTAAACTAATCGATGATTTCCAGGATGAATTTCAAGCAATAAAAATAAATACAGTTCAAGGAGACGTAATTATTGCTACTACTTATCTGCCACCGAGACGACCCTACTTACCTATAGAAGACCTATTAAAATTGGCTAACAATAGTCATCCGATGTACATCTTAGGAGACTTTAACGCCAGACACAGGATTTTTGACAATACAAATAATAACGCCGTGGGAAACGCCCTTAATCAATTAATAAACCTAGGGAAAATCAATCATCTAGGTCCTAACTTTCCAACTTGGAGAAATCACAATACACAATCGACACCAGACAAAATTTTTACCAACAACAAAGCCTTTTTCAATTACCACATAAAACAAGGACCTCTCACAGGCAGTGACCATCTGCCAATTATACTAACACTGTCAACAAGCCCCATACAGATACCATTAAAAAACAGACTGAAAATGAGTAAAACAGACTGGGACAGCTTCAAAGACGACTTAGGTAATCACCACTCGATTAACCTACAAGGGAAAACAACAGAAGACATAGACTCAGAAATGGACAGCCTGCACTCAGCAATAAAAACATCTATAACCAAACACACTCCTACTTCACACTTTAGAACATTACCCAACAACAGACTACCAGAAGAAGTTAAATTAATCCAAACCTATTACAATGAAATAAACAGATAAACAAGTATATGGAAAGACACGGCAGTAACAGATGGCTATATACGACGCAGACAGCACCACAGATAAAATTAAGAGACGCATGTAAGGAAGCAAACAACAAAAAATGGAATGATATTGTAATGGCGGCTGACATGACTAAAGACACAAAAACATTTTGGACTTCCATAAACAAGATGATGGGGCACAACAAGCAAAAAACACCATACATTAAAGACCAAAATGGAACAAAACTGCACGAGGAAAATGAACAAGAGTCAGCATTCAAAAGGGAATGGGTAAAAGTTTTTAAAATATCAGATGAGGAAAATGAAGATTTTGATAGTGAACACGAAGAAAGGATAGAGATGAAATGGGAAGACACATACATAGAATCACCCCAAAGCAATATATAGACTATAACTTATTACCTAATAATCAAATAATAACCATGGGAGAAATGATGCACTGTCTGAGGAAGTTTAAGGAAAAAGCCCCCGGGCTCACAGGTATTACACGAAATATGATCATGAATCTACCTGAAAACATCTTAAAAACACTATTAAACATTTATAACGCATGCTTAATAACCGGTTACTTTCCAGACAAACTAAAATATGCTAAAATGATATTTATTCCCAAGGAGGGTAAGGACAATAAGGAAATATTAAACTACAGGCCAATATCTTTATTAGAAATTACCGGGAAACTATTGGAAAAAAATTTAAATTCAAGACTTATAACCTTTTTAACACAACATGGGAAAACTAACAATAGACAACATGGATTTATGCTCAATAGAAATACCCTAACTGCAATAGCTACAATAACGGAAATAATTGCAATAGAAAAAAACAAGGGGAACCAGATCAATATAATTTTAAGGGACGTTTCTAAGGCTTTTGATAAAGTTTGGCATTTAGGCTTAAAATATAAAATATTAAAACTGGGACTTAACGAATACTTGCTAAGAATATTGTGTAACTATTTAGATGATAGGAGAGCACAAATTCAAATTGGAAACTTTATGGGAACCATGTTTAATCTGGAAAGTGGAGTACCTCAAGGAGGATACCTTTCTCCAACATTATATACAATTTATACCTCAGACACACCTCAGCCTACCCACTTTAGCGAATATGTAATGTTTGCTGATGATATTACTCAAATAGTATCATACCCAGGAAAATCAACCCAATTTATGGCACTCTACACGGTAAGAGCGATAAAAAATATAAATGATTTTGAGAAAAAATGGAAAATCAGGACAAATAAGAACAAATTCAAGACAATTCCAATAGCCAAGATCAAAACAAGTCCAGTAATAGTCGACCAGGAACTATACCCATACGACACTGAAGGCAGGATGCTTGGACTAAAACTAACAAAAAGAGGATATATACCATACTTAAAAGATAAAGAACGACAGGTAAGAATAAGATTATAAAAAATAAAACGCTTTAAGAACCTTAGCATTAATAACAAAAGAAAGATTTATATTGCCCTTGTCAAATCAATTATGGACTACCCACCCATCCCATTGAACACTCTTAGTAAAACGAGCATTAAAAGGTTACAAACAGTACAAAATACAGCCCTCAGATTTATATATAACATAAAATATACAGACCACATCAATAATGAACAGCTACACAAGAGAGCAAACCTCTTAGCAATCAATGTAGGAATTCACAACAAAGTTGCAAATATTTGGAAAAAAGTGACTGAACTTAACACAGAAACATATCAAAACTGGATAAATAATATAGACAACGAAGAATTGCAAGAACACAGTTGGTTTAAATCAGCCAGGAAGAAAGTAACTGAACCATCTCCTGCCCCAATATACACATAAAACAGTAATAGAGAGAATAAAAGATGAGCGTGACCTACCAGCTCCATAAGAACCTGGCAGGCCTCTCCATGCAGTGTACCTTTAGACTAACATAACTAACATTTAACATTTAACTAACATCTTAGCAAAAAAAAAAAAAAAATGTGACTACCCTCCCAGCTACACAAGGACCTGGGCGGGCTCACTAACTCCATCGGAAAAAAAAAAAAAAAAAAAAATAATAATAATGTGATTACCCTCCCAGCTACATCAGCCAGGAATAAGTAATTGAACCACCTCCTGCCCCAATATACACATATACGCATAAAACATTAATAGAGAAAATAAAAGATGAGAGTGACCTACCAGCTCCACTAAGAACCTGGCAGGCCTCTCCATACAGTGTACCTTTAGACTAACACAACTAACACTTAACTAACACCTTTGCAAAAAAAAAAAAAAAAAAAAAAAAAAAAATGTGGTTACCCTCCCAGTTACACAAGGACCTGGGCGGGCTCACTAACTCCAACAATAATTAAAAAATAATAATAATAAGCAGCACTATATAAATAAACCAATATTAATACAAAGGTCTGACGACCTAAGGGAGCAGAACAAAGATAAAACACCAATAGGAAAGATGAAGCGATCTGGTTGAGCCCAGATTCTTTCTACTCCTACTGTATTTCAGTTTCACCACTTTTCCTTAAACCCCTAATAATCTTCTTTCACCTCATAACTAAAGACTCAGTACCGTACCGACCACCCTCTTTCTACCTACGGCCACCAGCAAGCAACACCTCCTCCTCTGCTCCAGCCTGGCGGCTCCCGCTAACGCCAGCGACCTTGGCGTCCCTCAAGCTGCGTGCCCTCCTCTGGGCACCCTCACCAACCAGCTCTCTCTACTCAACGCTTGTAAACCATGCTGCCTACCCAGCACCAAGCTGCATTGTACATCCAATACAATATGTATACAGAGAGCACATTGTGAGTTTCCTTTCTCCAACCCATCCTGAGTGTGAACCAATATCTCATAACCCTACAGGTCCTTGTCTGAAATCCCGCTGATGTTGTGAGAATGACGTTAATAGGGTGTGTATTTGATGTCCATTTCACTTTTTCCTGGCAAGCTCAATCTCTGATTAGATTATAAATATAGACATAAGAAATTCACCTGACCCATGACACTGAGTTTCTTTGTTAAATGTACAGCAATTGAGTTGGATCGAATTTCTGTCATTTGTGAGATTAGCCTTTCTGGCATGTCTGGCGCATGGCGAGTTGCTTGATGCCCATATATAAACGAATGCACGAGGAAGACTCACACGCTCACGACTCTCCCTCATTGCAGCTCCAGGCACAGAGTGGTTGTTAGCTGAATACTCTGCAGCTATCGGGGACCGGTAGTTGCATACCAGATGGTTGTCTTGCAGGATGTCGTTAATTAGGCACGATTAAATTGAGCAAGTCCCGCACCCTGGGAACTTAGCCCGCAGGACGAACTCCCTCTCAGTGTGTCAGACTTCAACCAACATAACAACGCTCTCTTCGTTTGTTGGTGTGACACCAGTATGACACCCTGGTGTATTCCTCACAGTTACAGTATATGGGCCAAAGTATTATTGTTGTACCTGATTCGGGATAACGAGCAGAAATATAGTTGTCCCATGTTAAGTAGTGAACACAAAAATATTGATATTACCAGGAATGACGTTTGTTATGTGGGTTGTGAGTACATCATTCATATGTAATACCAACTGAGTCCTACCCATTATTATTGTACATGATTGGGGATAACTAGTAGAAATATAGTTATCCAATGTTGAGTAATGAACCCATAAATCTTGATATTACCAGCAATACCATGTGTTATGTGGGTTGTGAGTACATCATTCATATGTACTGGACTACCAAATGAGTTCTTTGGGGCTTTTTTGGGGCTTCGAGAGGCGTCTGTAGTCCTGCCTTCCTCCCTACTTTGTGTGTTCTCGGACTGGTGGCGGCCGTTTTTTTCGGTCGGGTTGGGTGGGGCAGGTATGCGAGAGTGGAGGGTTCTCTCCCCCTCTCCGATTCTGTCTCTGGTGGTTACAAGTGTTCCCTGAAGAATGCAGTGATGGGTAGGGAAACACCGTGTAACACTGAAATCCGTTTATTATGGATGAGAGAAATACAAGTGGTGACTCACGTGTGCCATGCACGGCTCACACAGTCAGACTGAGGCTGCCTTGCCATATGGCAGCCTCGGGGCAATGTTGCCACATAACACGTGCAGTGTTGCCACGTGAATATATATATAAATGCTACTCGGCACAGTAGCTTATGTACAGGGATGCTACTCGGCACAGTAGCTTATGTACAGGGTTGCTAATCGGCACAGTAGCTTAGACACATAACCTACATCTCCCTCCCCCCTCACGCTCATAGTCTTTGTCTTGAGCGGACTTCTTAGTCCTAAGTCGCTCCGAGCGTCGAGGTGCACTGTGGGGCGGATCCTCGTGAGATGTAGGGGACTCGTCCTCGGTCAGGGGCCAGCAGCAGGGGGTGGGACTGGCTGGAGGAAGCGGCGGTTCCTCCACCAGACACGGCCGCTCGGCATCCTGACCTTGTAGTCCCGCGACCGGCCGACGCCCATCACTATGCCAACCTTGTGCTGACGTGTCGTCGTCGGGTCCTGGACGCGAACAAGGGCACCAATCTCCAGCGGCTGAAGAGGGCGGGCACGGTCGTCATACCGAGCCTTGGCGTCCTGGGCACGTGTAGCGGCGCGGCGGTAGCAGCTCTCGGCTTTGGTCTGCCAGTCCTTCGCAAAGGCCTTGGCGTGTGCAGGAACGCAAGAGCGGAGAGGGTGACCATACAGGATCTGCGCAGGGGAGCGTCCTGTGTGGGTGGGAGTAGACGCGGGTTCTGGGCAGCTCTGTGCAGCAGCGCCAGGCGCGTCGCTTGTCGACTCACGCACCCTGCTGGCGGTGTAACGAGCAGCTGCGATCTGCTCGGGAAAGTCTCTGGGCATCACGCCTAACTCCTTGCAGTGCTCCCACGACAACAAGGGTGTAGCGAGAGTAGGCTGCACGTCGATCCATCCGTGACACGACCTGTCGCCGTAGGTGATCTCTGCTTGAAAGGAGCCCACAGCGTCCGGCATCTGGGAACCGTCCGCATTGTAGTACTGCAGCTGCGCCGGTGGTCCCAGGCCGCGTTTGGTGAGGCCCAGTTTCTGGAGGTGCTTCAACCCAATCACCGTAGTATCGGCGCCGGTGTCCGGTATCACCTCGATGTGACCCGACACATCACCGTGTGTGACGGCGACGCGGATAGTAGGGGAAGGGGTAGCCCTGGGGCGTGTGGTCGATTCCACCCTCCTGATGTGACTCAGCTGCTGCTTGGGGCTGCGTGGGTCATCTGAAGGGGGCTGTGTGCGAACCACCCCGAGGGAAGTGCGCTGCTTTCCTCCTCGTCTTGGGCTTTTGGGCATGGGTTGGCGGCAGCACTTGTTGTAGTGTCCATAGCGACCGCAGGCCTGACACTTGCGGCCTCGTGCAGGGCACCTGTCTGTGTTAGACCAGTGGCCCCTACGGTCACATCCACGACACAGTGCGTCGGCGGCCGGGCATGTCTTGGGGCTGTGCTGCTTTCCACAGCTGCCACAGGAAGCACTAGGCGGAGGCGTGGAAGAACGTGCGGCAGCCTTCACGTTGTTGCCCGCCTTCTTATCCTTCTTGTATTGTGAGATAGCTCTCACAGCAGGTGGGGCCCGTAAGGCAGAGGTGGGGGACTTGGTGGCCTCGTACGACCGACATTCAGTCACTACCACCTGGAGTGTGGAGGAAGCGTCCAGGGGGATGAGTCGCTGCACCAACTCTTCCTGCCTGACACCTGCCAAGATCCCTTGCTTGATCCAGGCTTCCTCACATTCCCGGCTGTGCGCCTTGCAGACGTCGATCTCCTCTGACAAACTCTTCAAGCGTACAAAAAAGTCGTCAAAGGATTCGTTCTTCGCCTGCTTGCAGCTGGTGAAGGCGCGGCGACGCAAAGCCTCGTTATTCCGACCTTTAACGTGCTCCTGTAAAAGGTCGAGCACATCCGTCACTGAAGATGTAGAATCGGGAGGCACTTGCAACGTGTGCTCCAAAACTCTCTGGGTCTCCAGGGACAAACACATCCGCAGTTGGATGAGCTGTTTGTTTGGAGGCATGCTGTCAAGGTCCACCATCGTGGAGTAATCTGTCCAACGCCGCCTCCACTCACGAAAAAGCTGAAACGTGACGTCTGGTGAGAGGGCGGGTGGGGGTTGAGCAGATGCCTTGGGAGCTGTTGGGGTAGCAAGAGTGCCTGCAGGACGCTGGTGTGGTGGAGGAGGGAGGGTACTGGCGCCTATATGCGAGCTACCTGCGAGTGAGGGAGGGTGGGTTAGCGCCAGGGTCGCCATTAGTGCCTCAAAACGCGACTTTTCCTCCTCTCTTCGTGTCTCCTCCCTCTGAAGTTCCATCTCTCTGCGTCTCTCGTCCCAGTCGTCCATCCACCTCAGAATTGTGGCAATGTCCGTCACTGGAGGTGGAGGATGAGAGTCTGCGCCCGGTGGAGGGGAAGGTGGTGGGGAGTCGTGTCTCCCATCTTGACGTTGTCCCTTCTTACCTCCCATCTTTGTGTGTGCATGGACTGCACTGTTTAGTATATAAAGTGGCGCCTCAACAGCTCGAACCACATATATATGACATAAACAGCGCAAAAATAACGCATATAGTCCACTGTTCGGTCCGTGAGTGAGTGCGTGCGTGCGTGCGTGTGTGTGTGTCTGAGAGAGCACTTCGTGGTGGCCTTAATGCCGGTGGCTGGAGAAGCGGCGGGACGAGAGTCAGTGTCTCCCGGGATGTCACACGAGAAGGGTGTACGCCTGCGTGCTCCGTGGGTACCACTAAAAAACAGGCCAATGCTCAACTCTCAGCTCTAGACACACACTATTACACTGACACTAACACTGCCACCGTCACTAAAACGCACTGTGACGGCCCAACACTGCACATCGCGGCGAAACACAGAGCAACACAACACAACACTATGAGTCGACGCATCACCGGCAGACGTAACAGTCTCGGCATTGTTTACACACTTGTAAGTCCACAGATCCCAATCACTGCACCATGGTGGTTACAAGTGTTCCCTGAGGAATGCAGTGATGGGTAGGGAAACACCGTGTAACACTGAAATCCGTTTATTATGGATGAGAGAAATACAAGTGGTGACTCGCGTGTGCCATGCACGGCTCACACAGTCAAACTGAGGCTGCCTTGCCATATGGCAGCCTCGGGGCAATGTTGCCACATAACACGTGCAGTAGGGTGTGTCATACGGAGGCGAATTTTTTTTTTTTGAGTTTGAAAAATCGGCCCATGGTATTAATGATGTAGTTCTATGTGCAGAATCATGTGATATCTTCAGATTTGAAAAGTTTTCATTTTTTGCTAAGTAAATTTTAACTTGAAATCTTATGAAAATTCAGTATTCCCACCCTTTTACCAACACCACTAAATAGCTTATTTAAAGTAAAGTAAATGTATCAGGTTAATTTATTAGGATGAAAATGATCCAGAATAGTGAAACGAATGATCTTGACACATTTATTAAATTTAATATTCCTTTAGAAAACAAAATCATCAAATACAAAAACCGGTTTTACTACTACGACCCGGTGTTGCTGCACACCGTAGAGAACATGTCTTTCTTGCTTCTGTTTCTACTCATCACCTCCCTGCTGACCACCTGAGCTCGGATGTAGCCTTCCCTCCTCTCCTGGCTGTACACGTGACTGCTGGCCTCGCTCACTTGCTGTACACAACGCTCTATACTCTGGGTGTGCGAGGGCCAGGCAGGGACATGCATGGAGTTGTCCAGGAAAGCTCTGACTTGAACATTGGTGAGGCTGCAGGTAAGAGGGGGCTCACTGCCAGCCTGGATGTTATCCAGATCTATGAGATCAGTGAGGGTCTTGGCACCTAGATTGACTTCAGGAGTCTTCCTTACCCTGAAGGAATCGTCACCAACTGATTCGTCATGCCCAGATCCTCTCATAAGTCTCATATCCAAGATCTTTTTGACTGCCACTCTTCTCTCCTCCTCATCCTTACTGCAGAGCATTGTCTGCAGAACTGCCTCGGGATGAGCATACCAGGAAGATCTCCTCACAGTCTGCTCCACAATCTGAACAACCTTCCTTGGCTGACTCCTCAGGAGCTCAAGCTGGAAGAGAACATGCCTCGGACCTTCGGAGAACGATGACTTGACCTTGGTGTTGAACCAATTTGGCAAGTAGACACTCACGATGAATTGGACAATAAGTCTCATTTTGTGAAGCTGGTTCCCTTTCAGTTTATGATGAGCGACCCAAATTCTGCAGAACCTGAGAGCCGTTGTGAGCCACCTAGAATGTGAGACTGGACCTATCTGCAGGTAAGCAAGTCTATCAGGCATGACCCCAGTTCTGATGGCACTGCAAATCATGTAACCATAGTACTGGTCAGTACTCAGGTCGTCAATGACAGTATGTGCAAGCTCAACGAGTGGAGGGCCAACTGTGATTTTTTCAAAGCTCGGATTTATTTCTAACTCAGTGGCAGAGTCCAGCTTCTTGCCAAGAGGACCAGACCATCTGTTGTTTGAAAGAGTCTTGCCATCCAGCTCCTGGATCAGATGTCTGAGTGGCAACTCGTTGGTGTGGAGGTCACAAACAATCCAGACCAGCTTCCTCCCAATCTTCCGCTCTATCCACTGTATGAACCCCCCTTGCCACCCTGTGTTCGTGTTGGTGCTGTCCCCTCCAATGGCCTGTAGGGTCTGGTCTACGTTCCTCTCTCTGAGCCAGTTCACAATGTTATCTGCCACTATCTCAGCTGGTCTCCTGATGTCATCTTTCTCTGGATTGAAATGCCACAAATACTTCCCTCCTGGTTCACTGCAGCAGGAGTAGTGTTCCTCCTTCACCATGGCAGGGAACAACTTGTCAGAATCTCCAACTTTCATGAACACTTTAGTGTCATCCCTTCTCCCATCAAAGAACAAGCAATTGATTCCATTTTCTCTTATCCCCTTATCAAACTCCTCTTCTAGGTTACTGACAAGTTTCTCCTGAGCTCTCCTTACTTTGTTATGATCTATCACCAGGTGAACATCATCAGGTGTTATCAAACCACCGTCAATCCAGGCAGCTGTTGCTATCTCTGCAGTTTCTCTGAGACCAGTGTGGTGTCGCATGCTGGCCAGAGCTATGCTCGGGATATCTTTCCTATTTCGAATCTTATGCCTGGAAGGTTTGGGATCATTATTTTCTGGGTTAGGGACAAAGTCACCATTCTCCTGGTCAGCACTCGGATCAGCCATGGGGAAGTCATTAAACTCTGAATCAGCTTGACTCCAATCATCGGCCTTTTTTACCTCACCCTGGGCCATCTCAAGTCTCTTTTCCTCGGCAACTCTTCTCCTCTTCTGTCTCTCTGTGGCAGCCTCCTGTCTCTTGGACTCCGGAATATCTTGGCTAGAAATCATGAGAGCCCCTATACTGCCAGTCTTCTCTCTCTGTGCTTTGACAAATGCCAGTTCGATCACAGGAATCTTCAGTTCACGCTTGCAAATATAGGAGATGTGGGCCTCGGATTTACAGTCACGATCGCATCCAAACTCAGGACAGAGAACAATTGGGCACTTGCAAGTAATTATGTCAAAAACTGGTCCAGTTGCTTGGCAAAGCTGTCCTTAACTGCAAGGTTTCCTCTCCCAAGAGAGATATCTCTTGCCTTTTCCCAACTGGCTAGCAGTCTCTCACTAATCTTCTTCTGACTTGTTATGACTGGAGGCTTGAACTGAGCGTTAGCCAGAGTTTCCTTGTGCCAAGACAGCTTTGGTCATATCACTGGCAATGTCTTTGTTTGTGTAAGTTCTTTGGTTCTTTTCACTGATTTGCCTGATTAATACACCGTATCTCAAAGCATCTCTCAATGTAGGCAACTCCGACTTCAGGAGCTCTCTCCCAGACCCAAGATAGTGACTGAGATGGCTGGATTTTTGGTTCCTCGTCCTGACACAAGCAGCCATCGCAAATATTATCAACTTATAAATGCATCAGAATGTGAAACAGAAAAAAATATTGTTAGTTGGGTTGTTAAAGAATGAAGTCAGAAAGCAATGTTCACTATTTAATTGTAATGCACTAATGCAGCTGTACGTTAGATTTTCGATAAATTTCACGCTAAAATTTACGTAGCAAAAGGTTGCAAAATATTGAAACTTAAATTATTTTCTGTTTATATATACTAAAATCTACCAAAAAAGTGATGGGCCATTAGTTTTAGCTGATCTTCCCTCCTATGACACACCCTATTATACATGCTTTGGATTGATTCTTGCAGTCCCGGAAGGTATGGCCTTCTTCTGCACATTCAGTGCATATTTTAAGTTCCTTTCGAGGACAGTCTTTTGTTGCAAGTGATTCATGTGCATAGCAGATAAAGCAGGTGAGAATATTAACATATTTCTCCCTTTCTAGTTGTTTAGGGAGTACTGACATGTTGAACCCCAAGATTCCAGATTCCAGGGCCTTGTCTGCCATTGAAATGTCAGTGAATCTCAGCTTTAGGCAATGAGTGTATTGCTTTATTTTTACGACTTCTTCGATTTTTAACCAGTTGTTTTTTATTTCTAGTTCTTCTTATATTTCTTGTGCCGAGTGCTTTCCAAATTCGTAGTCAAGTCCACGTACAAATACTGATCTTTTTGCTTTAACCTCTGGTGGCATAATGACCTGGAGTCCTATGTCTCCAAAGGCTTGCATTCCCTCAGGGCTCAGAATGGTATCCGCATCCCTGTAGTCCCTGCATATTGCAGTGTATCCATCGTTCGACGAGAAAATCCTTGTGAAGGGTACATTGAGTGTACCATACGCTGTTTCAGTTATCTGAGAACGTGAAGGGGCTGTTCTCTTGTCTATAATCTTGTGTCTAACCTTGGTAGCCATTGGTTTATTTGTTTGTGTCTTCCTAGCATATAATTGTGGGTGATAAAGAAGGTTATTGAAGACCCTTCTTAGTGTGCCTATAGGCGACCCCCGGACAGTGGTGTAACTGCACTATCACTGTTTTTCCACTGCCGGATTGGCCTGTGTTCCCCCGACCTCCAACGGACACACACAATCCCACCTACTGTGAGGTGTGCTCCACTGGAGGGGCTCTAGCACGAATACTTAAATATAAGCAGGTGCCTCGGCCAGGGTAAGTAAGGAAGGATTTCAGCAAGAGAGAAAGACCTCAAAACACGTCAGTACTGGCAATCAATAGCTGCCCTCCAGCAGGAGTGTGGGTCACTCACTCTACCCGTGGGGAGGGCTAACTAGAGTTGACAGTCCTGAACGCTCGTGAGGTAGTCGGTGACAGTCGTGGTCGTTTCCAAAGGCGGAGGCCCCCAAGGGGCGTTGCCCCAAAAAAGATTTCTGGGAAGGCCAGTGGTAGACAGAGAGGTCGAGTTGTAGTCAGGTCGTCAACAGTAGAAAGAAGGCTGGCTGCTTAGCAGTGAAGGGTCAGAAGAGAGGTCCGTTCACGGCGAAGTCGGAGGTTGGTTGGTTGTACGGAGAGAAGAGAGCAGTAGCTCTGAGAGTGGGAGAAGGGTAAAGTACAAGGTAAAGTTCAGAAGTGGGAAGTAAAGGAGAAGGTTAACAGCAGGTGGGCTATCCACCTTGCGGAGACGGGTTTTTTTGTCTTCCGTAACTGTGCTGCATTAGAGGTTCATGGTGTTAGGGAAGGCCGGTCTCAGCCAAGCTAAGCTAAGTTATTCTGAGTGTCCTTGGGGCATATTATCTTAGGGTGGGGGGGGGGGGGGTCCCTCCAGGTCCTTGTGGCACTGTAGGGATGATCCTCATCTTTTTTTTTTTTCTTTTTGTGAACTATTTAGGTCTTTATTTATTTGTGGGGTCCCTCCAGGTCCTTGTGTGACTGGAGAGTTGTGCCCATCTTTTGGTTCTTATTTGTTGTATTTTTTATTGTTGTTTTGTTGTTATTGTGTATATAGAGGCTCTGGTTCTTCATTATCATTTTTCCTGCTTCTCGGCCACCATCTGTGTGATGTATTGTTGTTTTCCTCGATTAGTTTGTTTAGTATGGGATCCTGTTCTTGCTGGATTTTTTCCCATATTGCATTTGCTTGGGTGTGTATTCTGATGTTGAGTGGGTCTATGCCGTGTTCTGTGTGTATGTCTTGAACTGTTTGTGTGTATGGTGGTTGGTGTTTTGCCGCTCTTCTGAGGGCTATATTTTGCACTGCTTGATATTTCAGTTGATTAGTTCTTGCGATTGTGTTCAGAGGTATCGGAGGGTATTCTAAGTGTGGTCTGATCAGTGCTTTGTATAGGTGCAATTGCGTGTTGGTGTCCAATTGGCGGAATCTTCTGAGCTTTGTAAGTTGTGATCTTGCCATAGCTATTCTTTCATTGATGTGAGGGATTATTCCGCTTCTGGAAATCTTGAGTCCTAGTGTTTTTCCCTTGGCAATATATGGTATTTGTTGATTGTTGATAATAATAGGGCATGGGTTCGTTTTTGCGATATGAATTATTTGGAGTTTTTGGACATTGGTTTTTATCTTCCATTTTCGTTCATAGTTGTTTATTAACTCTATTTCTCTGCATGTTCTAATGGCCATCATTTGTTTGGATTTTCCCGGGTACCTGATTATCTGTGTAACATCATCTGCGTATGCTATATATTCTGATTGCCGTGGTTGCGGCATATCTGCCGTATATACAGCGTATAACGTTGGTGATATATTGCTGCCTTGGGGAACTCCGCTATAAAGGTTGAAGGTTTGTCCTAGATGGTTGTCAATGATAAGTTTGGCCTTTCTGTTATCTAAGAAATAACATAGTAGTGCTGTGATGTTGGTAGGCATATCCAATTTGATTATTTTATACTTCATTCCTTCATGCCAGACTTTGTCAAATGCTTTTGAAACATCTCTTAAAATTATATTACATTGTTCTTTGTTACTTGCAGCATTTGCGATTGATTCGTATATTAATGCTATTGCTGTATTGGTTCCTCGGTTTTTTCGAAAGCCGTGCTGTCTCGGGTTATATTTATTTTCTTAGTCTAGAAAATTTCTGAGTCTGTGGTTAATTATTTTTTCCAATATTTTACCGGGTGTTTCCAGTAATGAGATGGGTCTGTAGTTTTCTGCTTGAGTATGGTTCTTTCCTGCTTTCGGGATGAGTCTGATTTTGGCTAATTTAAATTTGGTAGGGAAAAAGCCAGTTGCAAGTGAGGCATTGTATATATTTTTGAGCTGTTCGATCATAGTCTGAGGAATGTTTTGTAATGCGATTTTATTAATTTGGCTTATACCAGGTGCTTTATTCTTGAAACTTGCTATTGTTTTTACAATATCATTTTGAGTTAGAGGAGCAATTATTGGGTTGTTGATGTTTAAAGAGTTGAGGTTAATTTTTACGGTGGGTTTCCATTTCTCTGTGTTCTGGTTCAAATATGTTCTGGTTGCCTGTTCTGTTTCTTGGCAGAAGCTTCTATTATCTTCGTCGTTGATTGTGAATATGTTTTTCCAGAATTCTCTAAATATTGGTTCTTTTTCGTGTGGTTCTGTTGCTTTTCTACCGTTTTTGTCCTTAATATAACTCGTTTCTTCCGAATTAGTTCCCATTAGGTTTTTAATTTTTTTCCAGAATGCTTTTGGGTTTCTGTAATCTGCTTGTGTGTCCTGAATCAGCTTGTTCCATGTTTCATTGTGTTTGTTCTTACTTATTTCTTTCAGTTCTTCTTTTATATTCCTGTATAATATTCTGATGTCATTGTTCCACCCGTGTGTTTTGGTGTATTCATATAGATTGGTGAATCTAGTTTGTATCATTTTCTCTTCGTGTGTTAATTGTGCATGTGGTAATGTACGGTATGTTGTTTTTGGGATATTGTTTTGCATTGCTGTTGTTACTTCATTCTACCATTTGTCCAGCGATTTGTCAATCTCAGTTGTGTCTTTATTGTGTAGGAGTGTTGGTTCGTTTTTGCTGAGATCCAATTTAAATTTTTCCCAATTTGCTCTATTAAGTGAAAATCTTGGGATTGATGGAATTTGTATCGGGGATGTGGATAAAGTTGCTATTATGGGTAAATGATCACTGGTTGTTGTGGGTCCAGCTTTTAGATGTACATTTAGATGGTGATGCCTATTGGTTAAAACAATGTCAGGTTTCCCAGTGTTACCGGCTGATACGTAAGTTGCGAAATCGGGCCCAAGGTGAGTTATTGTCCCGTGTTCTGTGAGAGCATGTAGAATTTTTCCTCCTGCGTTTCTGATATTATTTCCTAAGGTTGTGTGTTTTGCATTGAGGTCTCCTATAAAGTATGCTGGATTGTTTTGCCTCATTAGTTTTAAAATATCCCCTGTAGGGAATATTGGCCTTCTGAATGTTAAATAAGAAGTTCCGATTAATATTGGGCCTCTGGTTGTGTTTACTTCGGCTGCAAGAAAGTTGCTATGAAAGTTGTCTATGATTTTATATTGTATGTTGCGTTTTATAGCTATTGCTATGCCGTCGTGTGGTTCATCGTGTATGTTCATTTGATGTACATGGTAGTTAAAGATCTTGATTTTGTCACCTTTTTTCCGACCATGTGCGTTGATAAGAATGATGTCTGGGTCTATTGTGCTGTATATGTTGGTGAGTTCTGATTTCCTCGTCAGATTCCAGGCAAGGACGTTGTGCTGGATTATCTTTAATAATTTATTTTGTGTAATCGTGGATCCCGAGAACTTGGTGTAGGGTGTTTGCTGGCTCGTGTATCTCCTGGTGAGTGTCTACTCCTTTCCTCCTTCAGTCCCGTTCTGATTTTCTTAAACTTGGTGACATCCACTCTTTCGATTCTATTATATTTGGTATTTAAAAGTCCTGCAGTTATCAATTGGTCTATATAGGTTTCTTCTACCCTATCGTCTTCGTAGGTGAATTTTACAGTGCCTTCCTTAATTTCCTGCAGAAGTCTGTCATTTGATATTGTAGGTGGTGTGTTGACTGAGTAAAAGCGGATGCCGATCTCATTGCCTAGGTCTGCTGGCTGCACATCGCTTGGTGAAGATGGGGGGGCACGATGGCCAGAGTGGGATTCTTTTCTTAATTTTGCTTTGGTTGGATCAACTTTTGCAGATTGTGATTTCTCTGTTTGCTGAGTTGTGGAGTCTGATGATTTGCGGTGTGGTGTGACTTCTTGGGTGATAGGGTCTATTTCCATGACGGTTTCTTCTGTGCCTAGTTTGGTTTTGTGCTCCTGTGGTTTCGTTACTCCCAGGCTACTCTCGGTGACGATTTTAAATATTTCTGTTGAGGGGGCGTCGTCTGGAAATTTTACCTCTGGCAGATTGTTTGCCGCAAACATTTCTCTAATCGTTTTTCCGAATGTTCCTGGTTTTGCAATGTTATTAAGGTGTGCATGTATGATACTAGTTAGGATCGTGAAAGGTAATCCTTCACTCAGATTGAGGTATGTAGGCTGCATGAGGGGATTTTCTTTAGTTTTCTTCAGGACTTTGGAAGTGGTATCTTGTAGCTTTGCAATTGCTGCGTATGTTTTGTTGGGGCCTGTTTCAATCTTCTTATTTGTTCTTTCTTTTTCTCTCAGGTTTCTAATTATTTCTTTTCTTATGGGACAACGCGCTGCTAGTGTTCGGTGGTCCCCATTGCAGTTCAGGCATTTTGGGCTATCTTTATTGCTACATTCTCTGAATGTGTGGCCCTCTGTTGCACATTCGGAGCAGAACTTCTTATCTTTTAGTGGACAATTTACGGCTATATGATTATATTTGTAACAGTTCCAACAGGGTGTTATTGGAAAAAATTCCTCCTGCTCAATTTGATGTTTTGTCAGATGGTAGTGGGAAATACAGAGGCCATTCTCTAGGGCTTTTTGTGCCATGGAGATCTCTCCAAATCTGACCTTCATCATGATAGGAGCACCAGGCATTAGCACAACCTCCTCGACTCTGGCCCATGTGTTCTTCTCTTCTATGTTATTGGCAATATCACTTGGTGTTTGTTTCAGTATGTTCTTATCTACCCTTTTAATTACTATGGATTTTTTGGCTCGTAGTTGTGGTGGTATTACTATTTCGAATCCTTGTTCTTTTAATTTCTTTGTTGATTCATCTGAGAGCATGTTGTCTACATCTTTTTCTTCAAGGCACAAGACTATGTAGGAGTCCTTTGTTTCTATTAATGCGGCGAATTTGATGTTTAGCTGGGCACACAGTAGTATACCCAGTTCCTCCTTACGTTTTTCCGATACGCCCCCCAAGAGGGAGCGTACCCGTATCCTGTTTCCGGTTGTCCTAGTCATTGCATTTGGTCGTTCTCCGTGGCATCAGTCTTAATATGGTTTTTACAGTCACCCTACCTATTCCAGGCGAGCAACCGAAACACAGGAATTACAGCACCCCCCACCGCCACTTGCTGGTCGAATGGTCGTAGGGTGGTTCCTGTGTCACTCACCCAGTAACCCCGTTAGGGGAACCTATATCCCTATTGTTGAAATTGCTCACTTATAGGCGTGAACTTGAGGTGTACCTATTCGGGGGAGGGGTGGAGGATTAAGGATTGCGACCCCCTTCCTAGGTGGAACACGCACGATCACGGTTTCCCAGGAAGGCTCGGCAGAGGGGTGGGTTCTGCTCCTACCCCCTTTCGTGTTCACAAACCCCTACAGTGGGGGTGAACAGTTACAGGGGGGACCCAAGGACGAATACACCTCTAGGGTGCAGGTCCCCAGGCCAGAGCGAAAAAAGAAGGAAGATCAAGGTAAAACAGCCAGAGGTGCAAGTGACACCAGTGGGATCGCGGCCCAAATCCGCTACAGAAAGCCGTTAGAGATCACCCGTTCAGGGCCGCCTCTGATCAGGAGTCACCCCTGATCAGTAGGGAGGCACAGAAAGGGCGTTGTCTCCAACGAGCTTACCGGTTGTGTGTAGTGATGGTGGTGAGGTGGTCGATTTCGTTCAGGTCGTCAACGGTTGAAAGACAGGCTGGCAGGCTTTAGCAGTGAAGGTTCTGGAGAGAGGTAGAGAGATGCAAAGTGAGCGGCGCTGCTGATTGGCTGAGGTGAAGGCGGTAACTGCCCAGTCCGAGAGCGTCTGACTTAAAGTCTGCCGCGATTGTTAACTTAGCTCTTAATCTTAAGTGAGGACAAAATGAAAACTTCAGTTCGCATGCTGAAAACAAACTTAAGATTGTCGTAGCCCAAGACAGTCGTGGCTAAAGACTATTTTGCAGCGTCAGCTGACATCCGTCAACCAATCAGAGTGCACGATACAAATATTTTTCTGTCCCTTCAGCCAATTGCAGATCGGATGATATGACGCAATAGCACTAGACTTGAAACACATATGGACTAAGAAGACCTCTCAACAAGATCTCCTGCTGGACCCGGAACTGTGAAGACCGCCCTCTCTCTGCTGCCATTGTTTGGCCATCTTCCCGGACCAGACCATCCACCACTGACATCGTCGACAACAACTCACGAGCGTTTTCGGTTTATCGAGCATTAGCTTGCCCTCCCCACTGGTGGTGTGAGTGACCCACACTCCAGCTGGAGAGCAGCTATAGCGCGATATTCCCGACGTGGTTTGAGCTCTTTTCCTTCTACTGCTATTTTTCCTTTTTTCGCTCTGGCCTAGGGACCTGCACCCTCAAAAGTGTATTCGTCCTGCGGTCCCCCCTGTAACTGTTCACCTCCCTCCCAGGAGATTGTGAACACGAAAGCGGGTTGGAGCAAGAACCCATCCCAGCCGAGTCTCTCCAGGAAAACCGTGATCGTGCGGGTCCACCTGGAAAGAGGGTAGCAATCCTCATCCTTCCCCAATAGGCACACTTAGCTCACGTCTATAAGTGAGCAGTCACATACACTAGGAAGTAGGTTTCCCCAACGGGGCTCCGGGAGAGAAGATCAGGAACCACTCTACGACCACCTGGCCATCATTGCCTGTGGGGAGTGCTGAAATTCCTCTACTACTTACTCAACCGGAACAGGTAGACTCTTAAAAAAAAACAAAAAAAAAACACCACAACCACAGGTTATGGAGCGCGTACGCCCTCCTAACCGCGACCCCCGCCTGAACCGCCAACCTGACGACCCGAACCACGACAGGCTCCGCACAGAGAAAGAGGACCAGTTACGCGCCTTCAACGAAGCCCTGAAAAGCAGGAACACTGCCACCACCTCCAACAACTCCACCACCACTGTTACCGCCACTGAGGACGACAACTGGACGAAGGTTGAAAACAAAAAACGCCGACGTGCTTTTTCGGGAAACGAATGTCGTCAAGCAGCCCAAAAGGCACCCATCACCACCACCAGCTCACCTCCAACGACACTGCCAAAATTCCGGATCTCGAAAACGGACACAAAAACGACATATGCCGCCATCACAGAGATGGAAAAACTAAATCCACTGGCCAAGTTCTCAGTGCGGCCCAACCTAAAGGGGGAGATGATTATTCACCCCAAAGACAAGGACTCCGCCACCACCCTCGACACTTACCTTCAAAACACCACCACCGTTGCATCAACCAAGCTGGACCCCGCCCAGAAACTGATGAAGTCGGTAATCCTCCGGTACCCAAAGGAATTACCCCTCGAACCCCTGGAGAACCACCCGAGGGGTGCTCTCCCCCGTCCGACAAGACGGCCACCACAAAACAAGTGCTCATAACGCATTACGGTTCCCCCCCCCCCCCCCCCAGCACCACAGATCTCAAAACCTGGGGGATCTACGAAGTGAGGCCCTTCGTCCCAGAGCCCCTGCGGTGCTTCAGATGCCAGAAATACGGGCACCATCAGACAAGGTGCACGTACAAGGAAATCTGGGCAGTCTGCGCACAGAAGCACGGCACACACTCCTGCCTCATCAAGTTGAAAAATGGAGAAAAAATTGCAAACACCACGCCTGGAATCCTGGATGCTCCGAGAGGACAAAGAGGGTCCAGGCAAACCGACCAGCAGCAAGACCGGCCCCCACCGCCTGCACACCAGCCCCACCAAGTACCTTCGTGTGGGGAACCCAAAGGCCAAAACAACACAGCCAACCTCCTCAGCCGGTCAACACCCAAAGTGCAGCCCAGTTTCCTGGCCTCACTACGGCCACACCTCAGCCACCCAAGCAGCAGACAACGACAACCACGAAAAAGACAAAAGAAGTACACACCAAGGCACCAGAAGGAATGATACACGTATCAGACCTAGCCAAGGTACTGACAACCTTCGCAGAGGGCCTAGCCGGACTACTGGGCCACAAGATCCAACCCACACAGGTCCAAATACTCATGGGGAGCGTCCTCGGGCAAGTCGCCACAGCTCCAGCCACCTCAGTGGAGGAAGCCACGCCGGTCCTCACACGAGTGACAGCCGAGGTACACTCTACACCGAAAAAGGCCACCAGAGAACCAAAGATACCGACAGCTCCCAGAAAGTAACTGGACGTTTCAACTCCTCTGAACCGAACCACGGCCCAGAAGGCAAAAACCAAAGAACAAGAAGATATGAACCTGATCCAGTCGGAATCGGATCTGAACATTTCCATCGAGGACCACCAGAAGTCCCCGATGAAACAGTGGTGGAAAACATCAGCACCCTGAACATCCTTACACGGAATGCTCAGGGCATCAAAAACAAGAAACACCTCCTGCAAGAAGCAGCAGCCAAGGACAAACTTGACATCATACTGCTACAAGAAACACTTCTACAAGAACACCACTGTTTCAAATTCAGTGGTTACAAGACATACAGGAGGCATTTCACGCAGGCGTCAACAAGAGGATGTATGATCTTGGTCAAGTCAAGCATACCCTCCTCCGAGGTCATGCAGCAATTTCCATGTGGGGAAAACATCGAGACACAGACCGTCAAAATAACACTCCAAGAACGGGAATTAACTGTTCGCAACATTTACAAGAACCCAAGAGGCTCACTGGAGGTGACTCAATTATTAGCTTCAGCCGCTGACCACGCCACACTCATAGGAGGGGATTTCAACGCACATCATCCCTTCCCAAGCTCGGTAAGCCCCACAAATGAAGACGGCCTACACCTATACACCACCTTTCAAGACACACCCGAGATCTGCCTCCTGAACACCAGAGAGCCCACCCACATTAGGGGAGGAAGGCTAGATCTAACCTTCGTTTCCAGTGGACTACAGCCTTCGGCATCCTGGCAGCTACACCCCACGCTGACCAGCGACCACTTCGCCACCCTAACAACGCTGAAGGTGAACAAACTCCCCACTCCACCCCCGCCGAGATGGAGATACAATACCCAAAAGGCAGACTGGGGACTCTTTAAGAAACACCTGGCTAAGTGGCGCGAAAAATCACAGCCGGCCGGCGCAGCACCCGTGGACGAGACAACCCTCCACCAATAATTGGTCGAGGCGTTTCACCAAGCGGCAGAAGAGGCTATCCCAAAAACAAAACCCACATCAAGACAGTACAATGATTACTGGTACTACTGTCCCAGGGTGAAAGAACTCAACCACAGAGTGAACATGGCCCGAAGAAACTACAGGAGACATCCCACGGAAACAAACAGACATCTCCTGCAAGTCATAGTTAAGGATACCAGGGAAGAGAAGGAAGAAATAAAAAACGTAAGCTGGTTCAAGTGGTGCTCCGAACTGAACGCGCGCACCTCCCTTGGCAAGATGTGGGCCCAGATCCAAAGGGCATCTGGGAAGGCAACACCACCACCACCAACCCATCCCAACCCAGAAGAGGAAGCCGAGAGACTTGCAAAACTGTTCTCTGACCGAGCAGCAACGAAAAACCTCCCGAGACAGGCGGAGGAGACACAACGGCGTCTGCGACAAGTCAGACTCCAGATGATCGAAGAGGCCTGCAACAGTGAAGATGACACCGACAGACCTTTCAACCAGCAAGAACTCCAGAAGTCGCTAAAACGAAGCAAGGACACAGCACCAGGGGCCGACAGGATAACCTACTCCATACTTTCCCATGCCGGTAAAGCCGGACACGAGGCTTTGCTACAAGTCATCAATGCTTCGTGGACAGCACAAAGACTTCCACCGGAATGGAAGAAGGCAGATATACAGCCCATTCCGAAGCCCAGAGAACCAGACAAACCGAGGCCCATCTCCCTTCTCAGCTGCATGGCGAAGACGGGAGAAAGAATGACTCTCAACCGACTCAAGTGGAAAGTAGGCAGCCCACACCCTCACATTTTTGCTTACTCCGAGAACACCGGCACAGGCAACAACATCGCCGAGATACTCAGCACAGTGGACTACAAACCAGCTCTGGTGGTCTTCCTCGACCTGGAGAAGGCCTTCGAACTAGCAAATCCACTGGCCATTATAACGACGCTCGCTGAAAAAGGCGTCAAAGGAAGGTTGCTGGGGTGGATCCAGAACTACCTCACACAGAGAGAAGCAAGATTACGCTTTCAGGGAGCAACCTCAAGCTACAGGGTCCATGAAAACGGAACCCCACAAGGAGGCATCCTCAGTCCAATGCTGTTCAATGTCCTGATGGAAAATCTTGTCAAACTTCCTTTCAGACAAACAGCCAAGCTCCTATGCTATGCAGACGACTTACAGCTTATAGTAAGAGGATCAAACAGACTAGCCAACACGCAACACGCACTCCAACTTATAGAAGAGGAGTGCAACAGACTTGGACTCAAGATAAATCCAGTCAAGTCGAAAGCGATGGCCATCTGCACAGACACACCAGACAAGATGCTCTCCATACAAAACACGCCGGTAGTCTGGACCAACACCCACCAGTGTCTTGGAATCTGGTCTGACCAGAAACTCACTTTCAAGCCGCAACTCGAGTATCTCAGGGACAGGACGAAGAGCAGACACAATATAATGAGGTCGCTCACCAGCACAACCGCAGGAGCAAACCTTCATGTGCTCAAAGCCTACTACACGGCCGCCATCAGAAGGCTGGTAGATTACAGTGCTCCAGCACTCATTGGACTAAGAAAAGACCAAATAGCTAAGCTAGAAGTCATCCAAAATAATGCTCTCAGGACCATGCTCGGAGCACCCATGTGGACCAGAATTTGCAATTTGCAAATGGAAACTGAACTACCACCCCTGGCAGTACGAGTCAAGCAGGTGACAGCCGGTCTCCTCGCCAAAATCTGTAGATCAGATAAGCCCACAGCTGCCAAAATTCGAATCAGTGCCTCCCTCCACCTCGACCACAGAGTGCGAGGGGCCACCTGGTCGCACGAGGCAAGCGAGGTCATCCGACACCTGCAAGCAGAAGCACTCGTCAAGAACAACCAAGACACATGAGACAATGGTTACGTAGTTCCTCCACCATGGAGCCCTCCACCAGCCACATTCAAAATTACCGACCTAGGTGATAGCAAAGCCAACCTCCAGAAGGAGGACCTCAAAAAAATTAACTCTGGAAGCCATAGCCACCGAGACACCGACTGATGCAGCATCATACTTCACAGACTGATGCAGCATCATACTTCACAGACGGCTCGGTGGACCCACAACATCATACATCCGGAAATTGCTAGAATGTATGAACCATGGGACTACTGAGTCTAAATGGATCCAAACTACAGCTACACATATGAAGATATTTGGACTAGACCACCTGTACAAAGTTGAGACACAACAGCGCTTCCTGCCACCCTGGCGGACAGTTCCCTTCGATATCACAATACCGACGTATCCGCCTAAAAAATTAATTATACAAAGCATTTATCTCCAACACACTGCCAAATTGAGAGCTCTTGAACACATACACACTCTACAGACTGATGATAATATCACACAGACCATCTACACTGATGGGTCTCTAAACACCGCCTGTGGGAGGGCTGGAAGTGCTATTGTTGTGACTCAACCTGACGGTAATATAATTGAGAAAGGAGTTAGAATTAACAACTGGGCATCCACTCTACAAACTGAATTAGTTGCCATACTCACAGCTATTAAATTCATTGAAACCACTTTTACTGACAGTCTCATCATCACTGACTCTCTATCCTCACTACTTGCCCTTGGTACCCTCGACTCAGGTTGTCACGCTCTTGTCTCTGAAGCCAGACACAAATATGCGTGCCTTGTTGACCGGGGTGTCAGGGTCAAACTGTTGTGGATCCCCTCTCACATAGGCCTCATAAAACATGACAGAGTTGATGCCCTCGCCAAACTCGCGTCTAACAAAGACACCGTTGAATACAATTTGGGTCTGTCAAAAAGAACCCTTAAAACTGTAATTAGGAAAGAACTTATTGATGAGTTTGACGCAAGTAGACAAGTGCAAACAGGCACTAGTCAATCCATAGTTTACCATGATGAGATGTATCAAGTGAAACACGTTTATGGAGCAAGTAACAAGATCACTAGATTACAAGATGTTGTAACAGCTAGATTAAGGTTAGGATATAAGTACCTTTGGCAGTATGTTCCTCAAGCAGATGTAAACAAAACTAAATGTAAAGTGTGTGGCCATACATATGGCCACACACTTGAACACTACGTCCTCGACTGTGTGAAGATAGAACCTTTTAGGGACAGGTCCAAGCACACTGTGTGTGAAATGGCACAACACTTCATCTCTAATGGCAAGATAGCCGACATATTAAGATTGTATCCACTTTTTTGCACTTAGTATCTATGTCAGTTCTCATGTACAGAACCAAATACGCAATGTGCTTGAATACCTCCCACGTAAATGTGAATAACAAAGTGTGAGGCCAGACATACTGCCTCACACGCCTGTTCTCACGCATTTGTGAATAAGTTACCCTTTATGTATAGAACTAAACAAATAATGTAAATGAAATACTGTGTAACTTTCAGTGCCATAATATCCTGACAACGGGGGTTAATTATTATGACCCTTTGTAAACCCTACTCTGTAATCCTTTTGCGCTACCGCTCACAGGATGAGTGTGGGGTGCACAATAAAGTAGCCGCTGCAAGCGGCAAAATCAAAAAAATCGGAGCGGCCTTCTACACCCAAGGTCAGACCCTCCGATGGAGACTTTCTAATGACTGCTCCACCCTACAAACAGTGCTGGTAGCAATCTCAAAGGCCCTACAACACGCTGCAACACAACACAACAAGTCCATCATAATTCACACGGACTCGAAATCAGCCATGCAGGCGCTGCAACACAGTCAACCAAGAAACAACGTCCACATCATAACCTCGATCCTCGCGCAGCTACAGGAATTAAAAAGACAAAACCGCCCAGTCGTCTTACACTCTATTCCCAGTCATGTAGGGATCGGGGGAAACGACGTGGCAGACGAAGCAGCCAAAGCAGCCACACGTTCTACTAGCGTACACATTCAAGTTCCAGCAAGCGTGCAACAGATCAAGAATCACCTCAGAAAGACTAGCGAGCTCCTGTCGCGATCCCACTGCCCTTTATACCTGGGGAGTGAAACCTACCCCAAGTTATTAACAAATAAAGGAACAAATAGGGAACACGGCAATAATTATCCCCACATAAACCTACTCAACTAAATGTACTTGAATAAGTATGAACAGGTTGAAATAAGTAAGTCACAAAAGGGAAGATAATTAATTAATTCAATTTATGGTCTAAAGGGAGTAATGACTAGCAAACATGAATTTAAGGGTATAAGTAATTGTATATTAAAATAAGAGTGATGCCGGAAGGGTGAAAATATACCGTAAAGAGTTAGACCAAACGAATATTACTTAACATAACTATATTACATACACATACAATATATACAGTATATACAGCAATCACTACAAAATGATTATTTCCTACCAAACAGGAGATTCCTTACCACCAGGATCCCTTCCTAGGCTTAACTAAACGTGTCACTAATACCTGATACCCCTAGGGCATTGCAGAAGACTGGACAAGGCACTAGACAAGGGTCAAGGCTAGAGAACGAATGGACACGTCTACCCTATGCTACGGTTTTTCGTTACTGGGGAAGCGTGGGCACGCCGAGGAGCGCATCTCATATCACATGATCCAGGACATTAGCTGGATATTTTATATAATTAATTAATACTACTCTTGAGTTGACTTAACAGAGTAAGACAATGATGCATATTAATAACATACATAAATATACAATTAAACCTAAGTGACTAAGAACAATAAAAATATAATAAGTACAATTAACAAATTATTAATAGCTTGTATGAAATGTAGGAGTGAACATATGCCTCACGCTATTCGAGTTCCCGAGCGCTCAGGCACGTGACACTCCACATCCAAAAGAGCCTCCTTCAGGCATTTAACGCTGGTTCCCAATCAGCCAAATGGTACCTGGCGGCTACAAAAGGGGAACCACCTTTCGCAGACAAGAAAACACCAAGACAAACCCAAGTTAGCCTTCATTGACTACGACTACGGTACAAGTGCTCCTAGCAGATGATCGGAAATGACGTCATGGAATGCACCTGCTGTCTGGAGCCAGCAGCCAACCCACTTGAACACTATCTCCTCGACTGTGAAGTGACACAAAGCCTCAGAAACAGGACTCAAAACTCCCAAGAAGCACACACAACACCAGAGGCCACTCTAACCCGAAAGGCCCAAACAAACCACATTCATCACCTTCTCCGGGTCATCACACGATACCCACCAACCAGATAGCTTAGAAAGTATCCTCTCCCAGCAAGTGCGGACCCCAGTTCGGGGGGCGCGCCACTCAGAAATTGACCACGTCCAAGAGTGGGGGTTGGTGGTAAGCGTCCACTGATCGGGGGTCCGCTCACACTTGCAACCTGCAGTATCCTTCCAAATCTGCAGGTAGGACCACCTCTAATCCCAATCCGGTCTGGCTGCTCCAGGAGCTCCAGCCGAAACCACCAAACGGGCCTCCTATAGGCAAAGGGCCGTGTCGGATGTAAGGGCGGAAACGATCTTCCAGCTAGTTACGGCTGCTAACTCGCTCGTTTGCTGGTGCAGACGATACTTGGGGTGGTTGGACAAAGGTGAGAACGGCAGCGACTATCTGCGTCACGGGCAGATTCAACCCAGCCGTCATACAGTCAGTATCTAGCTACCCTGCTGTCCGTCAAATTCTGGCTGTGATCTCATCATAGGTCCTGGACTCGTGGGCTGTGTTCCCAGACCTTCACCTATCAACTGCCAACTCTCTGGTCATCTACCGCTACCGCATACCACGACCGTCAGTTCGTCACATTCCGTCTGTTCCCCGGTGTTCTCCTGCCATTTCAAGACGTCGCTCAAGTGTGGAGTTGAATGGACGCTTCCCTACCCTGAGTGTGCATCACCGTGTTCCAGAACCTTCCCCCAGGGCCACTGCCATAGGAAATATTTGTTCATGGTTAGATTCTATAATTGTTTGATTCCATTAATTGCTGACTCCCCTTTATTGTTCGATTCTATTAATTGTTGACTCCATTAAATTGTTTGAATCCATTAATTGCTGACTCCCATTATTTGTTTGATTCCTTCAATTGTTTGCTTCCTTTAATTGTTTGACTCCATTAACTGTTGACTGCCTTATTTGTTTGACTCCCGTAATTATTTGTGGTTTGTTGAGTGGTGTCAGAGTTTTGTGTTATATTTTTTATAGTAAAGAGATGCCAATCTCAAACGGTTGTTTGTTATTCCTCAGAAAACCATGGTCCTTGACTTTCCTTTATTAAGATCCTGATTAGCCTGGTAAGGGATTTCTATCCCTAAGTCCCAGGCCTTTACATCGGACTACGGTCCGACAATCTCAACAACAACAACAAACTGCCGCGATTGCTAACTTAACTCTTAATCTTAACTGAGGACCAAATGAAAACTTCAGTTCGCATGCTGAAAACAAACTTAAGATTGTCGTAGCCCAAGACAGTCGTGGCTAAAGACTATTTTGCAGCGTCAGCTGACATCCGTCAACCAATCAGAGTGCACGTTACAAATATTTTTCTGTCCCTTCAGCCAATTGCAGATCGGATGATATGACGCAATAGCACTTGACTCGAAACACACATGGAAGACCACATTCACCACAATGCGCGGCCACATAGTATTAGCTGCGAATCAACATATTCACAACTGAGGTTTATTTATTCCTTTATTTTATATTTATTTATTTATTTAAGTATTTGTTCATTTATTTATTTATTTATTTATTTATTTATTTATTTATTAATTATGTATATATTATTTATTTATTTTTAATTTTTTATTTTTTATTTATTTACTTTCATCTGCTTTATTCTATAATTATATTTATTATTTCTGTTTTTATTAACATTTCTTTAATTATTTATCTTACCTTCTTTCTTCGTACTTGAGATAAATAAATAGAGAGGGGTGGTATGTGTGACCGTTACCCTCCCGACTTTTTAAAGAAAAATAACGAAATATATTTTGATTTTTTATAGATTGCATTTAAAATACCTTCCCGTTGTATTACATGATCAAAATTCACAAAAGACCACACGCTACGGCTAAAAGCAGTGCTGCCCAAGTGAACGCTGGGCCAGTTTGGTCACTTAAGACAACCCAGGAGTGGAATTAAGTTTCCAAGATCCCAGACTCTAGCGCACTTAAATTGCCTTGTGCATATGGTCTTAGCTAAGGCAGATGAATTAAGTGTGTTTGCAGAGAGTTACGAGCACCAGCAGAGACTTAAATATGTTAGTGCATCCAGGCCCTGGTTTCTTCCTGTACTATCACTAGGCAAAGTAGTAGACCAACCGCCGGAACAACTAGTAAGTTGAAAAGTGGTGAAATTTATGGAAATAAAATGTAGCCTAATCGAAACTAACCTAACATAGCCCAACATGACTAATCTAACCTAATAATCATGAGATAAATTTATGTGGGGTTTTTGTAGTCTATTGCCGACTGTTCATTCATATTTGGATAATTCATAAATTTCATGCTAACAAAAGCCAATTTTCTTCCTTTGTACATAGGTTCTTTAGATAATATTTAGTGTCTATAGAGTAGCTAATCTATTGTTATTATTATCAGTAGTAGTAGTAGTAGTACAACGGCAGCACACCCAAAGTAATAAACTTAACAACTAGTGCAACAACTGTCAGTGAATTTGAGAAAAAAGTAACTGTAGCGCAGGAGGTGGGCGCCTCAAACTGGCTAACAAAGTTACCGATAAGAGCAATGGACTTCAGCCTTAAACAAACAAGAATATACAGATGGTATGCAAGAAGGGTGGCTTCGTACGCATGAGGCATGACGAAGTAAGGAATCTCACAGTGAATATGTTGAAGGAAATCTGCCACGACGTCACGGCGAAATTGACCCTCCTTCCATTGGACAGTGGGAATCTCCATCACAGGACTTCCAACACATCCAACAAAGCCCGCGTGGACGTCAGTATACGAGAGTTCTTGACGTGGGGACAGTAGCCTTGATATCAGTATATTCGCCCCCATTGCTGCATGTCACCGTGACCTGTCTCTCGAGGCTGCACACAGGAAGAACAAGAACGACAAACCAGGGCGTATATTGGAGAGAATTCAGAACATGGATCAAGGCAGTTTCACTCCTCTGGTATTTGCAACATCTGATAGGATGGGACCATTGAGGTATAATATGGTGGAGGCGGCATCTGCTCGGAAAAGTGAACCCATCGTGAGCGCGTAACGTCCATCTTGTGGATGTCAGAGATGCTCTCCACTCGCAAGTAATACTCACCTCCTCACAATGTGCTGGTGGCAGTTTCCTTTCTTTCCTTTGTTTTTGTGTTTCTATAGTGTATAACGTCAGTATCCTGCGCTGCATATGAATGTACAGCAAAGTTCAACAAAACATCAGATACTTCATTTACATTTCACCGGGAAGTAATATCTAAAATAATGTAAAACTTAGGCCCCCGTGCACATGCAATTTTTATTCGACCAACAGTTTAATTGCATAAATGAGAACCATTGAGCCAAATGCAAGCGCGTGCACATGCAATTCGATAGATGGGCGACTGAAAAGTTTGTGGCATGCCCCAACTTGTGCGCAATGGATTAGTTGGCCAACTCGCTTGTGCATGCAGGTTTCAGCTTGTGAGAGCCCACTATCAGCGAACTGTAGGCCGACTCTCACCTCAGTCCGAAGGCGAAGTCTTCACCGTTTGTACCTCGATAGTGTGTTGGTTTGTTTGAAATGGAAATGGATGCAGATAAGGATTGAATCGAAAATTTAATTAGTATGGTACAAAATAAACTACCTATATATAATAAGTTACTGAAAGAGTACGCGGATAGAAATGAAAAAACTAAATGTGGAATGAAGTGTGTGAGGTGATGATTCTTAATTGTACTGATTGTTCACCTCAGGAAAGAATGATGGAATGAAAGTAAAATTCTCTCTGTATTGATACTTTAATTTTAATTAATTATATGAAATAATTATATGTATTATGAACAAAGACACAGACAAAAATTTGATATTGATACTTTACTTTTAATTAATTATTTAAAATAATTATATATATTACGAACGGAAGCATAAGACTTTTGATATTGATACCATACTTTTAATTAATTATATAAAATAATTATGTACATTATGAACAAAAGACACTGACAAAAACATAAGGCTTTTGATATTGATACTTTACTTTTAATTAATTATATAAAATGATTATATATATTATTAACAAAGGCACACTAACAAAATACTACACTACACACAGAAGGTGTGAAAGCGAGCTATTATAATAAAAATTTGCCTCCTTGTCAGAACATGTTCTGTTTGTTAAATAAAACAACGACAAATATATTTTGGGTACTCAAATGCCTTAATAATGTTACTGTCAGGCTAATTATATTTTATCATACTGCCAAGGTACAGATCCTTGCGGTGATGTGAAATAGTTCAATTCAATTTAATTTCAATATTTATTCTTTGATAAAGGAAGCGGGATCCTAGTGCTGTCACTAGATACCCCTGTACAATAACGCCAGAGGCATATGGTAAGTGCCACTAGTATATACAAATATTATAAAGGGGCTTACTAAAGACTAAGGAAGGAAGGATATTCCTTCAACACATCATCAATATTATTTACATAATATCTAACCAGTATGAGGAGGATCATCGTATCTCCGTCAGGGGGTCGTGGAGTGGTGGCCCAGCAGACGTCACGGAAGCGTTGTGCATGGGAACATCTCAGAAGGTAGTGGACAAGGGTGCGGCTGTCGGGTCTTCTGCATTATGCACAAGATCGTCGCTCAGGGGATGCGGGGATACCAATCTCCCAAGCAACGTCATACCCAATGAAGATACGGGCAGCAATCACTTCCCTTTTCCGCGACCCTTTCCCATAGACATACGAGAGGTCAGGAAGATTACAGAGGACATCGTACCAGATGGGCGGGGAATCCAGGGGGATGGCTGCTTCCCGAGCTTCTCTCTGTTTGCGTCGAATTTGGGTCCTAAGCTATAAAAGTGTTCGAGGAACAACGTAGTCAGGTGCGGCCTTGTTACAGCCAGTCTTGGCAAGGCCATCTACTGCCTTATTCCCCAATATACCGACATGACTGGGTATCCATAGGAATGTCACAGGACATCCTGCATCCTGAAGTGTGGATGTTAACCATTTTCCCCTGATCCAAAAGCGATCCCGTCGAGAGCAGACCTGGAATCACAGCAAGGAGAGCTTTCAGTTCAGCCTGAGTGGAGGATGCCCCGTCAGAAACTCTGAAAGAAAGTTTGATAGACTCAGGGGAATCAGGATGGGAGATGTAGACACCAGCCCCGGCCCTACCCGTAGCGGGGTCAACAGAGCCATCAGTGTAGAGGATGACCCTACTTGGGACCAGTGGGCGATCCTGGAGAGGTGATATTTGCAGAGAATAACAGGGTTCACGTGGGATTTCGGGAGCGGTCCACCGAGGGCAATCACTTCAGGTTGAAAATCCAGCCAGGGAGAAGGAGACGAACCAACAGCAGGGCTGACAACAATATCAGGCAGGAGGTTGTGCTCTTGAAGGGCTCGGATGAGTGACCATCGCCACTGTCTTCTAGATGGAGGTCGGCCTCGGACAGCAGGAGTCAAGTTGGCTTGGACATAGTTGCCCCTAGGATCCCGTAGAATGGAAACGATAGTTTTAAGGTAAAACTCCTGGACACGATCCTGTAAGGAGGAGAGACCAAGTTCGGTATATAGAGAAATAGAGCTTGTCCACTGAGGGGCCCCAAGAATGATGCGAGCAGCTTTCCTCTGGATAACTTCGAAACGGTTGACAGCAGTCCGACTAATGTTGACGAGGGCAGGGGCGGCGTAGTCGACACAGGAACGGACAAATGACTTGTTCATGGTGAGAATTTTTTTTTTTTTTACAGGAATTAGCCCACCCGGGCACAGGTCAAACGACCCACAACGGGGCCTGGGGTGCGAAAAAGAAAGAGCAGCAAGAAATTGAAAATAGAGAACAAAAAGGTTATACTGTGATAATCAACACCACGAAGATGCAGGAAAACCAGCTTTTTAAAGTGAGACAGATTGTATAAGTATGGAAACACAGAAGAAGGCAGAGCATTCCACAGTTTGGCTGTGTGAGGAAAGAAGGAGGTACTATAACGGGTTATGTGACCAACATCCACAGAGAAACGGTGGGCACCGCGGGCAAGACGTGTGTTACGAGCCCACGGCCTTGCCGGCGGTACACAGGATGCCAAATCCTACGAATATTGCCTGTTAAAGTACCTGTAAAAGAGAGAGAGTGACGCAACATTGCGGCGAAGAGAAAGGGGAGAAAGATTATCGACTAAAGGAGGAGAGTTAATAAGACGAAATGCCTTTGATTCTACCCTCTCTAATAGTTGGACAGAAGAAGAGCCACCCCAGATATGAGAGCAGTACTCCAAGTTAGGGCGAATGAACCCCTTATATACTTGGAGCAACTGCTCAGGAGTGGTGGCACCAAGGGAACCCCTGCACATGGTAGAAAGGGCAGCGAGACGCCGAAAGCATATTCGAGACATATGCTTTCGGACTTCAGGGGTCTGACAACGTGTGCGAGTTACATACACACCCAGATATTTTGTCTCATTAACTCACTCCAAGGGCGTTCCTGATAAGAGAAGGGGGGGGGGGGGGGGGAGGTACAACACGACCGTGCCACATGGCGTTTGTTTTCGCAGTTGAAAGAAGGTAACCAAGAAAATCACACTCCCTGGAGACTAGATCAAGGGCTTCCTGCATGCTGAGGTAGTCAGTGGCTTGGAGGAGGACATCGTCGGCATATCCTGAGTGGACAACTTCTGTCGGCCACTGGAGAGAAGCAATGGAGTGCATGAGAGTGATAAACAAGGTGAAACTCAGGAGTCCACCTTGAAGGGAGCCGAGGTTTATTTCTTGAACAGGAGATATAGAGCCTTCACCGCGAACCCGGGCCTGACGTCCTGTGAGGTATGAGGCGAGCCATCAAAGAAGTCTCCCTTTAACCCCTAACCGCGCAAGTTCAGCTAAAATGAGGGCAGACTGAGCCGTATCAATGGCTTCCTTGATATCAAGGAAGACGGAGACGCAGGCAGTCTGATTGCAATAAAAGGAAGGAATGGAGTGTGCTGTACTGCGATGTTGTATGAAACCATTGAGGGAGTTGTGGAAGCCGCCTATGGTGTGAAGAAGGCGACGATGGAGTATCCTCTCCATCATCTTGCAAACACAGGAGGAAAGACTAATGGATCGATATTTCTCAGGATCTACCGGCTTAGGGATGGGGATAATAGTGTAATTTTTCCAGTTAACGGGAGAACCCCATGTTCATAAGACATAATGTAGAGAGTGAGCAAGGGTCCGTTAGGAATATTAGTACAGGCGTTGAGGACGGAGTAGGTTATCTGATTGTAATGGCCCTTGTTTCGTAAACATAAGAATTATATAAATGGATTAATTACATTTGATTTATATACTGATTCATCCCCTGTAACTTTCCACTGGCTATGAGGTGACATGTTCAATGCACGTGATCAGGTGTGCCCACGGGAAGCTGCGTCATACTATGCTGAGTAAAGGCATAAAGTAGCCGGCTCCTGGCCACCTAAAGCGAGCAGTAGTTTGATATCCTTGACTAGATAAAAGACGTTATTTGAGAGCCGCAGTGGATGGCTCCGTCTTCCCTCGAGGGAGGACGACGCGTCTATTCCGTTCTCCATCGATGGGTCACTACTCAACGTCTCACTCCCAAACTTACATCGAACGGACGTTGATTCACGTCTATTTACATAGACGCCGTCCTTTCTTATCACACTCATAAATAGTGGAACTTACGCTTGATCTACACTCAGGAATTATACAAACAATACTTTTTAATAAAAGAAGAAACTTCAATTGGGTTTCGTTACTAAAGCCCAATAAAATATACATGAACCAACCTGGTTGACATTGGAATTGACCAGCCGGTTCATGATCATCCCACGAGAGGTGTCTTTTCTAGAGCGACGAGCACTGTCAAGCTCGAACTGTGTGATAGGATGATCAGTGAGGGCAAGGGAGGTAAGAGCAGCACGATCAACAGGCTCAGACGCATCGATGCGAGCCTGCACTGCCTCCTGCATCGGATCTGGAAGTGGCTCAGGGGAGGAAGCTCGTGCCCAGTCCTCCATTAAAGAGCAGGCAAGGGAGGCGGGGTCAGGGTGGGGAGGAGGCCTCCGTCGAGTACCCCGTATAGCAGTAATCCGATTCCATACATAGGAGAGTGACGACTGGAACGATAGGGACCCCGTGAAGGATTGCCAGTCCGCCTCTCGAATCCGACGACGCTCCTGAGTTGCAAAGGAGCACCAGTTTTTGAAGTCTTCCCAGTCCGCTGGAGAACGAGAGCGGGTAAGGCATGGAGTGGCAGCGCGATTGACAGAGTCATACACGACATCAACAAAATCAGCGCTGTAAGAGTCAAGGGACTGAAAGAAAACATAGGAATCCGCTCAAGTAGAAAGGTATTGGATGAAGGAAGGAACAGCATCTTGTGTGAGACGAAGGCGAGGGGAACGATATAGAGCTGTTGTAAGGGCAGAGAAGGAGAGCCTGAGATGGTTAGTAACGGCAAGATGGTCACTATAGAGAGCAGGCTCGGTGCAGACGGTAGGATGAAAGGAGGTATAACCGTTCAATAGTAAGCCAACATAAAGGGTGAGGAGGCCACGAGCCTGCCCATGGTACCGAGGCAGGGTGTAAACAGTAAAGCCAGAGAGGCGGAGAGGGGAGTAACATTGTCTGTGATGGTTTCCTAAAGTAGTGCGACATCTACTTGATGGGAGAGCACAAACTGGGCGAGGTCTGTCCGGCGAGGTCTAAGTCTCTGGATGTTCCATTGTAAGAAGAGGAGGAAACGGCCTCCGGTGTGA
>CAUDMG010001076.1:62500-134857 GCA_958450375.1 Homarus gammarus | reverse complement strand
TTAACAGGAAAAGTTTCAGGTATGATGAGCTAATGTTTAACAGGGAAAGTTTCAGGAATAATGAGCTAATGTTTAACAGGGAAAGTTTCAGATATAATGAGCAAATGTTTAACAGGGAAAGTTTCAGGTATGATGAGCTAATGTTTAACAGGGAAAGTTTCAGGTATAATGAGCTAATGTTTAACAGGGAAAGTTTCAGTGTATGATGAGCTAATGTTTAACAGGGAAAGTTTCAGATAGGATGAGTTTATGTTGACCAGATGTTTATCCCCGGCGTAATCAGAGAAGAGAGAGAGAGAGACAAGATAGCGTGTATATTGACGGGGGAGGATATTGTATACATTTTACAGCAAGAAGATGGTGGTGTCTTGTGGAGTCTTGTGGGTTGAGAGAAAAATTATTCCGTGCTTAAGATATTGTGATGAGGAGAGGCAAAGACGTGTCATGGTAGTCATTCTCGTGTACCGTGATGGAGGAAAGAGGAAATGACTATAGTAGCAAGGGGGGAAATATCGTCTAAAATTACATTAACAGGTTAGAAGCAGCAGCACCTTTGTTGTGAGTTATTTTGACGACAACACCTGGATCTAACTAAAATTTCTGCACTAAATAATATATAGAGGGTGTACATAAATGATCATCACCCTGATTAAAACATGAGAGCATATTGTTTTAGGGTAATCATTTATGGACACCCTGTATATCTTTCCGTATTTAATTTTACTTACAGTTCGTGTGTCGACCTTTTCTTCTTAGACTTTCTGGGGGCAGACTATCTCCTCCGCCACACTGCTTCAGACATCCTCACGAGAGCTTCCCTACACCACCCCCTCCCTTCAGTCCAGTGTTAATCAGGCATATATTCCATTCACAACATTTCATCTCGCCAGCCTACAGAGTGTGGTATTTCCTGGTGCAATACTGTCCAGCTTCTGTTATGGTGTAGTCCAGCCCTTGATATGTGAGGAAACGGTGATGGAGGGTGGTACACACACACACACACACACACACACACACACACACACACACACACACACACACACACATACACACACACACACACACCCTAAATCTATCCCACTTTTTTTTCGTGTGGGGCTGCCCTATATATCTCTCCAGTACGTGACGTTGATAGTTCAGCCTCTGAATATTACGGAAATATTGCTACACTAAAGACTACATAAAGACACAGTTCCTATTCCCATCCCTACTGGCCTGGTGGATATTTTCAGGTGTGATGCAACAGGGAAAATGTTGCTCTGTTCGGGTGCAAATGTGGGTGACGATGTTGGTGTGGTGTGGGGGGGGGGGGGGGTGTCATCAGAATGGACCCAAGCTCATATGTATGCACCCCAAGATGAATGAGCCATTGCAGTTGTCCGCCCTCCAACTTGCAGTGATGTTTGGCTCAGATCGCTAAGTATTGCAACTCACAGAAAGGAATCGTTTACCTCAATATCTATCTGCAAAATTTAACAGCAACATTCACTTACAACGTACGCACAAATAAACACATGTGGGTAAAACAACACACACACACACACACACACACACACACACACACACACACACACACACACACACATACATACACACACACACATGGAGCTTCCGGGTCTTTCGTGACCAAATACATATATATCATTTAACAGTATTTTTTATTTTTTATTTAACCAACATAGACGATGCTATTGGCAAGTTTATTTTATTGGACCATTACAACTTGTACTGGGGCTCAAGGGTGTGGGAGCTCAAGTGGGAGTAGGCTAGGGAAGGTAAGCTTTGTACAGTATAGCAATTTACAATAAGATTATTTAAGGCCCTTTTTACTGCAGGTTGTCGTGTCGTGTCGTGTCTTATGATCACTTGCCTACGTTGAGGGCTCCACCATGTCCACTCAGTTGTAACACACACACACACACACACACACACACACACACACACACACACACACGTACATTTTATGAGCTAAGGTGTGCATTTCTGAAGACTGCACTGCCTTGAACAACTGCAGATCCACATTGTATTTTCCAAACCTTCGTGACTTAGGAATCTACCACTGTGGTTGAGCTATAGTGTGTCAGTAGAGCAGAGGAACCAAGGTCGTATTTTCGCGTGTACTAATGACGTTTGTGGTGTGCCTTATGTTGGTGAGGGTTGTGTTTATGTCTCAACACTACACACATAAACATTTTGATACACACACACACACACACGCACACGCACACATATACACACACACACACACACACACACACCGTAAATAAGTGAGCTCTGAACACATTCTCAGTTTATGGTCTCTTCACACACAAACTCAACACACTTTCAACACACACGCACACACACACACACACACACACACACACACACACACACACACACACACACACACACACACATCTCGTAACACCCTCAGCATGTCTAACACTTTCTCAACGCACTCTACGGACTTTCAACACGCCTTGAATACTCTTATCTTACTCAACACACACTCACCACGCACTCAACACACTCAACGTACACTTAACACACTTCTCATATTCCGTCATCGCCTCTGTGTTTTTCTTAAGAAGCAGGTCTTGTTGTCTTGGAGAGAGAGAAGAGAGAGAGAGAGAGAGAGAGAGAGAGAGAGAGAGAGAGAGAGAGAGAGAGAGAGAGAGAGAGAGAGAGAGAAATAAGTATATAAATAAAGGTGAACGGACCTAAATTAACCCTTCGTCAAGTGTAGTGTTTGGTTAGTTAATCTTCAGGTGATCCTTCACTCGTGTACCTCCCACTCCAACCCAGATGGAGGACAAGCAAGGGTGAACAGGGAGGGAAGGGAGGTGGGGAGAAGGGAGAAGGAGGGAGGGATGAGGAAACTTGCTCTTAGTGCATTATTTATCGAAGGGAGGCGACGCACTCACAGCGAAGCGAGACACGCATACTCTCGCCCAGGTATTTTTCACAAGGCTGGGGAAGTTCATCGAGGTAAGATCTGACGAAACACTAAGAAATATGATTCACTAATACTGTGTATCTTAATATCTCATGTTTCCTGGTTATGTGTTTTGGGTTCGTATTTTTTTTTATTTATTCTTTTGCTTCTGTCTATTTTAGCCTCGACAAAGACAGATATCTATTTTTTATGTCTCCTATAGATAGTTTTTGTAGTACGAAATGTTGAAAATTAAGAACCTAGAAGAGTCAAATGAGAGACTTAAATATTTATCAGTCTTTTATTTATTATTATTTTTTTTTTTTTTTTTTTGGGGGGGGGGGTTATAGTTCGGTGAGAAATGACAATTGCAAGGTATAATACTCTTGTTTGTGGAAATTCTATAAACTTTTGCTTTCGGTGATATCATGCCTTAGAGGTGAGAAAGTTTGTGTTATTATTTTGCTTCTCGTCTTTCTGAGTTTTACCTTAATAACTTTTTTCCTTATTGGAAGACATATACCTACATTCAACCAAGGTTCTCAATGAATGATATAAAAATAACATAAAAAAATACATTAAAATAACCACTTAAAAGATTCCTCCCACACCAACTGCACTATCACACACAAAACACGTCACCACTTCCCACCGACATCTAATTACCTCTACCAGCAACACCTTCTCCACCACACGACCTCTAATCATCTCTACCACCCACACGACACAACATCACAACCTCCCACTCTTTCAACGGCCTCCAAGAAACTGAATTACACACACACACACACACACACGCACACACACACACACATACACACACCACACACGCTACAACAATCAGCCATTTAATTACCTTCTAGTTATACCTTGCCCACCTGTGTTTCATAGAAGTCATATAATATTACTACACGTCTCTGTGAGTGGGTGTCCAAGGCTCTTTGATGTGTTGAATGAGAAGACACCGCACAGTAGAATGACAATGGTGTGTTGTGTAGTAGTGGAGTCAGTTAAGTATAAGGGAGAAGAGTATGAGTGTGTTAATGAGGATAAGGAAGCGTAAAAAGTATAAGATATAGAAAAAAACAAAGAAGAATGATTTAAGTAAAAAAAAAAAGGATAGGATGGATAACAAAGACACTAACAATAAAATGAAGAAGAAGAATAACAATAATAACAACAAAGAACAAAAAATACTAAAAGAAACACAAACAAGAAACCAAACAAAGAACAACAACAACAAAAAGAAGTCACATAAGAACAACAACATGACTCACCAGAACAGAAACAGAACAAAGAAACGAATTATAGAGAATAAAAAACCCAGAAAATATATAATCCAAATGACTTAAATATAATTGTATGATAATTATATTTGTATTAGGAAATTAGTACGTAGACGGACCATGACTGCTCTACTAAACTGACTGGAGGGTTTAATAAAAAAATTCCACTGTGAGATAATACAAGCAGGGTAAATACATTAATGAACGGCACGCGAGAGTTGAAGGTGGTGTGTGTGTGTGTGTGTGTGTGTGTGTGTGTTCCTTGTTTTGTGTGTCCCAGTTCGATCTTTTATTCCACAATACTGTATTAATTCCTCCACAGTTCCCGATAATTCTCCCACAGTCCCCCAAATTCCCCCACAGTTCCCTATAATTCCCCCACACTTTCTTTATAATTCCCCCACACTATATGACCTGGCTTTATTGCACCCGGTAACAATATGACCCGGACGCTGGAATCTTGTTTGTTTATGGACTTCGTTTAGTTAGACGTGTGTGTGTGTGTGTGTGTGTGTGTGTGTGTGAGTGTGTGTATGCCTCTCCTGACCTGGTTGATGGATGTATTTACCATATGTGGATTGTTTTGTTTATTTCTCTTGTTCTGTTTAAAGTTGCTGGGGATTTTTTGTAGGGATTTATTTCTTGAGGGAGGCGTTTGTATTTTTTTTAGTCTCTCTCTCTCTCTCTCTCTCTCTCTCTCTCTCTCTCTCTCTCTCTCTCTCTCATGTACGATTAATTATCTTTGAGTATTTATTTTTTCCATCTTTCTCCTCTTCAGTATCCTCCCATTTCCGCTTTCTCTATTTTTTTATTTTCCTTATTCCTTTTATTCTATCCATTTTCTTGTCTTTCCCCTTCGATTCCTCTTTCTCCTTCTCATTTTTTCCACTTTTTTTTCCTTTTCTTCTGCACTTCAAATTCGTCCTCTTCTTCCTTTCCCTTTCTTCTTTTTATCTTTTCTTCTCCTCTTCAATCATTTCCTCCTTCTTCCTTTATTCCTTTTCCTTCTTCTCCTCTCCTTCTTTTTTCCACCTCCCTGTTTCTCGTCGTCTACAAATTCTCATGATATTTCTCCATCCTTCAAGAATTCCAAGAAGGAAGACGATCCCAGGGTATTGGTTTTGGTAAGGAAGAGGAGGAGGAGGAGGAGGAGGAGGAGGAGGAGGGTGGTTAGGACATAACTCACTGGACAAAACGTCACAAGACAAGCCTAACCTAACCTAACCTCACTGTATGTATATTATGTATGCTGGATTATATATCATGTATGTATGTTATGTATGTGCTCCATTTATGTATTATTTATTCAGCCTAGCTAGCAGCGTGTGGCAATGTTATTACCATATCCCACATGCTTAATTAATGTGCCTGGCGACGTATGGAAGCTGCTAATGTATCACCTGCCATACGTCGCCTATAGCAGTTGACAAGGAGCCTAGCCAAGGGAGAGCGCTGCTTCCCTCTGTGTACATACTCTTATCCAGTAAACCGAACCTACAAAACTATACAGGTGTTTGTGTTCTCTCCTGTATATAGAACTTATTATTCAGAACCTAACATGGCGCAGTGATCCGATCTTACTGGATAATTACGAGTGATAGTGCAAAGTTTGTAGAAAGCCGGCTATGGACTCTATGGACTCTCGCTTGGGTCAACTCCCGCGCCATCTCTCCTCGAAGAATTTCAGCAACTTTGAGCAGTGTCAGTGACAGTGATTTTCTGTGAAGTGTTTAGTGCATTGTGTGTTCGTGCCATTCATGTGTGACCTTGTTCTAAAGGATTCCCAAGGTATACGGCACGTTCTGGGCATTTGTAAGGAGTAGAGTTCAGTGCACCCGTCTCTGACCGCGTCCTGAGGGTACTGGGCTGACTGGGAGTCGCCGCGCCTCTCCCCCCACCCCCTCACAGCGCCGCCTCCACCCCCTCCTCACAGCTGGGGCGAGACGCTCTACCCGCCCAGGACACACACTCACTCACACACATACATGTACTAACACTCGCTGACCGCGCGGCTTCCTTATATATATTTTATATATATAACCTACTTATCTGTGTATTTAATTAATAGTTTGTCTGAAATCTTGTTGATACGACGGGCTGACCGGTCAACACTGATTTAAGACATAGTACACAGAGGAAGTAGTTATGTCTCACGCCTTACGTAGCCGTGGACCCAGCGTCTGGATGAGCCAGGCGGGTGATAGCCCCGCAGAGATGGATGGCCAGGCCGGCCACGACGCTCCAGCCCCCACATCGCGCAGTCCCTCACCTCAATATTCAGCGTTGTCTCCAGAGATAATTGCTTTACTGAAGTTTATGAGAGATAAGAAACGCGAGGATGAAGCTCACAGACGTTTGGCGGATGAGCACAGAAGGCAAGCAGAGGCAGAACGAGACCACCAACGGAGATTGGAAGACAGTGAACGGTTTGAAGCCTTGATATCTCGCCTCACTGTTAACCAAGCCCCTGGCTCTAACACTGCCTCGGTACTGACTGGTTCAGATACCTCATCCATGCTTCCTTCACACCCCCCAGCCCCACCTAAAGCAGCAGCTCAAACACCGCCCATCTTGAAGCCTGATGTGAATTTCCAGACTTTTCGTGAATGGCGGCGACGGTGGACTGATTATTCTACAATGGTGGATCTCCAGAGTTTGTCACAGCCTAAACAACTCATCCAGCTGCGTATGTGCCTGTCCTTGGAAATTCAGCGTGTCTTGGAACATACGTTGCAGGTACCCCCAACCTCTTCGCTGTCTGTAGAGGAGGTACTGGACGTTCTACAACGGCACATCAAAGGACAGCAGAATGAAGCTCTGCGCAGGAGGGAATTGTTTAGCTGCAGACAGTTGGAGGGTGAGTCTTTTGATGCCTTTTACGTGCGTCTTAAGAGAGCCTCGGAAGAGGTAGATATATGTCCAGGCCACCACCAGCAGTGCGAGGAGACCCAGTTGAGGCAGGTGATCCTGATGGGTGTTAAGGACGAGGAACTTGTCCAACGCCTCACCTCCCTCGACTCTTCCTCCTCTCTTAAGGATGTGTTGACGATATGTCGCTCCTATGAGGCTGCCAGGTGTGCCACCTCTGCCATCCGTGCTCCCCCTACAGCTGTACGCGCTGTGTCCCGGTACAAGAAGGACAAGAAGTCTGTTCCTACGCCTTCGCCCACCACGTCCACGCCCGGTTTATTTTGCAACAACTGTGGTAAGCAGCACGGAACACAGGTGTGTCCAGCTGCTCAGTCTACCTGCAACAGTTGTGACCGTAAGGGCCACTGGTCACTCACAGTACGGCGCCCAGCCAAAAGCGTCCAGTGCAATGTGTGCGGTCGTCTGGGCCACTATGACAAGTGTTGCCCTTCCAACATACCCAAGGGACCGCGTCGGCGGAAGCTTCAGCCCCCTTCCACCAGAGAGGGCCGCCCACAGTCTTCCAATTAGAGGTACGACGACTCCTGACAACGCTCGAGCCACATTAGGAATGTGTGCTCCCCCCCTCGTCCCAGGACCAAAGTCCCCCAGTACATCAGCGTCATCGTGACCTACGGCGGTGTGTCATCCCGTCTTCAGATGTTGCCCGACACCGGCGCTGATGCTACAGTCATCGGTCCCCAGCATTTGCAATGCTTGGGGCTCTCTCCAAGTGATCTAGGACCGCCCCCCAAGGATCTCCGCTTTATGGCAGATGGTTCACAGATGACCCCGGCCCTAGGTTCACTCTATGCACACGTCACCTTTGGCAACAGGTCGTGTCAAGCCTGGATTGATGTGCATAATGGCGTCCCGACTCCTTTGCTGTCCTACAGACATTGCCGAGAGTTGGCCATCATCTCCCAGGACTTCCCAACACCGATTCTCGAGGTAAAACACGCCAACAGGGTGCACGAAGGGAGCAGCAACTACCCTGCTGCCGCCCTACCCCTGCCTCTGGCCAGTGACACCTCTCCTTCGGTAGTTGTCCCTGCTGCTTCAAGTCTCTACGCCTTGGCTCGCCTCCACGACAGTCACTGTGGAGCCGAGGCCACCAAACGGCGTGCAAGACAGACTGTGTTCCGGCCTGGCATCGACCCCGACATCTCCAATGCTGTCCAGGTGTGTAAGCCCCGCCACGTATTACAACCCAGCCAGCAGCAGGAACCCTTTATGAGTGACGACAACCCCACCCGCCCCTTTGAGTCTGTGTCGGCCGACTTTTTCTGTGTGTCAGGAAAGTCCTTCCTTGTTATCGTCGACCGCCTCTCTGGTTGGCCGGTTGTCATCAAGTGCGGTAATGACACGACGTCTGCCGCCACCATCAGCAAGTTCCGCCACTACTTCCGTGACGTGGGCGTTCCTGCACGCCTGCGAACCGACGGAGGGCCTCAGTTCACAAGCCGAGACTTTGCTGTGTTCCTTGACCGATGGGGAGTCCGGCATGTGTTGTCATCGCCCCATTACCCGCAGTCCAACGGCCACGCTGAGGCTGCCGTCAAATCCCTGAAGCACCTCATCCTTAAGGTGGCCCCTTCTGGGAACATTGACTGCGAGGCCTTCGACAGGGGTCTTCTTGAACTCCGCAACACACCTAACTACACCGGACGCTCCCCTGCCCAGGTTTTGTATGGACGCCCCCTTCGTTCTTGTGTCCCTGCTCACCCTCAATCCTTCTCCAAGGAGTGGCAGGCCAAGACAGAGGATTGTGATCGCCGAGCCGCCGAACGTGTTCAGGACGTCGCCGCCCGCTACAATGACCACGCCCGTTCTCTCCCCAGGTTGAGTGTCGGCACCCAAGTCCGTGTTCAGGACCCGACCTCCCTACGTTGGGACAAAGTAGGCGTAGTCATGGGTCTCGGCAGGTCACGGGACTACCAGGTGCGGTTACCCAGTGGTCGTGTGTGGTGGAGGAACCGCCGTTTTCTCCGACCCGTAACAATGCCTTCTGCTGGCCCCGCCACCAGTGTTGAGTCCCATACCCTTCCCAGTGATGAAGTCCCTCGACGCTCAGAACGGATCCAAAAGAAAAGGTCCGCTCAAGACTTTGCTATGAGCGTATAGGGGGGAGGGAGGTGTATGTATATTATGTATGCTGGATTATATATCATGTATGTATATTATGTATGTGCTCCATTTATGTATTATTTATTCAGCCTAGCTAGCAGCGTGTGGCAATGTTATTACCATATCCCACATGCTTAATTAATGTGCCTGGCGACGTATGGAAGCTGCTAATGTATCACCTGCCATACGTCGCCTATAGCAGTTGACAAGGAGCCTAGCCAAGGGAGAGCGCTGCTTCCCTCTGTGTACATACTCTTATCCAGTAAACCGAACCTACAAAACTATTCAGGTGTTTGTGTTCTCTCCTGTATATAGAACTTATTATTCAGAACCTAACACTCACCTCGCCACACCTCACCTAGCCTAACCTAACCTCACCTAACCCAACCTAATGTGACTAGTGAGTTTTTGCCTGTGTCTCGACGTGACAGAGAGAGAGAGAGAAAGAGAGAGGGGGACAGAGAGAGAGAGAGAGAGAGAGAGAGAGAGAGGGGGGGGAGCGAGAGAAGGGGGAAAGAGAGAGAGAGAGAGAGAGAGAGAGAGAGAGAGAGAGAGAGAGAGAGAGGTTCTGTGTATGACTCGTGTGTACAGCATTTGATATAGGTACTGAGGTTGCGGCGTCTCTACTATATATTGTGACCAACTTATGTTGACTTAAACACTAATCAAACACATCCTCTATCCTCTCTATTGTTTACACGTACGAGATGTAGATTATAAACACAACACAGGCATATCAACATGTTAACAATCTCAATATAAACATTATATTAACACATACTACATCCATCTTCTTAGTCAATGTTTATATATATACACAATCTACATCTTCCTTCCATGCATATATATTTATAAACATTCCTTCCATCTTTCCTAAGTTCATCTTCAGACTACTGCAGAAGGCTACTAGATGCAGGTAACAAGGTGGTGGAGCCGTCGATACAGAGACAAACAGACAGATTCACTTATTTTAACACTTCTGTCCTTCTCGGTGACCCAAATTTCTAGTTGACAGAGGGCAAGCGAGAAAATTTCCACAGACAGACAGTGACGGAAGTAAGACAGTAGCAGCGAGGACAGAGAGACAGTAGTAATGGAAGAGGAATGACCAGGAATTAGGAAATAGACAGTGACCTCAAGGGGACAGTAGTAACGAGAGGAGAGAGACAGTAGTAGTGGAAGAGGAGAGACAGGAGGAGAGAGAGAAGAGAGACAGTGACCTCAAGGGGACAGTAGTGAAAGAGGACAGTGACAACAGGTACAGACCGCGGAAGTGACCAGATGCTCCCGGAAGTGATTTTTACAAGAAATTCTGAATTGAAAAGAAAAATGTTAGGTTAGGTTAGGTTAAGAGAGGCTCGAGTTAAGATAAATTATATCATGATACTGAGAATTCTTTTTTCAACGATAGGATTTTTGGCTCAGTAAAAGGATTCAGTCCCCGGAAGTGAGCGTTTCTCAGTACTGATGAGGCCGTCCTGAAACCTTTTCCTCCCTCCTTTTCCCTCATTCTCTCACCTTCTTACACTCCCACCCTCATTCCATCCCACATTTCCTCTTGCTCCCTCCTTTCCCCCCTTCCTCTTTTCCTCCTCCCTCCTCCTCTCTTCATTTCTCTCGCTTTTTCATTCCTTTCCTCTATCATTCCCTGCCTCCCTTCTCCCACCCTTTCTCTTCCTTCCCTTCTTCCTTCCGATTCCCTCCATATCTCCATCTTCTGTGTTCCCTCCACCCCCTCACTCCCTCCTCACCCTCCCATCTTAATTCCCTTCCACTCGCTCTCATTCCCTGGTCTTTATATATTTCACCTTCTCTCCCATCTGTCCTCTGAGTTGAAGAAAAATATTTAATAATACTAGGTGTAAGAAAACACGTCTGGAGGCATCAAAGACCTGACCCCCCCTCCCTCTCTCCCCCTCTCTCTCACCCGTTGTCCTACTCTTTCCTTTCCTCTTTCTTACTCTCCCCCTCTTCTTCTTCTTCCTACCATCCCCTCCCCTCATTCTCCCCCTCTTCTCCCTTCCCTCCCCCTTCTTCCCCTCCTCTCCACCCCCTACCACCAGGACGTCCCTATTGTGCGATTACCCAACGGAACCAGGAAGTCTCACGCCCCCCCCCCCCCCCACGCACACCCCCAATCCCCCTTCCTGGACGCCTAGAGACACTCTCCTACAACTCTTTGTGTTAGTACGATGGCTGGGCGGGAGGGAGGGAGGGAGGGAGGGAGGGGTATGGGGGAGGAGAGATAGTTAAAAAATTGACAATACTGCCCATCTCTTTTCATTTTTATGGCTTCCTCCTCTTCTTTCTCTTATTCCTCTTCCTTCTCTTCTTCCTCTTCTTCCTCCTCTTCCCCCTCTTATTCCTCTTCCTCCTCTTCGTCCTCTTCTTCCTCTTCCCCCTCTTATTCCTCTTATTCCTCTTCCTTTGAAATCCGTCCATTCTGTTCCGTCTCTTCTCTCTCCCTAAATAATAATAATAATAATAATAATAATAATAATAATAATAATGAAACAAATGAAAGTGTACATACAATCATGAACATAAGAACTATTTCCTGACACACACACACACACACACACTAAATAGCTCAGGGAGAAGACCATAAAGAGCTATTCGAGGAAGACATAAATAGTGATGTGGTGATAATAAACGGTGTAACAGATATATATGGCGATGTTTATGACCTCTCTCTCTCTCTCTAACCCCCATCCCTCCTCTCTCTCTCTCTATCTCCCATCCATCCTCTCTCTCTATCTCTCTCTCTCTCCACTTCTGGCCAAAAAAGAAAGAGAATATTTCACGACAATTAAACACCACACAATGTCACCTAACTTTGAGCCAGCCGAGGCAGCGTGTATCATAACTGTCTCGTAATGAAACAAAAAATACCCAAAATATACAGGGTATATATATATTTATACTTTAAAATGTATAATGTGAAGACAGAAAGAAAGAAAGAAAGAAAGAAAGAAAGAAAGAAAGAAATTATTAGACAGGAGTTTATTGATAGAGATTTAATGAAATGTATCTTTTTTCTCTGGAAGGGGGGGGGGAGGTTGGAGAGGGGGGAAGAGGGGGTTCTTTTGATATTTCTCCTGTCTGATGGACGCAAGGAGGCCCTGGGAGCTTAAGTTGTATGGGACAGGTAAAGGAAAGTGACAGTGGTAGACAGGAGGGAGGTTGTTATGACGGTGACGGGAATTGACAGAATATGATCGTGATGGTAATGACGGTCGTAGAGAGATAGACAGTAACGGTGGGAGGAAAATAGACAGTAACTGAAGGCAGGAAAATAGACAGTAACTGGAAACAAGAAGATGGACAGTAAATGGAGACAGGAAATAGACAATAAAAGAGACAAGAACATACGACAGTGACGGCGGGATGGAAATAGACAATAACGAAGACAAGAATATAGGACAGTGACAGCAAGATAGACAGTAACTCGAGACAGGAATACAGGACACGTTGCTTCACTGTCTCACACAGAAAATGGGAGACTGTCTCGTTAGCTCCGGTGACTGAAGGAGGAAACTCGGTATTTTTAGCTCCTAGACGAAAATTATATAAGAAATCTTTAATATATCCCTCAGAGATATTTATTGGAGGCATAAATTTTGACGTGTTGTTACAAAATTATGATAATGTTGAAGATATTTTCTTACTTGTTAGCTCCGGTTCATAGCTCAAGAGGGTTTATTAGATCCATAAATTGTGTTGCTCTACACTTAAGGATGATGGTATTTGATATTTTTCAGAAGTAACTTTATAACTGCAGTGAGCAATATATCCAGAGTTAATTTTTCAACTTATAATTATATATTTTTTTTATATTTGGGAAATTTTTTTGATAAATTTATGATAGTTATGATTTTTTTTATTTGGCTCAGATAAAATTGTGTTTATGAGGATCCACATTTTAGCTCCACAAAAGGAGGTAATTGCTCAGTGTAAATAAATACGATTTTTTTCACTACTTGGGATCAGAAAAAAATGTTTATTGAGAAATTTAAGATATGGCTGAGGGGAGAGTTAATTATTTTTGGCTCCCAGACGAGAAATACTGTTATTTAGCTCATTGTTATGTGTTAAGTTTTGAAGGTTTGTCCATAGAACCAGAAAATAATGATACAAATTATTGAATATTCTGAAAATATTTTTTTGGGTAAAGATGATTAATTTGTCTTTGTTTTTACTTTCAGATTATATTTTTTAACTCCGAGAGAATAACCGGTATAATGATAATCTTTTTAGCTCAAAGTGATTTTATCAAAGGAGCAATTATGATATATTGAGCCTGGTAATTACTCCAACAGAATACTGATAATGATAAATAATTTAGCTCAGTTTGTTATCTCACAGACAACAGTGTTTCTTCATAACTCCACAACAAAAGACACATATAAGCATGTTAATTAGAAGGCTCCATTTTATACTTTTTCCTGCTTGGCTTTTTTAACTCAAAACAGTGAGTTACTAAGATCAGCTTTACAACAAAAAAATATTATTTCTTCATCACAAACAATAATTTTAATGACTCGTGCAAGAACACATTGTCCTTGACTGAGGTTTTATTTATTTATTTAATGTATTTCATTTTTATTTATTTATTTTATGCTCTAAAACCTGTGTTCGTAACTTCAGGAAATAGTCAGTCTTAATTGGAAAGTGTTGTTACATTGTTACAATTATAAATGTATTTTTCATTTTTACCTCTTTAATAGCTCGGGGATATTGAATACTGTTTCTGACGTTCACATCCAGTATATATGGTTAAAGTAATTACAGAGTTTTATCGAATTTACGGTATTTACGGAATTTACAAAATTTTATAGAATTTTACGGAATTTATACAATATAAACAATTTACGGAATTGGTGAAATTTATACCATTTACACTTTCCCGAGATACTTTTATTTACATTTTTATTTTTTTTATTTTTAGTAAGACTTTTTATTACATATTATTGGTCTGTTTGTCTGCTTGTTGTTTTATTATATATATATTATTTTTTGTTGAGAAAGTAATCACTTCCCAGGTATTTTCCTTTGATTCGAGAATTTAATTGTTTTGCAATTCGCTGTTTTATGTGCGAAACTTTTGTAATTTTGCTTAAAGAAAACACCATTTAACTTTTATTTTAACTTTTTGCCTTTGAAATTAATGTTGAAAATAAATAATTGTACTTCACTTTATAGTCAAATGTTAAGGAATATTATGTATACCTAACTCTGTTTTAATCCGGATTTTACATACACAGAATACATAGAATACATAAAATACAAAAAAAAGAAAATACATAAAATACATAAAATGCATAAAATTCACAAAATACACAGAATACAATAAATACATAAAATACACAAAATACATAAAAATTAAATACATAAAATACACAAAATACATAAATACTAAAATACATAAATACATAAATACACAAAATACATAAATACATAAAATACACAAAATACATAAAATACATAAAATACATAAATACATAAAATACACAAAATACATAAAATACATAAAATACATTAATACATAAAATACACAAAATACATAGAATACATTAAATACACAAAATACATAAATACATAAAATACACAAAATACATAAAATACATAAAATACATAAATACATAAAATAAATAAAATACATAAAATACACAAAATACACAAAATACATAAAATACATAAAAAACAAAAAACAAATACATAAAATACACAAAATACATAAAATACATAAAATACATAAATACATAAAATAAATAAAATGCATAAATACACAAAATACATAAAATACATAAAAAACAAAAAACAAATACATAAAATACACAAAATACATAAAATACATAAAATACATAAATACATAAAATACATAAATACATAAATACATAAAATACATAAAATACATAAAATATGTAGATACATAAAATACACAAAATACATAAAATACATAAAATACATAAATACATAAAATACACAAAATACATAAAATACATAAAATACATTAATACACAAAATACACAAAATACATAAAATACATAAAAAACAAAAAACAAATACATAAAATACACAAAATACATAAAATACATAAAATACATTAAATACACAAAATACATAAATACATAAAATACACAAAATACACAAAATACATAAAATACATAAAAAACAAAAAACAAATACATAAAATACACAAAATACATAAAATACATAAAATACATAAAATAAATACAATACATAAATACACAAAATACACAAAATACATAAAATACATAAAAAACAAAAAACAAATACATAAAATACACAAAATACATAAAATACATAAAATACATAAATACATAAAATACATAAATACATAAATACATAAAATACATAAAATACATAAAATATGTAGATACATAAAATACACAAAATACAAAGAATACATAAAATACACAAAATACATAAAATACATAAATACATAAAATACATTAAATACATAAATACATAAAATACATAAATACATAAATACACAAAATACATAAATACATAAAATACACAAAATACATAAAATACATAAATACATAAAATACATAAATACATAAAATACACAAAATACATAAAATGCATAAAATACATTAATACATAAAATACACAAAATACATAGAATACATTAAATACACAAAATACATAAATACATAAAATACACGAAATACATAAAATACATAAAATACATAAATACATAAAATAAATAAAATACATAAAATACACAAAATACACAAAATACATAAAATACATAAAAAACAAAAAACAAATACATAAAATACACAAAATACATAAAATACATAAAATACATAAATACATAAAATAAATAAAATACATAAATACACAAAATACACAAAATACATAAAATACATAAAAAATAAAATACAAATACATAAAATACACAAAATACATAAAATACATAAAATACATAAATACATAAAATACATAAATACATAAATACATAAAATACATAAAATACATAAAATATGTAGATACATAAAATACACAAAATACAAAGAATACATAAAATGCACAAAATACATAAAATACATAAATACATAAAATACATTAAATACATAAATACATAAAATACATAAATACATAAATACACAAAATACATAAATACATAAAATACACAAAATACATAAAATACATAAATACATAAAATACATAAATACATAAAATACACAAAATACATAAAATACATAAAATACATTAATACATAAAATACACAAAATACATAGAATACATTAAATACACAAAATACATAAATACATAAAATACACGAAATACATAAAATACATAAAATACATAAATACATAAAATAAATAAAATACATAAAATACACAAAATACACAAAATACATAAAATACATAAAAAACAAAAAACAAATACATAAAATACACAAAATACATAAAATACATAAAAAATAAAAAACAAATACATAAAATACACAAAATACATAAAATACATAAAATACATAAATACATAAAATACATAAATACATAAATACATAAAATACATAAAATACATAAAATATGTAAATACATAAAATACACAAAATACAAAGAATACATAAAATACACAAAATACATAAAATACATATATACATAAAATACATTAAATACATAAATACATAAAATACATAAAATATACAAAATACATAGAATACATAAAATACACAAAATACATAAAATACATAAAATGCATAAATACATAAAATACACAAAATACATAGAATACATAAAATACACAAAATACATAAAATACATAGAATACATAAAATACACAAAATATATAAAATACATAAAATACATAGAATACATAAAATACATAAATACATTAAATACATAAAATACATAAATACATAAAATACACAAAATACATAGAATACATAAAATACATAAAATATATAAAATACATATAATACATAAATACATAAAATACATAAAATACATACCTCAGGCTACCGTATGTTACTTTCTTCTCTACTGGACGCAACACATTTGTCTTCCTTTGAGAGAAACTATATATCTTACGCATTGACGCTTTACGTACACAGATAAAAACGTACACCCCAACGACGATAATCCACCACCACCACGGACCACGGACGTAGATAGGGCCATCCATCACGTACACCCCAACGACGGTTATCCACCACCACGAACCACGAACAAGGACGTGCTCAGGGCCACGTTAAAGCCCTTCACTTCCCCCGTCCAATTATCTCCTATGTTGATGCCGTAACCCAATCTACTCTGTCTGTTTGTCAAACCCTATTTCCAATTTATCTACCTCCTCCTCCTCCTCCTCCTCCTCCTCCTCTTCCTCCTCTCCTTCCTCCTCCTCTTCCTTCTCCTTGTACTCCTCTTCCCTTTGTACTTTCCCTCTACTTCATACCTTCCTTCACCCCTTCCTTCATACCTTCCTTCACACCTTCCTTCACCCCTTCCTTCACCCTTTCCTTCACACCTTCCTTCATACCTTCCTTCACCCCTTCCTTCACCCCTTCCTTCACACCTTCCTTCATGCGTTCCTTCACCCCTTCCTTCACACCTTCCTTCACTCCTTCCTTCACCCATTCCTTTATACCTGTCTTCACCCCTTCACCCCCTCCTTCACACCTCCCTTCACACCTCCCTTCACATCTTCCTTCACATCTTCCTTCATTGAATTATTGGGTAACTCACCAGTGGTATATCATTCAATTATATAATCCAGCGATGTACTAATGCATTACTGTAGTGGAAGGTCGTGGTGCAGGCCGTGGTGCAAGTCGGTCCATTCTTGAGTTCCGGGGTTGACCAGTGGCTCTCTCTCTCTCTCTCTCTCTCTCTCTCTCTCTCTCTCTCTCTCTCTCTCTCTGTTTATCTCCTTTTGCTATCTCATTTCTCTCTCGCTGTTTCTATCTCTCTCTCTTCCTGGGCTTATGTCTAGGCACCCCCACCTTAACCCCCTCCCCCCAACACACACAGCCCCCCCCCCCCACACACACACACACAGGCCCTACTATAAGTGACCGTCACTCACCCACTCCACTATCTTAAAAAACTCTCACCATCGAGGCGAACTTTTGCAATCTAAGTGAAATGTCGACTCGATTTCCATGTGTGGGAGAGACTCTCAATCATATTTTATTGTCGTTCTCAGCAAAAGGCCATTGAGGAGAGAATTCCCATATGATGCGGTGATTATTTCTCTCTAAGTTATGGAGAACAAATTACTTCCAAGCCCAGGAGAACAGTTCACAGCGAAGAGAGAACTTTTAGAATAAACTTAAAGCTTTGTTGTCGTGGTTGTTGTTGTTCTCTTGTTTATTTTAAGGTGAAAAAAAAGTTTAACGTAAATACATTAATAAGATTCTGTCACACACACAAATACAAGCACACAAACACACACACAAACACACACACACTACATCCTTGACCACCGGAGGGTCAAGACCTACCAGGCGCTGCGGCCCCCCTTGGCCATGTTCGGCCCCATATCCCCAAGTCCCTCTCCCCGACCCATCCTCACCACCGGGATATCAACATAATCAAAAGTGACAATTTCGTTTTGGAAAGAAGTGGGATCAGTGTTGAACATTGATGAACAGTGTTTAAGCCAGTGAATTGAGCACTAGGCAGTACCAGTGAGAGCAGTGCCCACCAATTAGATAAGCTCCCCTGGGAACTGACGGTATTAATCAGTCCTCTCTGGGAACACCAATTGGTCTGCTTTACTCCTGACTACGGGATAAACACAACACCACCCAGCAGAATGAAATACTGTGACACCACCCCACACCACACGGCGTCCCCATGACCACGTGAGGTCCTTCACATCAACACCCGAGGACAAGTTACAAAACACCACACCAGGTGCGGGCCATCAACTGTAAGCTGTAATAATTTGTATGTTCAACTCATGTCCTTCTCCTTTCAGTAATGAAAGCTTTTGTTAAACGACCCACCCCCCATGTCTTTGTATGTAATAAGTCATTTTTGTCCAATGTACAGGGTATATTTTCAGCCTTCGGGCTGCAGAACTTTTTCAATAAACCGTTAATTATTAATCACACACACACACACACACACACACACACACACACACACACACACACACACACACACACACATACACACACACACACACATATCTACAGTATTATATAGTTTTCTCAGTCGTCTCAAGAATAAAAAGGAAGAGAACTTCAACAGCCACTCTGACCATCGGCATACAGTGGCCACCCACCCTCACCACCCTCACACACCTTAACCAACCATCACCCACCCTCCATCACCCTAACCCACCCCACCACCATCCTCACCCTTACCCACCCTAACCCACCCTTCCACCATGCTCACACACCCTTGCTCACCCTAACCCACCCTTCCACCATCCCACATCCTCCCACCACCCTCACCACACACTCTCCCACCCTAACACATTCTCCCTCCATCATCACTCACCCCCCCCACCTTTAACCTACCCTCCTACACCCTCACCTTCCATCACCCTCACCCACCCTAAAATTCCCCCCATATAATATTAATGAACCAAACTTCTCATTTATTACTATGGTTAGGTTAGGTTAGGTTAAGTTAGGTTAGGTTAGGTTAGGTTAGGTTAGGTTAGGTTAGGTTAGGTTAGGTTAGAGGTTGGTCTTAAAGTGACGCATCTGTGTTTACTTAGGCTAGAAAAATAAGTTTAAAGAATCTCTCTCTCTCTCTCTCTCTCTCTCTCTCTCTCTCTCTCTCTCTCTCTCTCTCTCTCTCGTCCTGTTATCTATACTCCTCTTCCGTCTTTGTGTAGTATAGATCAAAGAATACAAAAAAGTCCTCAAAGACCGCTAAAGAGGGAGAGAGGGCTAATGGATAAAGAGGGGAATTGAACCAGGGGGAATGAAAGAGGATGAAGTATAAAGCAGCATAACAGCAGAAAAAAAAGTAAGACAGACAGACAGAGACAGATAGATAGACAGACAGACAGAGAGACAGACAGACAGACGGTCTCCCTTGAACCTATTGAAACACTATATTGAGATCAAGTAGCGGGAATAAAGACGTTGGTTACTGCCTGAAGAAGATGGAGAAAATCACTGATTCTTGGCCTCCAGGAGCGAGAGATCATCATCATCATTATTATTATTATTATATTACGACTTTGGGGTAATTCTAAAATTTAGTTAATTACAGTATTGTGAGGAACTGGGTCAACATACTACCACCTGCTGCCTAATTGACTTTTAATTCAATTAATTTTTTTTCTGTGATCGCAACAGTGAAATATTCGACTTGGGAGTAATTGAAGTTAATTGTGTAAGTTCATGTCTTTGACGAGAATGAACCCAAAGTGTCGTATGTGATATAAATTGAAGCATTTCTATTCTTGTAAGTGACGAATAATACTCAATTTGTAGCTTCGTTTTTCAGGTTTCAGAGAAGTAGTCAATACCACTTACTATTAAGACTTGCTTTATGCTTCGGTTAAATGTTGAATAATCCTTAATTTATACATAAACCACTATTTCATATGATGCTTCATTTCCAAGTTTCAGTTGTGTTGAATACTCCGTAACAGCCAATAATACTAAGTGATCCGAAGTTTCGTTTTCATAGTCGAGTCTCTCAGTGGGTATTAAGGGAGGTGCTCAGGGTAAGAGGGAGGTAATACACACTCAGTCCCTGTGTTTATGTGCTGGGTTCCTCTGCTGGCAAGTCAAGTGATGCAACAGGATATGGGAGCATTATGAGAGCATTATGAGGAAGGCGTTCATGCTTCTGTGCCGTGAACGTGTCTGAGAGGAGGTTAATTTATTGAAAGCGTTTATAAGGATGGCTAGACTGTGTCGAATATGTATATAAGGATGGCGAGACTGTGTCAAATACGTGTATAAGGATGGCGAGACTGTGTCGAATACGTGTATAAGGATGGCGAGACTGTGTCGAATACGTGTATAAGGATGGCGAGACTGTGTCGAATACGTGTATAAGGATGGCGAGACTGTGTCAAATACATGTATAAGGATGGCGAGACTGTGTCAAATACATGTATAAGGATAGCGAGACTGTGTCGAATACGTGTATAAGGATGGCGAGACTGTGTCGAATACGGTATAAGGATGGCGAGACTGTGTCAAATACATGTATAAGGATGGCGAGACTGTGTCGAATACGTGTATAAGGATGGCGAGACTGTGTCGAATACGTGTATAAGGATGACGAGACTGTGTCAAATACATGTATAAGGATGGCGAGACTGTGTCGAATACGTGTATAAGGATGGCGAGACTGTGTCGAATACGTGTATAAGGATGACGAGACTGTGTCAAATACATGCATAAGGATGGCGAGACTGTGTCGAATACATGTATAAGGATGGCGAGACTATGTCAAATACATGTGTAAGGATGGCGAGACTATATCGAATACGTGTATAAGGATGGCGAGACTGTGTCGAATACATGTATAAGGATGGCGAGACTGTGTCGAATACATGTATAAGGATGGCGAGACTATGTCAAATACATGTATAAGGATGGCGAGACTGTGTCGAATACGTGTATAAGGATGGCGAGACTGTGTCGAATACATGTATAAGGATGGCGAGACTGTGTCGAATACATTTATGAAAATAGTAACAGTACATTAAATACGAACAGAAAACACGGTGATATTGTCTCAGATGTGTACAGTCGCCTTCACTTATATCTGGTGCAGTGGCTGTCACGTTTTGTGAGATGTTGCACCACTGTGTTTGTTTATCTAGCACCTTTGGTCTGGCTTCTATTTTGAGGTGCCTTAGAGCCATTATGGGAGCTTTATCACGATGTAAACAAACACAGAGTTGCCACATCTCACAATACACTGTACCAGGTATAAGTGTAGGCGACTGTACATGATATGGAAATACTATATGAAATACGTTCAGTGAAACCTCGATATAACGGACTTCGCTCTCTATATAATCCGTTAGATGAGGGGTTAAACTTTAAGACCCTCGATATAGCGGACTTTCATCTGCGTATAATCCTAGATGGGGAGTTCAAATTTAAGAGACCCTCGATATAGTGGACTTTCATCTCCATATTGTCCGTTAAATAGAGACTACTGTACGTTGAAATGACATTAATATATCAAACACATATATGAAATACATACCAAACATACATGCACAAACTTTATGGACAAATGTATAAACAGACATAGATGAGTACACGAGTAACTAAAAACAAATATATGAATAATCACAAATAAATATATACACAAACAACGTAATTATTACACCAACAACAAAATTAAATAATTAGGTCATTAGCCAAGCTCTTAATTCTCCCCATTTTCAATTCATTTATGAACAGGATAAATTTATTAATTTTTCACTTGTTCATACACATAATTATTTGCATATAAATCAAGTCTTAATTCCCTGTCGACCTCTTGTGTTCAGTTAAATGTACTCGGCTCATTTTGTCTACCAGGTCAATCTAATGATCCCCGCCCCCTTCCGTGTGTGTGTGTGTGTGTGTGTGACTATGTTTTGTGCTGTTATCATGATGCCGCTGAAGTGTTGGGCAATAACACGATCTATTTTTCCTTTGGTTCGGAGTGTATTCGTATACAACAATAATAATAATAATAATAATAATAATAATAATAATAATATTATTATTATTAGTATTATTATTATTATTATTATTATTATTAATAACAATAATTATAACAATAATAATAATAATAATAATAATAATAATAATAATAATAATAATAATAATAAAAATAATAATAATATTAATGTCCGATATATTAATAACAACTCTTAATTATAAAGAACGAGTCGTGTTATGAAGGTGTCACTTTTATCAAATATATCAGCGGAAAATCCCCGACATTAGCTGCCACTGTTGTGTGTTACAGAGCTCTACCATCCGCTTCATGTACTTCACGAGTCTATCAATATAATGGGATCTCTCAGAATCTCTCTCAGCCTCTCTGTGGATTCAGGAGAGCCTCTGGCCATCTCTGTGAATGCAGGAGGAGCTCTCAACATCTGGGTCATCACTCTGTTAGATCCCCCTGGCGGTGAGCGGCGACTAATTCAACTGCTAAACGTATCCATTCATTGGCTTGTCAATGGTGGGTGAGGAAATTGGCCTGCCCTGGCCGCTCACTCCTGGCCACACCAAGTAACGACCCTCCCTTAGCCCAGGTGGTCGTACTGCCCACACCAAGTAACGACCCTCCCTTAGCCCAGGTGGTCGTACTGCCCACACCAAGTGACGACCCTCCCTCAGCCCAGTTGGTCGTACTGCCCACACCAAGTAACGACCCTCCCTCAGCCCAGGTGGTCGTACTGGCCACACCAAGTAACGACCCTCCCTCAGCCCAGGTGGTCGTACTGGCCACACCAAGTAACGACCCTCCCTCAGCCCAGGTGGTCGTACTGGCCACACCAAGTGACGACCCTCCCTCAGCCTAGTTGGTCGTACTGGCCACACAATTCGACTCGTCTTGTCGTTCTCGTCGTCTCGTTACGTCGTGTGCTTCCCATGTTGTTCATTAGTCGTCATAACTATCATCTCATCAAGTACACCTTCCTTTCCTCCTCCTGCTGCTGACGTCATCACCCTCACCATACACACATCAACACCACCATGCCTGCTGACGTCATCACCATCAACACCACCACACCTGTACAACAAATATCTACAGTGTCGGTCCCTTGATTCGTCAATTAACACGGAAATCGAACAGTATCAATGTTTGCACTCAGGACACCTCAGTTTATTTGCTCTCTGTCATTCGGATTTGTTTTGTTTTTGTTTTTGAGAAAGTAAGAGGTTAGGTAGGGGGGGAAGGGAGGTAGGGGGGTAGGGAGGCAGGGGGTAGAGAGGTAGGGGGTAGGGAGGGAAGTAGGGGATTGGGGGATAGGGAGGGGGTAGGGAGGTAGGGAGGTAGGGAGCAGGGGTAAGGAGGAACATTTCAAACCAATGTCTGATCTTCCTCTGCTAGGAATCAGAAGCAGAAGGCGATACGTTCAACCCGGGATTCATCTTGGCCCTAATCACACCTTCGTCAGGATTTGTCAACTTGGTTCCTCCATTATTTGGGATTTGTGTCGTATTACTCAGCTCTTCGCTAGCATGTCACTCCCCCCACCTCACCCCCCACCCCCTGACCCACCCTCCACCCACGACCCACCCTTCACCCACACCCCCGACACACCCACACCCCCACACAAGTATACTAAGGTGCTAGGGTTTGTGTGTCGTTCCTAGGTTAGTGTCTTCTGGGAGGTGATGCTACAGTATAAAGCTAGGATCTGTGCATCGCTCCCTCATAACCACAGCTATACTCCCTCACCACCACAGCTATACTCCCTCACCACCACCACTGCTCCCTCACCACCACAGCTATACTCCTTCACCACCACTGCTCCCTCATCACCACAGCTATAATCCCTCACCACCACAGCTATACTCCCTCACCACCACTGCTTCCTCATCACCACAGCTATACTCCCCCACCACCACAGCTATACTCCCTCACCACCACCACTGCTCCCTCACCAACACAGCTATACTCCCTCACCACCACTGCTCCCTCATCACCACAGCTATACTCCCTCACCACCACTGCTCCCTCACCACCACCACTGCTCCCTCATCACCACAGCTATACTCCCTCACCACCACAGCTATACTCCCTCGCCACAACTGCTCCCTCATCACCACAGCTATACTCCCTCACCACCACTGCTCACCTCATCACCACAGCTATACTTCCTCACCACCACAGCTATACTCCCTCACCACCACTGCTCCCTCACCACCACCACTGCTCCCTCATCACCACAGCTATACTCCCTCACCACCACTGCTCCCTCACCACCACAGCTATACTCCCTCACCACCACTGCTCCCTCACCACCACCACTGCTCCCTCATCACCACAGCTATACTCCCTCACCACCACAGCTATACTCCCTCACCACCACTGCTCCCTCACCACCACAGCTATACTCCTTCACCACCACTGCTCCCTCACCACCACCACTGCTCCCTCACCACCATAGCTATACTTCCTCACCACCACAGCTATACTCCCTCACCACCACTGCTCCCTCATCACCACTGATTATATTCGATTTTTAAAAAGAAAAGTAGTATTTGTTTTCAACGTAAAGTAACATTACATCACAGTACATAATCACGTCATAAGACATCACATCCCAATACATTACACCCCATCACATCCCATCACCTCCCACCATTATCTCAAATATCACACATCACTTCACATCAGACCCCATCACACCACATCACACCACCACATCACATCATCACACCACACCACATCACATCCCATCACATCCCACCATTATCTCAAATATCACACATCACTTCACATCAGACCCCATCACACCACATCACACCACCACATCACATCATATCACACCACCACATCACATCTTCACACCACACCACACCACATCACACCACCACATCACATCTTCACACCACACCACACCACATCACACCACACCACCACATCACATCATCACACCACATCACATCACATCACATCACACCACCACATCACATCTTCACACCACACCACATCACATCACCACATCACATCTTCACACCACACCACATCACATCACACCACCACATCACATCATCACACCACACCACATCACATCACACCACATCACATCACAGCACACCACCACATCACATCATCACACCACACCACATCACATCACACCACCACATCACATCATCACACCACACCACATCACATCACACCACCACATCACATCTTCACACCACACCACATCACATCACATCACATCCCACCAATATCTCAAATACCACACCACATCACATCATCACATCACCACTCAGCTGTATAAACGAACCTTGACACACACAGTATATTAAGTTGCCAGGATCGTGGAGACAGTTCTGCTTTAAGTGCCGGCAGAACAGGTAGGCAATAACTCTACCCAAGATCAGGATTATATTTACATTATAATTTACACTAGTTGTTATAGTGGTTTATCGAGAACTTCTTTTGTTTTTACTCTATGCAACATTAACAATAACAACAATAATAGCAATAACGACAATAGCATCAATAAAAACAATAACAACCCTAATAATAACAACAACATCAACAATAACAATAACAACAATAACAACATCAACAATAACAATAACAAAAATATAACAGCAACACCAGCAATAACTACAACGACAATAACAATAACATCAATAACAACAATAAATACAACAACAATAACAACAGCAATAACAATAACAATAAAAAACAAACAAAAACAATAAAAAATAACAATAACAACAACAATAACTACGACACTAACAATAACATCAATAACAACAACACAGCTATGCCTATTTCTTCTGTACGTTAGACAAGTTATTTATATCTGCGAGAAATGTACTTGTTTGTGTCTTTGATATATAGCGGTGTGGTAAGGTGTGGTGGTGGTGGTGGTGGGTGGTACGTAGTGGTGGTAGTGGTGAGGGTAGAAGTGATGGTATTCTCTCTCTCTCTCTCTCTCTCTCTCTCTCTCAGTAACCCCCCTCCCCCAAAAAATAACAAAGCACAATATAACTCAAAAACTGATCTAAGCTGCGTTAGTGAGGAGGCTAAGTCGTCTGTCAGTGAATATAATGAACCCCCTCACTTGGTAAACACACTATCGATCAGTCAGTAAAGTATTAGGGTGACTTATATTAGGTAAACAAAATAGATTGATAGTCACAAAAACCCTAGAAAAGGTCTTTTTTATAGCTGGAATAAAGTTATAATTTGTCGGATCCTTTAAAAGTGGTGGTAGGTTAATCTTGTATACGGAATAGTATAAAAAATATATAACAAAAATATATACAGACGAAATACAGTGGATATGCGTTTAAATTGTCTCAGAAGGAGGTGAAATTACACAACAAAAGACAGAAAGAAAGAAAGAAAGACAGAAAGAAAGACAGAAAGAAAGAAAGAAAGAAAGAAGAGAGATGGAGAGAGAGAAATAGAGAGCGACAAAAAATATAAAAAATGTTACAAGCACTGGCGACAGTGTTTCCTCTGCCGGCAAGTGTACCATTTCCCTGAGATAAAGCTGAGAATTAATGGTATTTCCCAGGGGCCACACACACACACGTTTTATCCAAGGGTACAGTCATTTGCTGCAGACATCAGCCAGAGAATTCATGAGCATTAACAAAGAATTAACTTACCTTCTTTGTTCCCTGCTGTTAACTTTATCTTCACCACTACCCACTATTCCTCACCACACCTCACCACCCCTCACCACACTTCACCACACTTCACCACACCTCACCACCCCTCACCACACTTCACCACACCTCACCACCCCTCACCACACCTCACCACACCTCACCACCCCTCACCACAATTCACCACACTTCACCACACCTCACCACACCTCACCACACCTCACCACACTTCACCACCCCTCACCACACATGATACACAGGAAACATCATAACTAGGGCAATATGTCACCTGTTGAGAGATACTGCATTACTAATAGCCTAACTTAACCTCACTTAACTTAACTTACCTTAACCTAACCTAACTTAACCGAGCTTAACTTAACCTAACTTCCTCTCCCACGCTAAAGCATCTCTCGCTCACGTGAACATACATTACTAGGGTGTGTCATAGGAGGGAAGATCAGCTAAAACTAATGGCCCATCACTTTTTTGGTAGATTTTAGTGTATATAAACAGAAAAGAATTTCAGTTTCAATATTTTGCAACCTTTTGCTCGGTAAATTTTAGCGTGAAATTTATCGAAAATCTAACGTACAGCTGCATTAGTGCATTACAATTAAATAGTGAACATTGCTTTCTGACTTCATTCTTTAACAACCCAACTAACAATATTGTTTTCTGTTTCAGATTCTAATGCATTTATAAGTTGATAATATTTGCGATGGCTGCTTGTGTCAGGACGAGGAACCAAAAATCCAGCCATCTCAGTCACTATCTTGGGTCTGGGAGAGAGCTCCTGAAGTCGGAGTTGCCTACATTGAGAGATGCTTTGAGATACGGTGTTTTAATCAGGCAAATCAGTGAAAAGAACCAAAGAACTTACACAAACAAAGACATTGCCAGTGATATGACCAAAGCTGTCTTGGCACAGTACACTCTGGCTAACGCTCAGTTCAAGCCTCCAGTCATAACAAGTCAGAAGAAGATTAGTGAGAGACTGCTAGCCAGTTGGGAAAAGGCAAGAGATATCTCTCTTGGGAGAGGAAAACTTGCAGTTAAGGACAGCTTTGCCAAGCAACTGGACCAGTTATTTGACATAATTACTTGCAAGTGCCCAATTGTTCTCTGTCCTGAGTTTGGATGCGATCGTGACTGTAAATCCGAGGCCCACATCTCTTGTATTTGCAAGCGTGAACTGAAGATTCCTGTGATCGAACTGGCATTTGTCAAAGCACAGAGAGAGAAGACTGGCAGTATAGGGGCTCTCATGATTTCTAGCCAAGATATTCCGGAGTCCAAGAGACAGGAGGCTGCCACAGAGAGACAGAAGAGGAGAAGAGTTGCCGAGGAAAAGAGACTTGAGAAGGCCCAGGGTGAGGTAAAAAAGGCCGATGATTGGAGTCAAGCTGATTCAGAGTTTAATGACTTCCCCATGGCTGATCCGAGTGCTGACCAGGAGAATGGTGACTTTGTCCCTAACCCAGAAAATAATGATCCCAAACCTTCCAGGCATAAGATTCGAAATAGGAAAGATATCCCGAGCATAGCTCTGGCCAGCATGCGACACCACACTGGTCTCAGAGAAACTGCAGAGATAGCAACAGCTGCCTGGATTGACGGTGGTTTGATAACACCTGATGATGTTCACCTGGTGATAGATCATAACAAAGTAAGGAGAGCTCAGGAGAAACTTGTCAGTAACCTAGAAGAGGAGTTTGATAAGGGGATAAGAGAAAATGGAATCAATTGTTTGTTCTTTGATGGGAGAAGGGATGACACTAAAGTGTTCATGAAAGTTGGAGATTCTGACAAGTTGTTCCCTGCCATGGTGAAGGAGGAACACTACTCCTGCTGCAGTGAACCAGGAGGGAAGTATTTGTGGCATTTCACTCCAGATGACATCAGGAAACCAGCTGAGATAGTGGCAGATAACATTGTGAACTGGCTCAGAGAGAGGAACGTAGACCAGACCCTGCAGGCCATTGGAGGGGACAGCACCAACACGAACACAGGGTGGCAAGGGGGGCCATACAGTGGATAGAGCGGAAGATTGGGAGAAAGCTGGTCTGGATTGTTTGTGACCTCCACACCAACGAGTTGCCACTCAGACATCTGATCCAGGAGCTGGATGGCAAGTCTCTTTCAAACAACAGATGGTCTGGTCCTCTTGGCAAGATGCTGGACTCTGCCACTGAGTTAGAAATAAATCCGAGCTTTGAAAAAATCACAGTTGGCCCTCCACTCGTTGAGCTTGCACATACTGTCATTGACGACCTGAGTACTGACCAGTACTATGGTTACATGATTTGCAGTGCCATCAAAACTGGGGTCATGCCTGATAGACTTGCTTACCTGCAGATAGGTCCAGTCTCACATTCTAGGTGGCTCACAACGGCTCTCAGGTTTTGCAGAATTTGGGTCGCTCATCATAAACTGAAAGGGAACCAGCTTCACAACCTGAGACTTATTGTCCAATTCATCGTGAGTGTCTACTTGCCAAATTGGTTCAACACCAAGGTCAAGTCATCGTTCTCCGAAGGTCCGAGGCATGTTCTCTTCCAGCTTGAGCTCCTGAGGAGTCAGCCAAGGAAGGTTGTTCAGATTGTGGAGCAGACTGTGAGGAGATCTTCCTGGTATGCTCATCCCGAGGCAGTTCTGCAGACAATGCTCTGCAGTAAGGATGAGGAGGAGAGAAGAGTGGCAGTCAAAAAGATCTTGGATATGAGACTTATGAGAGGATCTGGGCATGACGAATCAGTTGGTGACGATTCCTTCAGGGTCAGGAAGACTCCTGAAGTCAATCTAGGTGCCAAGACCCTCACTGATCTCATAGATCTGGACAACATCCAGGCTGGCAGTGAGCCCCCTCTTACCTGCAGCCTCACCAATGTTCAAGTCAGAGCTTTCCTGGACAACCCCATGCATGTCCCTGCCTGGCCCTCGCACACCCAGAGTATAGAGCGTTATGTACAGCAAGTGAGCGAGGCCAGCAGTCACGTATACAGCCAGGAGAGGAGGGAAGGCTACATCCGAGCTCAGGTGGTCAGCAGGGAGGTGATGAGTAGAAACAGAAGCAAGAAAGACATGTTCTCTATGGTGTGCAGCAACACCGGGTCGTAGTAGTAAAACCGGTTTTTGTATTTGATGATTTTGTTTTCTAAAGGAATATTAAATTTAATAAATGTGTCAAGATCATTCGTTTCACTATTCTGGATCATTTTCATCCTAATATATTAACCTGATACATTTACTTTACTTTAAATAAGCTATTTAGTGGTGTTGGTAAAAGGGTGGGAATACTGAATTTTCATAAGATTTCAAGTTAAAATTTACCTAGCAAAAGATAAAAACTTTTCAAATCTGAAGATATCACATGATTCTGCACATAGAACTACATCATTAATACCATGGGCCGATTTTTCAAACTCAAAAAAAAAAAAATCGCCTCCGTATGACACACCCTAATGGGTATAGGTCTATTTAATTACTTTCCTCACTACTAACGTTAATGTTAGTTTGTTCACGTACAGTTTCTTGAGGATCTCCTTGAGGGTCCAGTTTCATAATCTAGTTTCAGATTCTCCTTCAGCAGTAATTAGGCAACCCAAACACACACACACACACACACAAACTGTAGTTTGAGCTTTTCCCCATCTAAGTTATTATATGTCTTATTTGTGTCACTTATGTTACTTGTATATTATTTGTAATTCGTAACCCACTCCCCAAATATGTAACTGTATATTTTCAGCCTTCTGGCTGCCAAGCTCTTTCAATAAACCGTTAATTATTATTATTATTATTATTATTACACACACATCAAAAGGTCAAAGTTCAAAGTGCTGAGTAGGTGAACGTGAAGCAAGCGTTGTAGAAGATGTGATGATCGTGGTAATTAGGTAGACATGACTAACGTTCAAACCATTAATAATAATCTTGAATCATGAAATAAAAATAAAAGGGAGGGGGGGGGAGGAGAGGAACGACTACCCTCCACGTACTACCGACAATTTTTTACTCACACGGTTAATGTTGTGGGTTTCCTCTCTCGTCTGAGCGATGGTCCAATCGGTTCCAAATTTAGTGAACTTCCGTCGTAGACATCTGGCAAAATGAAGTGTGAGATTCACCCCTCGTGCCAAATGAAAGAGTCACTGCAGGGAAAAGGTGGGACTATCTTCGTCTGGCGTAACTCCTAAAAGTTCATCATTGCAAGGGTGAAAAGGAACACCAGTCACTTATGAATGCTCGAGGTGGCGATGTGTTTATCTTAAGGATTTCAATCCCTTATGACGAAAGGTTTTGATACGGCTCTTTACCCAAACTTTATATATTCAGGGAGATCAAGACTCATTCACGGATATGTTCACCCATCCTTGTTATTTTATGGTTGTCTCGTAGATATTGTAAGTTAACTATTGGGAAACTTATTTACGTGGCAACTGAATTTAAGAAATGTCTGTGTTATTCAAGCTTGACTCATCTATCTGGCGTTCCATCACTCACTGCCTGGGTGTTGATGTCTTTAGGATAGGTTAGGTTTCCTACCCTGAAGGAGAGTTTACCTTCAACTTTGCAGAAGAGAGGAACTGTTGTCTCCTCTCGCCTCTAGCAGCTTGGGGATATGGAAATTACACATGTATGTCCGCGTGTGTGTGTGTGTGTGTGTGTGTGTGTGTGTGTGCGTGTGTGTATGCGTGTGTGTGTCCGTTAAGTAAAATATCTTAACAACTTGACCATGATTAACACTCACCTTTGATTATATTGAATCCATTGAGATGGATTAACTTAACCCCTCGAGTACGATGTCTTAGCTTTGTTTTAAATACGATGACTAATTCCCTTGTGTATAATGTCACTGTACTCAGTAGGTTAAGTCATCGTAAGCAAGGGGTTAAATCATCGTTTTCAAGGGGTTAAGTCATCGTACATAATGGGTTTAATCATCGTTTTCAAGGGGTTAAGTCATCGTACAGAAAGGGTTAAATCATCTTGCTCAAGGGGTTAAGCCATCTCGCACAAAGGGTTAAGTCATCGTACACAAGGGGTTATCTTTCTCAATTAACCAATTATAACACTGGGCTGCATTTGAAAAAAAATTCATGAGGTGCGGGGTTTCTTAGCTGATTCTTTATGTATTTTGCGTGCTGATTCCAAAAATGCCAATCATTTTGCCCAATCAGGTCAGATTTTTATGCTATGGGAATTAGGAAAAAATCGAAATTCTTAAATATGATGTCAAAATTTTTATGCAAAATATATCATAAGAAATGTAACCACAACACATAGGACCAAAATATGTCAACTACATAGATGCCTTTACAGTTAGACATGCATAAATGGCTGTCACAGAGAATTTCTTTGGTGGTTGGTGTCTGGGGCGTCCCGTTTCAGACACCAACAGTAGTCGGCGAGCATGTTGATATCGCAGCGACCCTGGTACCGCTCCTCCATTACACGGATATCTTGATGGAAGCGTTCTCCTTGTTCCTCACTCACATCACCACAGTTCTCTGGAAAGTAGTCCAAGTGGGAGCTGAGGAAGTGCATCTTGATGGACATGCGTGCACCAAGAACTTTGTAGCTCAGAAGTAAGTCCTCAACAACTCGTTCATACTCTGGACTTCTGTAGTTGCCAAGAAAATTGGAGACAATAGACTTAAAGGCATGCCAGGCTTTCTTCTCATTTACATCCATGCTGCAATCAAACTTGGGATCTTTGAAAAGCTCTCTGATCTGAGGGCCATCAAAAATTCCTGCATTCAGCTTTGCCTCACTGACTTTTGGAAATTTTTCTTTCAGAAAATTGAAAGCCTGGCTTTTTTTGTCAAGTGCCTTTACAAAGTTTTTGAACAGACCGAGCTTGATGTGCAGTGGCGGAAGAAGAATGTTCTGGGGATTCACCAGAGCATGGGCAACAACATTGTGAGAACCTGGAGTAAGTCCACTTCTTGCAGGCCAGTCACGTTGCATGTAGTGCTGCTTGTCTGCTCGACTATCTCACAGACAGAGGAAACATGCCATGTACCACCAGATGAAAAAGAAATTTAATTGTGAGAAAATATATGTAAAAAAATACGGACATATACTCTTTTCCTTTGCGCCACGGCGGTCATTTAAATGGACGGCGAGCACGTGGGTGTATTTAAATGCATCGTAAGGGCATTAAAACTGACCGAAATCTTTTCTGTGAGGCTTGCCAATGTCTCGGATGATTTTTTCAATGAACGAATATGAGGACCCCATTTTGAGCGAAAAATGCCAATATTTTACCTGAATCTCGGCTTAAAATGCTATAGCACAAAATTCTGACCTGATTGAGCAAAATGGATAACATTTTTGAGATCAGCATGCAAAATACACCCAGAAAAGCTTAATAATACACAAACCTCAAAAACTATGCAGGGCAGTGTAATCAAGGTGGTGGGGGTTAAGAGGTTAAATCATCATCCTCAATGGGTTCTAAAATCCCATTGTCAGGAGGTGTAGTGTACATCAGGAGCACACGACTGACGACAAGGAAGAGGATGTAGGAACTTAAAGATAACATGGCCTTGTGATATCCTGCCTGATGCCTAGTGAGTATATGCCGTCTCTCGCCTCCTGTAAGCGTGAGACAACAACCAGCTGGGATTTACACAGCAGAGAGCACTCACTAGGGATTGACGCTAAGCTGTGAGGGACTTAATCCAGTTGAAAATATCTCCTGTAAATTGAAGGTAAATATTTTTTTTTCTTCATATCACATTAATTTCCTCTGGTATATCTCCCTGAGTCTACCCTTATTTTTAGGAGGGGATAATGGAGGGAAGGGGTAAGGAGTGAAGGGGGGAGGAGTGAGGGAAGGGGGGGTGGGAGGGAGTTGATGTTGAGTATGCTATAGAGGTATACTGTCTAGTGTGTATATTATATGATATAACCTGAATATGACAGTATATTTTGATAAAGGTTTTTGATGAATATTTATGGGGGTTAAAGTTTCTGAATGTATAGAACGTTACAACATCATTCCATAATGTTATTTTATCCTACGGTGTGATAATCATTCTTACAGTGTGACATTATCCTTACAGTGCGACATAATTCGTAAAGTGTGACATTATCCTTACAGTGTGACATAATTCTTACAGTGCGACATAATTCTTAAAGTGTGTCATTATCCTTACAGTGTGACATAATTCTTACAGTGCGACATAATTCTTACAGTGTGTCATTATCCTTACAGTGTGACATAATTCTTACAGTGTGACATTATCCTTACAATGATATAATTCTTAAAGTGTTACATTATCCTTACAGTGTGACATAATTCTTAAAGTGTGTCATTATCCTAACAGTGCGACATAATTCGTAAAGTGTGACATTATCCTTACAGTGTGACATAATTCTTAAAGTGTGATATTATCCTTACAGTGCGACATAATTCTTAAAGTGTGACATTATCCTTACAGTGTGACATAATTCTTACAGTGCGACATAATTCTTAAAGTGTGACATTATCCTTACAGTGTGACATAATTCTTACAGTGCGACATAATTCTTAAAGTGTGACATTATCCTTACAGTGTGACATAATTCTTACAGTGCGACATAATTCTTAAAGTGTGTCATTATCCTTACAGTGTGACATAATTTTGCATTGTATCGTTACTCCAACAGTCACACAGGATCCGGCAGTGTGACATCATCTGTGTTACATCAGCCTATAATTTCATACTCACACAGTGACATCACTATCATTGTTAGGTTCTGAATAAAAAGTTCTATATACAGGAGAGAACACAAACACCTGTATAGTTTTGTAGGTTCGGTTTACTGGATAAGAGTATGTACACAAAGGAGAGCAGCGGTCTCCCTGGCTAGGCTCCTTGTCAACTGCTATAGGCGACGTATGGCAAGTGATACATTAGCAGCTTCCATTCGTCGCCAGGCACATTAATTAAGCGTGTGGGATATGGTAATAACATTGCCACACGCTGCTAGCTAGGCTGAATAAATAATACATAAATGGAGCACATACATAATATACATACATGATACATAATCCAGCATACATAATATACATACACCTCCCTCCCCCCTATACGCTCATAGCAAAGTCTTGAGCGGACCTTTTCTTTTGGATCCGTTCTGAGCGTCGAGGGACTTCATCACTGGGAAGGTTATGGGACTCAACACTGGTGGCGGGGCCAGCAGAAGGCATTGTTACGGGGCGGAGAAAACGGCGGTTCCTCCACCACACACGACCACTGGGTAACCGCACCTGGTAGTCCCGTGACCTGCCGAGACCCATGACTACGCCTACTTTGTCCCAACGTAGGGAGGTCGGGACCTGAACACGGACTTGGGTGCCGACACTCAACCTGGGGAGAGAACGGGCGTGGTCATTGTAGCGGGCGACGACGTCCTGAACACGTTCGGCGGCTCGGCGATCACAATCCTCTGTCTTGGCCTGCCACCCCTTGGAGAAGGATTGAGGGTGAGCAGGGACACAAGAACGAAGGGGGCGTCCATACAAGACCTGGGCAGGGGAGCGTCCGGTGTAGTTAGGTGTGTTGCGGAGTTCAAGAAGACCCCTGTCGAAGGCCTCGCAGTCAATGTTCCCAGAAGGGGCCACCTTAAGGATGAGGTGCTTCAGGGATTTGACAGCAGCCTCAGCGTGGCCGTTGGACTGCGGGTAATGGGGCGATGACAACACATGCCGGACTCCCCATCGGTCAAGGAACACAGCAAAGTCCCGGCTTGTGAACTGAGGCCCTCCGTCGGTTCGCAGGCGTACAGGAACGCCCACGTCACGGAAGTAGTGGCGGAACTTGCTGATGGTGGCGGCAGACGTCGTGTCATTACCGCACTTGATGACAACCGGCCAACCAGAGAGACGGTCGACGATAACGAGGAAGGACTTTCTTGACACACAGAAAAAGTCGGCCGACACAGACTCAAAGGGGCGGGTGGGGTTGTCGTCACTCATAAAGGGTTCCTGCTGCTGGCTGGGTTGTAATACTTGGCAGGGCTCACACGCACGGACAACATTGGAGATGTCGGAGTTGATGCCGGGCCAGAACACAGTCTGTCGTGCACGTCGTTTGGTGGCCTCAGCTCCACGGTGACTGTCGTGAAGGCGGGCCAAGGCGTGGGGACGTGATGCAGCAGGGACAACTACACGTGCTCCGTACAGAACAAGGTCTCCGTCGCAGTAGAGTTCATCGCGGAGTTTCCAATACGGGAGCAGGGTGTTGTGAAGATCGTAGCGGTTGCTAGGAAATCCATTCCTCACACACTCGACAAGTCGGACGTAGGAAGGGTCATCTCGGGCCGCTGTTCGAAGGTCCTCCATTGCCTTGTCGTCATCTGGTGACAGGTCCGAACGAAGGGATTGGACGGCATGGAGAGTGACCACGGTCCTGACGGAAAGAGCGAGGTCGGCGTCGAGTACATGGTCTTCTGGAGTAGGGCGGCTGACAGGGAAGCGGGATAAGGCATCAGGGATGCAGAGCTCCTTACCAGCACGCCACACTGCAGTGAAGATGTACGCCGAGAGTTTCTCTTTCAGACGCTGGAGGCGAGGGTTCTCAACGGCGTCTAGCGTGTAGTGGTTGAGGATCGGGACAAGCGGGCGATGGTCGGTCACTAGGTGAAAGTATTGCAGGCCTATGAGGTAAAACCTGCACTTGGACATCGCCCAAACCACAGCCAACAGCTCCAACTCAATAGTGGCGTAGCGCGTCTCAGTGTCAGAGAGGAAACGCGAGCCACACTGGACGAGCCGGAACTGCCCTCCACCATGATCCTGCAGTAGGGCGTATCCCACGCCATACAAGCGTGAGGCATCTGTCTGCAGAAGTGTGGGCAAGGCTGGGTCAAACGTGGCGAGGACAGGTGGACGAGACAGGGCCTGTTTCACTTGCTGGAAGGCCTTGTCGTGGTCGGGGGTCCACAGGAATGTCCTCTTGGGGCTCATCAGGGGGCGAAGTGGTTGAGCAGCTGCGGAGATGTCCGACGAAAACTCTGCTAACTGGTTGACGAGACCGATGAAGGACCTCAAGTCGGTCAGGTTAGCAGGGGTGGGAAAATCCGTAATGGCGCGGACCTTTTCCGGGTCAGCTGCGATACCATTCCCTGAGAGGGTGTACCCACAAAAGTCAACTGAAGAGCTGGCCAGAACAAACTTGTCGGCATTTAGGGTAATTCCGTGCTTCCGGCACCTGTTGAGTACCTCGTAGATACGGCAGAGGTGATCCATATAATCCTCGTCGTACACGAGTATGTCGTCGACCACTTTCACGCAGTTTGCCAGACCTTGTAGAGCCATATCACCTCGAAGACAGAAAGCGTCTCCTGTAGCGGCGAATCCCATGGGGCCACGGCAGTAACTGTAACGTCCATGCGGGGTGATGAAAGTTGTGAGTAGTCGGTCTTCTTCGGCAAGCTCTATCTGCCAGTATCCACACAGGGCGTCCATCGTCGTGAAGAAGCGCGCCTTCGGGTTCACGCTGCGTATGGCTGCAAAGGGCGTGGGAGAAGGGTGTGCAGGACGAGACACCTGGTTGTTGAGCTTGGAAAGGTCAGTGGTGATCCGAACACCACCTTTAGGTTTTGCGACGACAACCATCGGGTGACACCATGGAGACGGGTCATCGCCGGTTGGTACAATAATTTCTTGGGCGACCATGGAGTCCAGCTCGTTTTTGACCGCCTCGCGGAAGGCCAGGGGAACCAGTCGAGGGGTGTAAATAGCGAATGGCTTCGCGTCGTCCCTCAGGTGGGGCCTGCCATCTTCTTGAGAGGCTTGGATTCCAGAGCGGACTTGGTCACCAGAACGTCGCTGAATTCCTTCAGGAAGTACTTCCGAGCATCCGAAGGAGAGGTGTCACTGGTAAGGGGCAGGGGTACGGCGGCAGCAGGGTCGTTGCTGCTCCCTTTTTGCACCCTGTTGGCGTGTTTTACCTCAAGAATAGGTTTGGGGAAGTCCTGGGAGATGATGGCCAACTCCTGACAATGTCTGTAGGACAGCAAAGGAGTCTGGACACCGTTATGCACATCAATCCAGGCTTGACACGACCTGTTGCCAAAGGTGACTTGTGCTTGGAGTGAACCCAGGGCTGGGGTCATCTGTGAACCATCTGCCATAAAGCGGAGATCCTTGGGGGGCGGTCCTAGATCACTTGGAGAGAGCCCCAAGCATTGCAAATGCTGGGGACCGATGACTGTAGCATCAGCGCCGGTGTCGGGCAACATCTGAAGACGGGATGACACACTGCGGTAGGTCACAATGACACTGATGTACTGGGGGACTTTGGTCCTGGGACGCTGGGGGGAGCACACATTCCTAATGTGGCTCGAGCGTTGTCAAGAGTCGTCGTACCTCTGATTGGAAGACTGTGGGCGGCCCTCTCTGGTGGAAGGGGGCTGAAGCTTCCGCCGACACGGTCCCTTGGGTATGTTGGAAGGGCAACACTTGTCATAGTGGCCCAGACGACCGCACACATTGCACTGGACGCGTTTGGCTGGGCACCGTACTGTCAGTGACCAGTGGCCCTTACGGTCACAACTGTTGCAGGTAGACTGAGCAGCTGGACACACCTGTGTTCCGTGCTGCTTACCACAGTTGTTGCAAAATAAACCGGGCGTGGACGTGGTAGGCGAAGGCGTAGGAACAGACTTCTTGTCCTTCTTGTACCGGGACACAGCGCGTACAGCTGTAGGGGGAGCACGGATGGCAGAGGTGGCACACCTGGCAGCCTCATAGGAGCGACATATCGTCGACACATCCTTAAGAGAGGAGGAAGAGTCGAGGGAGGTGAGGCGTTGGACAAGTTCCTCGTCCTTAACACCCATCAGGATCACCTGCTTCAACTGGGTCTCCTCGCACTGCTGGTGGTGGCCTGGACATATATCTACCTCTTCCGAGGCTCTCTTAAGACGCACGTAAAAGGCATCAAAAGACTCACCCTCCATCTGTCTGCAGCTAAACAATTCCCTCCTGCGCAGAGCTTCATTCTGCTGTCCTTTGATGTGCCGTTGTAGAACGTCCAGTACCTCCTCTACAGACAGCAAAGAGGTTGGGGGTACCTGCAACGTATGTTCCAAGACACGCTGAATTTCCAAGGACAGGCACATACGCAGCTGGATGAGTTGTTTAGGCTGTGACAAACTCTGGAGATCCACCATTGTAGAATAATCAGTCCACCGTCGCCGCCATTCACGAAAAGTCTGGAAAGTCTCATCAGGCTTCAAGATGGGCGGCGTTTGAGCTGCTGCTTTAGGTGGGGCTGGGGGGTGTGAAGGAAGCATGGATGAGGTATCTGAACCAGTCAGTACCGAGGCAGTGTTAGAGCCAGGGGCTTGGTTAACAGTGAGGCGAGATATCAAGGCTTCAAACCGTTCACTGTCTTCCAATCTCCGTTGGTGGTCTCGTTCTGCCTCTGCTTGCCTTCTGTGCTCATCCGCCAAACGTCTGTGGGCTTCATCCTCGCGTTTCTCATCTCTCATAAACTTCAGTAAAGCAATTATCTCTGGAGACAACGCTGAATATTGAGGTGAGGGACTGCGCTATGTGGGGGCTGGAGCGTCGTGGCCGGCCTGGTCATCCATCTCTGCGGGGCTATCACCCGCCTGGCTCATCCAGACGCTGGGTCCACGGCTACGTAAGGCGTGAGACATAACTACTTCCTCTGTGTACTATGTCTTAAATCAGTGTTGACCGGTCAGCCCGTCGTATCAACTAGATTTCAGACAAAAAATTAATTAAATACACAGATAAGTAGGTTATATATATAAAATATATATAAGGAAGCCGCGCGGTCAGCGAGTGTTAGTACGTGTATGTGTGTGAGTGTGTCCCGGGCCGGCAAAGCGTCTCGCCCCAGCTGTGAGGGGGGGGGGGGGGGTGGAGGCGGCGCTGTGAGGGGGTGGAGGGAGAGGCGCGGCGACTCCCAGTCAGTCTAGTTACCCTCAGGACGCGGTCAGAGACGGGTGCACTGAACTTTACTCCTTACAAATGCCCAGAACGTGCCGTATACCTTGGGAATCCTTTAGAACAAGGTCACACATGAATGGCACGAACACACAATGCACTAAACACTTCACAGAAAATCACTGTCACTGACACTGCTCAAAGTTGCTGAGATTCTTGGAGGAGAGCTGACGCGCGGGAGTTGACCCAAGCGAGAGAGGAGTCCGTACGCCGGCTTTCCACAGACTTTGCACTTTCACTCGTAATTATCCAGTAAGATCGGATCACTGCGCCATGTTAGGTTCTGAATAATAAGTTCTATATACAGGAGAGAACACAAACACCTGTATAGTTTTGTAGGTTCGGTTTACTGGATAAGAGTATGTACACAAAGGAGAGCAGCGGTCTCCCTGGCTAGGCTCCTTGTCAACTGCTATAGGCGACGTATGGCAAGTGATACATTAGCAGCTTCCATACGTCGCCAGGCACATTAATTAAGCGTGTGGGATATGGTAATAACATTGCCACACGCTGCTAGCTAGGCTGAATAAATAATACATAAATGGAGCACATACATAATATACATACATGATATATAATCCAGCATACATAATATACATACAATCATGAACACATATAGTACCATCATGGCATCACCATCACTATCACGGACACCATCATCATCACGGACACACATAGTATCATCTTCACCACCACCACCAGCACTATCACTGATATCATCACCATCACGGACACCATCACGGACACCACAACGGACATAGCGGTAGCGAACGCCACGCCGCCGCCTTCTGCCACACCGTTATGGTAATTAGTGTGGCCAACATATTACCTGTCGTCTTCCTGATTAATTAACGCGTCTTAACAAAGCCTTTGGGGAAATGATTAACACCAACCCACTAATAATTCGCTAAGAAAATCTAAATCCACCTAATATGATAATTCAGAACTCTTCTTTAGGTAATCGTTGTTTTAAGGGTAGTTGGATAATTAGATTAGCCTTGGATTTCAGATTTTCCCCAATATCCTAAAGTATAATTGTAACATATTATAGCCATCATGATAATCCTCAGAGTCTTGGTTTATTAAGAGGTCAGATATAATCGCGTTCATAAATAGTACACCATTTGACGTGATTTGAGTTGAATGTAGTTTTAGTTAAATATTGTTAACCGATATTTTAATAAACAGAATATTAATTAATGTTTAATTAGGTGAGGATTATATTTTCTCTCACTTTAACATGATTGCAATATCCCTCACATTATGGTCTGGGCTGTACACGTGGATATGTGGGTTTTCTCTGGCGTGACACACTGGCATATTCCTCCACCATAACATCTCAATTACTGACTCATTTCTCCCTTTATGTTCCAGCTCATCATTCTCTACCTTCCATTACACTATTGTAAGTCTTCACTCACCTCATATTTATCATACAATCAACACGTCCAAAACATCTCAGAATCACTTCATTTTTTTCCCCAGGTAGTTTTAGACTTACTAGTAAAATACACGTACAGGTTCAGGTCCAGGTAGGGGGATATAACATTCTACTACAGGTCACTGCTACATGTGTAAGAGCAGCCATCTTGTGACGACCGGAATTAACGCTGAAAAATAAACCTTAAACACTTCCTCAGGTAATTTGTTCCTTCTTATACCTAACAGAAAAACACATGCTGAGGACACTTGTATACTTACCTTAGTTTTATAATGATGATGTTCTTTCATATTCACTTTAATCCTAACCTACAAACATACAGTATAATAGCATAAAAAAAAACATACCTTTAATTCATCGGTAAAAGACATATAACCTATAAAACATCCGAGTACCTAATTTTCGCCATTAACATCAAACCCACTGTCACACTTGATCTTAAACTCCTGTTGTCTAAAAACTTGATAACACACACATGGTCTCGCAGTTGGCGTCTCTTTCTGACATTTTATTCCAACAACTCAATTATAATAATCAGTTATTCACCTATCCAGCCACCTTGTTCCATAGCAGAGGAAAAGACTTGTATGAATTTAGGTAAAGTAAGAATTATGATAACAGAGCGTTGGGTTATATAATATTTTGAAGCACCCGAGAAGTTAAGAGTTCACTGTTTAAGTCACTGTATCTCCAAGCGTCCCATTTGTAAAGGTCATTGGTGCAGTTCCTTCATGGTGATGCTATTAAACGAGGTTAATTTAGTGACATTGATCATAAAAACACGGTAACAAAAATCAATGGCTTCTATGATTATTCGGTATCAGGTGAAACAGCTGGTGAGGATGTGCTGTGATCTGAGTCCAACACACTCACAGAACAGCCCCTGCCGCACACGACCTACGTACAGCAAGGTACTCTACAGTAGGGGCGGTGTCATCTTGTACTATACACCTCCACTTGACATACAAGCCTGTTGTTCTCTGTTGATCTGACATGACCTACCATCACCGTGTGTCTGGTCGAGGAAGTAGTGGCGGTAAGCCCTTTGACGTCAGATTAATATGGTCGGCAGTAACTATGACACACGTGATGTTTCCATGACAGTATTAGGTTATAGAGAATTGTCAGGCATGAGTGTGTTTGTTCTTTCCCTGTACTGGACGTTACGGACTCATTATTTAAATAGAGCAAGATTGTCCATAGACAGTTCAGGGCTGCAGGTCATTTAGAACAGTACCTAGCATAGGTAAACTATAACAGTTATTAATAACATCCATTATATTCTATAAATGATCAAATATTAAAATAAAATAATTTTGCGCAATAATCCATTTTCTTTTATTCTTCTGCGTGGCAAGGGCGAGTCCACTCTACAGCAATAATGGGGAGGTCAGGTGGAACAGGCAAATTGGTACCTTGTGACATGACATTTTTTACTCAAAATATGTCAAATAATAACCTGAAGTTTGGCATATGTTTCATGGACAGGGTAACCCGAGTCACCACTCCCGAGTCCTGTTCCGTCTGCTGGTGGATTAATTCCCCAATGCCAAACCGGCACATATCCCAACACTCTTCAAATGTTTTTCCCTTCAAAGGTATGCCTTTTTCTTCTAGTATCCTCTGCCATCTACTACAGCTGAAGGAATTTATCCAGAATTACTTACAGTTACTAAAATTATAATAATGATCATCATACCTGCCCCTAGCGTCTTCCATGGAAATCTTACTCTTAGTCTAATGTTTAAATATATTTACTATACTTACTTTTCTTTATCTTTGGGGGATCGATGAAATACGAAATCGGGATGTGTATTCTTTCTCCGTTTGCACGGGTGTCCTTTACTTGTCATGTTCATTTGTTTATTGCGCTCGTGTGCGGATTCCAATTGTCATATTCAATGTGTAAACTAGCAGACGACGGGCTCCACACAAGCGACATCTATCCACCACACTACCAAATTTGTGAGTTCGTTCGTGTGTTAACCATTACATGTGAATGCTGAGCTTTCCCGTCTTATCATAGTCATTGGTAGTATCCAGTATCTACGCCACACACGCCGGCGCTATCATCGCCAAGTTTACTTTGATGTAATTGGTGTTTACCGGCTGTTGTTTGACGTCGTCTTCCGTGCTTCGTTGTTATTGTTGTGCATCACTGTTATCTTTGTGTCTTTTACGGGTTATCGAGTACTGTACGTATCATATATTTTGATATTGAGTAAAGTGAGTGAACTTTTAAAAAAAAAAAAGATGTCGAGATACGGGTAAGCCTGCTGCTGTTTCGTCTCCCTCATCAGGCAAGGCCAAGTTCTCCCGCAAGACCTTGAGCTTGAGGGTGAAACTAGACATTATACGGCGTTATGAGAGTGGTGAAGGGTCAAGCTAAATGGCGAAAGTATTGGCCTTTCGCTATCATTAAGAAGGCAGATTTTCCGACGCGGAGAGTGAGTGACGAGTCGACCCTAGCAACAGTAGTCCTCCACCCACAGAGAGAACACAAAGTGACTGCTTCTGACGTGGACTTGGTGAGTCTTACATTACTGTAGTGTATTATAGTTTGTTATTATTAAAGCTAATTATTGTTAAATACAGTGCATTAAGGTGAAAAAAATTCCCCATAGATCGATTCTTTCTCGTTTAGCGATAATTTCAAAACGCTAAAACTTTTGAATGCCAGAGTTAATACCAAATTAATTAAAATGATCCCTGCATAGTAATACTGTATATGCTGTCCATTTGTTCAAAGTAAATATGTTCACAATTGGTAAGCAGACCTCTGTTATTCTCTAAAATAATGTTAACTAATTGGACTATCAAAATGCAAATGATTTCAAGGCATTAGCAATTCAGAGATGATGTTAGAAAATTTTAAATAATTATCATAAAAGGTCAAAGTCAAAGATGAAATTCGCTTTCGAATGAAGTCTTTTCATATTTCTTTGTTTTGTAACACGAACATTACTATGAACCAATCAATTATCTTTTTTCATAGAAGAGGGGCGTGCTCGGCCTTACGGGTCAGGTTAGTGGGGAAATACCATAGTGAACGAGGCGAGAAGTCAGAGTCAGACAAGTCAGTGTCTCGTGTGACCTTGGGAAGTGAGAGTGTTTTGTCACGTCGTCTTGGTTAAGTGGTTAAATCAACGTAGTTTCCTTCCGCCCTGGCAACCTCCGGGTGACACCTTCACCTAAAAGCCCACTGAGGTAGGCGAGGGTTTAATTTATATTTTTCCGTAGATGTTGGCAATATGGTCACGATTCGACCTGGCCCAGGATAAATGCGTTTGTTATTTGATTTACTTTTGTTGTGTACGAATTCAGTTTCTGGAACCATTATTGGCGACTACACAACCCCAACCGACCTAAACTAACCCTCACCACCCATTAATCCTCCCCATCACCAATTAACACCCTCCCCACCACCCATCAACCCTCCCCACCACCCATCAACCTTCCCCACCACCCATCAACCTTCCCCATCAACCCTCCTCATCAACCCTCCCCATCAACCCTCCTCATCAACCTTCCCCATCAACCCTCCCCACCACCCATCAACCCTCCCCACCATCCATCAACCTTACCCACCACCCATCAACCCTCCCCATCAACCCTCCCCATTAACCCTCCCCACCACCCATCAACCCTCCCCACCATCCATCAACCTTACCCACCACCCATCAACCCTCCCCATCAACCCTCCCCACCACCCATCAACCTTACCCACCACCCATCAACCCTCCCCACCACCCATCAACCCTCCCCACCACCCATCAACCCTCCCCACCACCCATTAACCCTCCCCACCACCCATCAACCATACCCACCACCCATCAACCCTCCTCATCAACCCTCCCCATCAACCCTCCCCACCACCCATCAACCCTCCCCACCATCCATCAACCTTACCCACCACCCATCAACCCTCCTCATCAACCCTCCCCATCAACCCTCCCCACCACCCATCAACCATACCCACCACCCATCAACCCTCCTCATCAACCCTCCCCACCACCCATCAACCATACCCACCACCCATCAACCCTCCTCATCAACCCTCCCCATCAACCCTCCCCACCACCCATCAACCCTCCCCACCACCCATCAACCCTCCCCATCAACCCTCCCCACCACCCATCAACCCTCCTCATCAACCCTCCCCATCAACCCTCCCCACCACCCATCAACCCTCCCCACCACCCATTAACCCTCCCCACCACCCATCAACCATACCCACCACCCATCAACCCTCCTCATCAACCCTCCCCATCAACCCTCCCCACCACCCATCAACCCTCCCCACCACCCATCAACCCTCCCCACCACCCATCAACCCTCCTCATCAACCCTCCCCATCAACCCTCCCCATCAACCCTCCCCACCACCCATCAACCTTACCCACCACCCATCAACCCTCCCCACCACCCATCAACCCTCCCCATCAACCCTCCTCATCAACCCTCCCCATCAACCCTCCCCATCAACCCTCCCCACCACCCATCAACCTTACCCACCACCCATCAACCCTCCCCATCAACCCTCCTCATCAACCTTCCCCATCAACCCTCCCCATCAACCCTCCTCATCAACCTTCCCCATCAACCCTCCCCACCACCCATCAACCCTCCCCACCACCCATCAACCCTCCCCACCACCCATTAACCCTCCCCACCACCCATCAACCATACCCACCACCCATCAACCCTCCTCATCAACCCTCCCCATCAACCCTCCCCACCACCCATCAACCTTACCCACCACCCATCAACCCTCCCCATCAACCCTCCCCATCAACCCTCCCCACCACCCATCAACCCTCCCCATCAACCCTCCCCACCATCCATCAACCTTACCCACCACCCATCAACCCTCCCCATCAACCCTCCCCACCACCCATCAACCCTCCCCACCACCCATCAACCCTCCTCATCAACCCTCCCCATCAACCCTCCCCATCAACCCTCCCCATCAACCCTCCCCATCAACCCTCCCCACCACCCATCAACCCTCCCCACCACCCATCAACCCTCCTCATCAACCCTCCCCATCAACCCTCCCCATCAACCCTCCCCACCACCCATCAACCCTCCCCACCACCCATCAACCTTACCCACCACCCATCAACCCTCCCCACCACCCATCAACCCTCCTCATCAACCCTCCCCATCAACCCTCCCCATCAACCCTCCCCACCACCCATCAACCCTCCCCACCACCCATCAACCTTACCCACCACCCATCAACCCTCCCCACCACCCATCAACCCTCCTCATCAACCCTCCCCATCAACCCTCCTCATCAACCTTCCCCATCAACCCTCCCCACCACCCATCAACCCTCCCCACCATCCATCAACCTTACCCACCACCCATCAACCCTCCCCATCAACCCTCCCCACCACCCATCAACCCTCCCCACCACCCATCAACCTTACCCACCACCCATCAACCCTCCTCATCAACCCTCCCCACCACCCATCAACCCTCCCCACCACCCATCAACCTTACCCACCACCCATCAACCCTCCCCACCACCCATCAACCCTCCTCATCAACCCTCCCCATCAACCCTCCCCATCAACCCTCCCCACCACCCATCAACCCTCCCACCACCCATCAACCTTACCCACCACCCATCAACCCTCCCCACCACCCATCAACCCTCCCCATCAACCTTACCCACCACCCATCAACCCTCCCCACCACCCATCAACCCTCCTCATCAACCCTCCCCACCACCCATCAACCCTCCCCACCACCCATCAACCTTACCCACCACCCATCAACCCTCCCCACCACCCATCAACCCTCCTCATCAACCCTCCCCATCAACCCTCCCCATCAACCCTCCCCACCACCCATCAACCCTCCCCACCACCCATCAACCTTACCCACCACCCATCAACCCTCCCCACCACCCATCAACCCTCCCCATCAACCTTACCCACCACCCATCAACCCTCCCCACCACCCATCAACCCTCCTCATCAACCCTCCCCATCAACCCCCCATCAACCCTCCCCATCAACCTCCCCATCAACCTACCCACCACCCATCAACCCTCCCCACCACCCATCAACCCTCCCATCAACCCTCCCCATCAACCCTCCCCATCAACCCTCCCCACCACCCATCAACCCTCCCCACCACCCATCAACCATACCCACCACCCATCAACCCTCCCCACCACCCATCAACCCTCCTCATCAACCCTCCACATCAACCCTCCCCATCAACCCTCCCCATCAACCCTCCCCACCACCCATCAACCCTCCACACCATCCATCAACCCTCCCCACCATCCATCAACCCTCCCCACCACCCATCAACCCTCCCCATCAACCCTCCCCATCAACCCTCCCCACCACCCATCAACCTTACTCACCACCCATCAACCCTCCCCATCAACCCTCCCCATCAACCCTCCCCATCAACCCTCCCCACCATCCATCAACCTTTTCCACCACCCATCAACCCTCCCCATCAACCCTCCCCACCATCCATCAACCCTCCCCACCATCCATCAACCCTCCCCACCACCCATCAACCCTCCCCATCAACCCTCCCCATCAACCCTCCCCACCACCCATCAACCCTCCCCATCAATCCTCCCCATCAACCCTCCCCACCACCCATCAACCCTCCCCACCACCCATCATCCTTACCCACCACCCATCAACTCTCCTCATCAACCCTCCTCATCAACCCTCCTCATCAACCCTCCCCATCAACCCTCCTCATCAACCCTCCCCACCACCCATCAGCCCTCCTCATCAACCTTCCCCATCAACCCTCCCCACCACCCATTAACCATCCACATCACCCATTAACCCTCCCCACCACCCATTAACCATCCCCATCAGCCATCCCACCACCCATTAACCCTCTCCTCACCAACCATTAACCCATACCCACCACCACCCATTAACCCATCCCCACCACCAACCCATTAACCCATACCCACCACCACCCATTAACCCTCTCCTCACCAACCATTAACCCATACCCACCACCACCCATTAACCCCCCACCACCTATTAACCCCCATCAGACACCACCCACACCCTCATTACCCCACATGAGACACCACCTACACTTATCTCCTATCTCCCCCTCCCTATCCCCCTACCTCCTCTCTCCCCCTACACCCTACCTCCTCTCTCCCCCTTCCCCCTCCCCCTTCCCCCAGAGAGATAGACGGACAGCAATCTGACACACACATGCTGAGAGCGTCAGTCCTGTCTGTCTGTCTGTCTATATCACTGCAAGAAGTAATGGAGTCCACCTCACACACACACACAGCCTTGTCAGTCTAGAGTCTAGACTCTAGAGTAAACTTGCCAGACTTGGGAAATATCTTGTCTTCTGTCAATAAAGATAAAAATCACACGAGTTGACGGACCAAAGCCTGGCAACGGATCAACTTTGTCAGGCAAGAGGAGGTGAGGGAGGGGGGAATGTGGGATGGTGTAGGGGAATGTGGGATGGGTGGGAGGGAATGTGGGATGGGTGGGAGAGAATGTGGGATGGTGTAGGGGAATGTGGGTTGGGTGGGAATGTGGGATGGTGTAGGGGAATGTGGGTTGGGTGGGAGGGAATGTGGGATGGGTGGGAATGTGGGATGGTGTAGGGGAATGTGGGTTGGGTGGGAGGGAATGTGGGATGGGTGGGAGGGAATGTGGGATGGGTGGGAGGGAATGTGGGATGGGTGGGAGGGAATGTGGAATGGGTGGGAGGGAATGTGGGATGGGTGGGAGAGAATGTGAGATGGGTGGAAAGGAATGTGGTATGGGTGTACGGGATGTAGGATGGGTGGTAAGAAAAAAAACGAAAGGGGTGGGAGGGAAGGGGAATTAATGGGATGGAAGAAGGAATAGTTAAAGTAAGAATTAATGCTAAAGAGAAACGGGAATGAGCAGAGGAAAAGAGGAATAATTGAGAATGGAGAGAAATAATTCTAGTGGAAGGAAAAGGAATGACAAAGAGAGACACTAAAAAAGACGAGAGAGATTGAAAGACGGACGTGAGGGAAGGAAGAGGAGGAATTAAGGAGGCGGTATACAGAGAAATGGGACAGACGATATGGGAGAGGAAAGGGAGAGGCAATAAAAGAAAATAAGAAAGAGAAGATAAGAAAAAGAGATGGATTAATGTGAACGTTAGGGCATAGGGCGGGGGGGGGGGAGAGAGAGAGAGAGAGGAAGGGAGAGAGGAAGGGAGAGGGGGTGGAAAGGTTAAAGCGGAGGGAGAGAAATTGAAGGGGCGAACGGAGGGAGGAAGAGGGGGAATGGAAGAGATCAAAGATAGAGATGAAGATGGAGAAGGGAATATCAAAGAGTGGAAGAAGAGGTGGGGAAGAAAAAGAAACGAAAAAGAATAAGGAGAGACAAGATGAGGAATGAAAGAGGAGAGGATAGAGACAATAGAGAGAAGAGAGTGTAGAAAAAAAAGGAAGGGTAGACTAGATTAAAAAATAAAAAAACCAAGACGAAGAAAAAAAGTAGGAAAAAAGTAGAATAAAGGAACAATTGATAATTAAAGAAGTAGTAGAGGAGGGGAGGGTGGGAGGGGGTGGATCACTCGACGCTCTATAAAGGGTGTATTCGAGAAGATCAGATAGTGCAAATGAAGGTCACATTCCCATAAGAGGTAGATTAGGTTAATGACTAGGTAGTTAGTAGGGCCGTGGAGGTAGATTAGATGGCGCCACTAAAGGTCGTAATTGTGTTATGGTGTGTATTAAGAGGAAGGGGGGTGGAAAAGGCCTACCTAGCTATATGGTTCCCCAGAGAGAGAGGGGTGACTAATTTGACTTTCCTTGATACCCCTTTCCCTCCTACTTCCCCTCCCCCCCACCCGCCCCCACCCCTCCTCCTCTTCCTACCCTTCTTCCTCCTCCTCCTTCTCCTCTTATTCCTCCACTTCTTCTTCCTTTCATTCCTCTTCCTCCTCTCATTCCTCTTCTTCCTCCTCCTCCTTTCATTCCTCTTCTTCCTCCTCCTCCTATTCCTCTTTTTCCTCCTCATATTCCTCCTCCTCCTCCTCTTCCTCTTATTCCACCATAATCTCCTCACCACCACCACCCTCCCACAACCACCACCACCCTCCCACAACCACCACCACCCTTCCCTCACCACCACCACCACCACCACCACCCTCCTCTTACCTCCACCACTCTCCTCTCACCACCACCCTTCCCTTCACCACCACCCTCTCTCCCACCCTCACCACCACCCTCTCTCCCACCCTCACCACCACCCTCTCCCACCCTCACCACCACCGTCCCCTCACCACCACCCTCCCCTCATCACCACCCTCCCCTCTTATCATGGTGCTGGACAAGATACATTTTCTCCCTTCTGTTCATTTTGTCAATTCTGAAATAACCTAACCTAACCTAACCTAATTAAGGTCTATTTGATGCATTTAAGTGAGGATATAAACGTACAAAAGGAATGAACTTTTGGAATGTAAAAAAATATGATACACAAACGCTCCCGAATGTTACTGTCTGTGTTTTTGTCTCGTCCCATGAGAAGACGGAGGGACGGGTGAGTGGGGGGGGGGGGGGGGTATTATTGTTGCTGCTGTTTCTTTAGTTTCTTATTTATTTATTATTATTATTATTATTATTAGTAGTAGTAGTAGTAGTAGTAGTAGTAGTAGTAGTAGTAGTAGTAGTAGTAGGCGCGGGGACAGCGAGCTTTCTTCGACATCAGGATTTTTGACCCCATGGCCACTTGTCACCGTAACCTAGCTCTCGATGCTGCACATAGGAGGAACGAGAACGACAAGAGAAGGGCATATGGGGAGAGAATTCAAAACGTTGATCAAGGCAGCTTCACTCCTCTAGTGTTCACAACCTCTGGTGGGATGGGCCCAAGTGCAAGATGTTTCTACGCCAGACTCGCGGAGGTGATCTCCGAACAGAAGCAGCAGCCCAGAAGTTATGTTACAGCCTGGATGAGATGTCGACTGTCCTTCTCTCTCCTTCGGTCGGCTTTGCTCTGCCTCAGGGGAACGAGAGCTTCTGCCCCTACTTCGACAACTGCTGCAGATATTGACTATGAGGCTACAGTCACTGAATGCCGCATAGATCTGCGGCTCAACTAATTTAACACAGATAGGAGAGCTTATTATGTATTAGGATATTTAATATTAAGGTAAATAAATGGTGGCGAAGGTGTGGCTATTGGGGGAGGCTGGAGGCCACGTTGTAGTAGAAGTAGTAGTAGTAGCAGTCACTGAATGCCGCATAGATCTGCGGCTCAACTAATTTAACACAGATAGGATAGCTTATTATGCATTAGGATATTTAATATTAAGGTAAATAAATGGTGGCGAAGGTGTGGCTATTGGGGGAGGCTGGAGGCCACGTAGTAGAAAAAAAAAAAAAAAAAAAGTAGTAGTAGTAGTAGTAGTAGTAGTAGTAGTAGTAGTAGTAGACTGGGGCCCTAGACGATCTCCTATGTGAAGCAAGAACACTGCAGGAGAGACTAAAATATACGGGTGACGGAAAGCAAAACACCGATGACGTGGCAAGAAAATTTGGAGACAAAATGCGTGTGGGAAAAGTGTCTCTCGCGGTAAGATCTCTCACACAGGAATCCTCCGGTAGAGTGATGCCAATAAACAGAGAGACATTAAAACTATTGAAAGAGAAACATCCCCATGCAAGCGAAGATGAAGGCATCAGGTTCCAGGGTGACTATATCCCACCAAATGCTGTCCTGTTCGAGAAAATAACAGGAGAGATGGTGTGGAAAAAGGCACTGAAGACTCAAGGAGGAGCCGGCCCTTCAGGTCTGGATGCAAACGGTTGGAGAGTCATCCTCAGCACAAACAAGTTTGGCCCTGTAGCAAGCGATCTCTGCACTGCCATTGCCGCCCTTGCAAGAAAGCTTGCATCCTCTTGCTGCCATCACCTCCAGGCCCTGACGGCCTGCCGCCTTATTCCTCTGGAAAAGAAACCAGGATGTAGACCTATAGGGGTGGGGGAAGTGCTGAGGCGGATCATCGGAAAGTGCATAATGGAGGTGGTAAAGGACGATGTCAGGGCAGCAGCAGGGAACCTACAAGTGTGTGCTGGCCACCAGGCTGGTGGGGAGGCGGCCATTCACGCCATGAGATTGATTTTTGAGCAGCGTGATTGTGAGGCCGTTCTCCTGGTGGATGCTTCAAACGCATTCAACATACTTAACCGCAAGGCTGCACTGCACAACATCAAGATCAAGTGTCCTAGCTTTGCGATGTATGTTGAAAATTCGTATAGGAATCCTTCAGACCTCTACATAGTAAACAACAAGGCTCTACGAGGTGATACCATCCTACAGTCGACCGAGGGAACAACACAGGGGGACCCCGTTGCAATGGCAATGTATGCAATTGGCCTATCAGTGCTCCAACAAGAAATAAAATTTGAAACAACTGGGGTCAAACAAATGGCATATGCTGATGACCTTACAGGAGCAGGAAAAGTGGAGTGCATCAAAAAGTGGTGGGACCTGGTAACATCGCGAGGTCCACAAATAGGGTACCACCCAAACGCCAGCAAGTCCTTCCTCATCGTGAAGCCAGAACATTATGAACGGGCATTGGAGGATTTTGGCGGAAGTGAGGTCAAAATAACTAAGGACGGCCAAAGACATCTAGGCGCAGTAATTGGCACTACGGACTTCAAGACCGAGTACGTAGCGGGAAACGTGAATGAGTGGGTTAGCGAAATCCAAGCTCTATCTGAGATTGCTAACACAGAGCCACATGCGGCCTTTGCAGCATTCACCCATGGAGTCAAGCATCGCTGGAACTACCTGATGCGTACAATCCCTGAGATCGGTCCCCTCCTCCACCCTCTGGAAGAAGCTATCAGTGTCAAGTTCATTCCCAAACTAGTGAAACACCCTGACTTAACCCCAGCAGAAAGAACACTTCTTGCACTTCCACCAAGACTGGGAGGGATGGGACTAACTAATCCAGAGGAGATTGCTGACACTGAACATCAAAATTCACTTAAGCTCACGGCAGCCCTCACTGACCACATAAAAGCCCAGAATGCAACAGGGGAAGTGGACACCAGCGAAGTAAATAAGATCCGTAGGTCCATTACAACAGATCGGCAGCACTGCCAAAATGACATGTTGCAGCAACTATTGCTGCAGGTTCCAGAAAATTTGAAAAAAAAAATAGCTATAGCGCTGGAGGTGGGCGCCTCGAACTGGTTAACTATGTTACCGATAAGGGCAAATGGTTTCAGCCTTAACAAACAAGAATTTACAGATGCCATTGCTCTAAGGTACGGTTGGCCAGTAGATGGTTTGCCCTCCCAATGCGTGTGTGGCTCTCCCTATGATAGCGATCACGCCATGGTCTGCAAGAAGGGGGGCTTCATATGCATGAGGCATGACGAGGTAAGGGATCTCACAGCAAATATGTTGAAGGAAATCTGCCGGGACGTCACGGTAGAACCGACCCTCCTTCCACTGGATGGCGAGATCTTCCAACACAGGACTTCAAACACATCTAACGAAGCCCGTGTGGCGGTCAGTGCTCGAGGATTCTGAACGCCGGGACAGCGAGCTTTCTTCGACATCAGGATTTTTGATCCCATGGCCGCTTGTCACCATAACCTAGCTCTCGATGCTGCACATAGGAGGATTGAGAACGACAAGAGAAGGGCATATGGGGAGAGAATTCAAAACGTTGATCAAGGCAGCTTCACTCCTCTAGTGTTCACAACCTCTGGTGGGATGGGCCCAAGTGCAAGATGTTTCTACGCCAGACTCGCGGAGTTGATCTCCGAACAGAAGCAACAGCCCAGAAGTTATGTTACAGCCTGGATGAGATGTCGACTGTCCTTCTCTCTCCTTCGGTCGGCTTTGCTCTGCCTCAGGGGAACGAGAGCTTCTGCCCCTACTCCGACAACTGCTGCAGATATTGACTATGAGGTTACAGTCACTGAATGCCGCATAGATCTGCGGCTCAACTAATTTAACACAGATAGGATAGCTTCTTATGTATTAGGATATTTAATATTAAGGTAAATAAATGGTGGCAAAGGTTTGGCTATTGGGGGAGGCTGGAGGCCACTTTCTAAAAAAAAAAAAAAAAAAAAAAAAAGTAGTAGTAGTAGTAGTAGTAGTAGTAAATATGCTCTATACAGAATTGATCCGGAAAGTCAAATGCTACAAAACAACGGCGACTTTCACCAGCACTTCTCTCGTACCTTGACCAATTAAGACCGAATTTGACGCAAACTGACACTGTCAAAACGCCGACACGGGAAAACAAAACACAAACAGACTTGGCGGATTTTTGGTCAATTTTAAAAGCGGAAAGTTGTTGGATTTTGTTCTGTGATAAATGTATCTTTTATAGTCTATTGACCAATTAGACACGAGTTTGTAATGGTATATCACGTGTATGTATGTATGTATGTATGTATGTATGTATGTCCCCCACTCTCTCACCTCTAAATTAATATTAAGTGATGCCTATAACAGCAGGTCGTGTCGACGCTTGGCCGGAGCGACACGAGGAGGCAAACCGGGCATTCTCCCTTTCCCCCTTAACTGGTTCCCCCTCCTTCTCCTATTGTCTCCCTTTATCTGCTTTATCGACCTCCCCCCTTCTCTCCGTCTTGAATACCACCCTCTTCCATCTTCTCCCTTTCTCTTCTCTGTACCTCCCTTTCTCTACTATATCCAAACTTATCCCCCCTCACCCTTTCCATTCCCTCCCTGTCCTTCACCCTCTAATTTATCTCCCTTTAACATATATTAATGTTTGACACTTACGACAGTTTTACCTCCCTTCTGCGTCTACTCCCTTCCTCCCTTAATTGGATGTCCCTCTCCTCTCCCTGTGATAGTCCTTCCTCGTCCTCTTTATCTCCCTTTTACTGTCTAACTTTTCTCCTTTTGTCTCCCTCTCACAATAGAAATGTCTCTCTCCATGTTCTTCATTTTCACTATTCATCCCTTTTTATTGGCCTTCCTTCCATCCTTCATTCATTCCTTTCTTCCTTCCTTCCTTCCTTCCTTCCTCCAATCCCCGGGTATCTTTCCTCTTCCCTTCTCTCCCTCTCTTTCCCTGTTACAAATCTCTCCTCCCTCTTCCTTTCCTCTTCTTTCTACTGTTCCAGAGTCATCCGAAACCATCTGCCATCTTCTTTTTCTTCTTCTCATTTCCTTCTTCCTCCTTTCCTCCCCCTTATAACCCCTTTCCCTCCCTCCTTCCTTCCTCATTCCACTCACCCCTCTCCCTCACCACCTCGCCCTCCCTTTCTCCATCCCTCATTCCCTCCCTCCCTCCCCCTTACCCCCCCCCCCCCTCTCTGAGCAGAACACGACGTCTGATTAGTTGTCTTGAGACGCTCGCAAGCTTACCTTCTGCAAGAGATTAAGTGAGAGGAGGAGAGAGGGGAGGAGACAGAGGACAGGGAAATGGGAGAGAGGAGAGGGAGATGGGAAGGTGAGAGGATGTGGATGGGAAGGAAAAATATAGAGGGAGATAAGCGAAGGGGAAAGAGGGATGACGAGAATAGGAAAGATTTGAAAGAGGCAGACAGAAATACTTGTTACAAAAGAACGAGATGTGAACTACTACAACTGTGATGAGTAGGAATTATTCACTAGTCATTAAACTTGTAAATATATCAATAATTCAGGGAGGACAAACCGCAGAATAGGAGAGACGCGAAGTAATAGTATTTTATGATATGTTAGTAGTAGATAATTGATGAAATGTGACGAACATATTGACGAGTCATGTTGGGTTGGGTTAGGTTAGGTTGGTTATGTTAGGTTTGGTTAGGTTAAGCTAGGTTAGGTTAGCTTTGGTTAGTTTTTTTTAGACTATTAATCATGTATAATATGATTATCTTCATGATCGTCTAAGCCCATCAGAAGTCCCCCCCCCCCCCCACCCAATAAAAATCTATGCATAATTACATCAAACACAGAGCAATAATTATTCAGGCGTATTTCCGACACGTTCATTACTAAAGGCATTTCTGCTGTAAAATCAGCAGCTAATGAAACCACTAAACACCCTGTGATAATGACATAACACAAATCACTATGTATTAAATAAACTGACTATTTCTCTGACCTGACATTTCAACATTTCTTATTATATAAATCATCACAAATATCAATGTTCATAGCACCTGCATACCTTTATTCACATCTTCTTCTTTCCTGGTGGTTATCAGCATATACCTAGATCACGCGCACCTACAGTGATTTACTTGCATATATATATATATATATAATATATATATATATATATATATATATATATATATATATATATATATATATATATATATCCCATGTAAAACTTCGGATCATCAAAAACGGTCAGGTGTGCTCGCCCCCTCACCTGACAAGCATACAGTACATAGGCTCAAAGTTTGTGACGTGACCTGAAGTACTGTATGTCCTGAGTCAACACCGCGACACTGTGGGGGGGGGGGGGGTAAAATATGGAATATGTATTTAATTGTTTAGTTGACTGAATATCACAGCACCTCACTTTAGAAGGATTTTGGAGTATTGAAATTGAAGTATATGCAAGCTTAGGCTTCTTACTGACCTCTAACAAGAATCAAAATTATCAGGGAGTTACCAAGTGTCTTAGGAGCTGGAATATCCTATCCTATCCTATCCATATCACGTTAACTTATGGTAATGTAACTAACGAGCAGTGAGGAGAGTGATCGTCCACACTTGACGACATAAAGTTCTGGACATAAGGAAGGGTGAGGGGAGGGGTGAATTTTTCTGGACTAGGATTGAATACCTTAATTAATTATGTACCTGTGTGAAAATGTTAGCCTTACTTACCTCTGTTATACTTTATCACGGAATCTCTTGTAATTGTTTAAAAGTCTTAGAACAATATATCTTCATTGACCTTCACACCACACAACAATCACACAATACCAACATCAATCACACAATACCAGCAACAATCACACAATATCACACAACAATCACACAATACCAGCAACACAATTACTCGTTTTTCTTGATGTGAGTAAAAAAAATACTCAACTAATTAACTATCTTCCAGGTGTCCTATACGTAACATATATTTGTTTTAAGGTTAGGTTGAAAAAAAAAATCTATTGCTAACGTTAGTCTACGTGTTCACAAACCATCGAGAGACATCCACATATTTTCATCCAATTTTCATTATATAACATTACACTCATTTATATGATAAGGTATGGGATTATAGTCTCAACGTATATGTGTGAAATGCGCTTAAATGTTATTTCTGAGGCATAACAGGTTTGGTTTGGTTAGGTTAGGTTAGGTTTTGTTTGGTTTTGTTTGGTTTGATTTGGTTTGGTTAGGTTAGGTTAGGTTAGGTTTTGTTTGGTTTGGTTTGGTTTTGTTTGGTTTGGTTTGGTTTTGTTTGGTTAGGTTAGGCTTGGTTTTGTTTGATTTGGTCATGTTAGGTTAGGTTAGGTTAGGTGAGGTTAGGTTAAGAAGGAAATAATGGAAGAACAAAAAATATACTCGTATCTATCTGAAAATCCATCAACACTGACAAACATCAACACAGACAAACACGGCAAAAAAAAAAAAAAAAAAATCGCGCCAAAACGCTCTCAGAAAACGAGGACAAGACACCCGCCTCCATCCTTAATAAATTACCGCTAATTTCACCAAAACGTCAGGATGGCGTCTCATTGCCACATCCGCCACAAGCCGTCCGCTCACAACAATCATTAAAAATGCAAATAACATACAGACCGGTGACGGCCCATTAGGCAGCCTCAGCGTCACAATTACTAAGGGATAATGGGGGGGGGGGGGGTAAAGGGGGGTGGGCGAATGGAGGGGGCTAAAGATCATTAAGTGGAATGGCAAGGAATTAACATCGGTGGATTTGTGAGTCGCGCCCCGTGAGTGATGACCTCTGTGCCACCCAGTCTTCCTATGTGCCACCCAGTCTTCCTATGTGTCACCCAGTCTTCCTATGTGTCACCCAATCTTCCTATGTGCCACCCAATCTTCCTATGTGCCACCCAATCTTCCTATGTGCCACTCAGTCTTCTTACATGCCACCCAGTCTTCCTATGTGCCACCCAGTCTTCCTATGTGCCACCCAGTCTTCCTATGTGTCACCCAATCTTCCTATGTGTCACCCAATCTTCCTATGTGCCACCCAATCTTCCTATGTGCCACCCAGTCTTCTTACATGCCACCCAGTCTTCTTACGTGCCACCCAGCCTAGCTACTGCCACCCAGATTACCTTACAGACATGCCAATAGCCTCGAAATCTACAGGACGAGTGGAGGGGGAGGAGAAGGTGGGAGGGGACCAAAGAAGGGAGAAAGAAATTAAATGAAGGGAAGGAAAGAAAGGAAGGAAGGAAGTAAGGGAGGAAAGTATTTGTAGACCTGAGGTGATTTCTACAGTTCTACAGAGCTAAAGGAGGGAGGGAGGGGGGTATTTGTAGACAAGGGATTATTTACACACCTGCAGAGCTGAGGGTGGAAAAGAGGATTGTGGAACGGGAGGTAAAGCTCTTTAGATTCGACCTAAGGAGGGAAGTGAGTAGTTGGGTCGTGGTAGTTGGGTAGTCAGAGAGAGAGAGAGTGTGTGTGTGTGTGTGTGTGTAAGGGTGATGCTGTTTGGCTTGGGGGGGGTGAAACTTACCAAGCAGTTGTCGTTGTAGTAGGCTGGAGAGAGAGAGAGAGAGAGAGAGAGAGAGAGAGAGAGAGAGAGAGAGAGACCTTCAGAAAATTAGGAGAAAAAAAAAGAAATCGCTGTCACTTGAAAAACTTAATCCGGGTACACGACTTCTTCTCTCTGACACTTACTATAGGTTAATTACACACTTTTGGGAAACACACATCGCTACTCTCCCCTAACAAGATCTTCAGCGACTTATGAATCGTGAACACATAAGTATATATTTTGTCTCACTGACCCTCTAGAGTACTACACTTCTCTCGGTACCTATGATTGGGAGTTGCGTTATTATATGAAGATGTTAAGAATTCAATTACAATATGTTTAGTTGTGGTATGTAATATTGTGGTGTTTGTAGCTTATATTGTATATGGGTAACAACAGAAAGGTCAATGTGTCATAGATATATAAATGGCTTCAGCATGCAAAATATTTTAACATTGCAGGTTGTGTTAAGCGAGGTGTCCAGTTATGAAGCGAACATGTAGTTGATGCAGTATGACGGGTTGCTTTCGTGATATATTCTGATTTATACACTAAACTACAATTGTTATATTCAATATAAAAGGTGTTCATGCATATGAACAAAACACATTGTTGCATGTTGACTCTACACGTTACATATTAATACAGAGAACCGGGGTATTAACACCAGGGTTTGGGGGGTGGGGGGGGGGGGGTGTTTCTCCATACTGGTGCTGTCTGGTGCTGATATTACGGATTCTTATCTGTTTTTTTAATTATACAAATGTAAACACACACACACACACACACACACAAGCAAATGCGGATAATTGCGAAATAGCAATATATACTTTCTTTATATTTGGTCATACGAATATTTAAAGTAATCTGTATAAATGGACCATCATGTGGATAATCATTAGTTATAAACACTTAGCGTCATCACCAGCTGCGTTATGGGCACTTATCTTCACTACACTAGACTACGCTTATATAACAGTGTTTCTTGACTATTATGGTAAGACATAGTAAGAACAGGTAAGAAAACACGTAGTTAACAACAGGTAATTAAATCTGACGAGGACTCTGCAAAACTACAGGAAGATCTAAACAAATTTTTCGAATAGTCGGAAAAATGGCAGATGAAATTCAATGTGGACAAATGTAAAGTACTCAGTATAGGAGATAAAACAGAGAAACCAGTTACCAGATGAACAACGATGCCATTATGGAATCCGACTGCGAGAGAGATTTAGGAGTAATGATAAGTAGGAATCTTAAGCCAAGTAAACAATGTGTTTTTGCTCGTAACAAGGCTAATAAAGTACTTGGGTTCATACAAAGGAGTGTTAGTTACAAGACTAGCGAGGTCATCTTAAAATTATATCTAGCGCTTGTGAGACCTCACCTGGATTACGCAGTTCAGTTCTGGTCACCGTACTACAGAATGGATATAGAATCCTTGGAAAGAATCCAGAGGAGAATGACAAGACTAATCCCAGGCATCAGGAACCTTGAGTACAGAGACAGGTTAAAGCATCTTAATTTGCACTCCCACGAGAGACGTAGAGTGAGGGGCGACATGATAGAGGTGTATAAATGGAAGTCAGGGTTAAACAAAGGGGACATTACAAAGGTACTCAAACTATCCAACCAGGAGCGAAATCGTAACAATGGTTTTAAATTAGACAAATTTAGATTTCGGCGTGAAATAGGTAAACACTGGTTTGGAAACAGAGTAGTGGATGAATGGAACAAGTTACCAAATATCATCATTAACTCGAATATGCTGAATAGCTTCAAACATTGGTTGGATGCTAAAATGAACAATAGGGGTTGGGTATAAACGGGACTGCCCAGTATGGGTCAATAGGCCCGCTGCAGTTTCCTCCATTCTTATGTTCTTATGTTCTTATGATGGATTATTTACAATGATTGATGGATGATTTGCCATGATTTACAAGAATTGATGGATGATTTACAATGATTCATGGATGAGTGGGTTGATTGATTAATTATTGACATGATTGATGGATGATATATGTATACATTACTCTCTGGTGTATGTGTGTGGCCACTAAGACCCTGACTAACAGCATAAGATGCGTCCACGTCGAGTTTTTAGAGGAATTACTGACAAGTGAGTCACGAGGGAGGGGAGGTGGGGGAGGGGGAGGGGGAAGGGAAGGGTGATTGGTTAGCACGCAACGGACAGACAAACCATCACACGGACATGCATCCCAGGTGACTACGAACACGTACAGTAGATCACGGACAGACATTCATACACGGTAACCCAGATGACGAGAAGCCCAAACTGTACAATACTGTTACCTGTACTACCTGAGATGACCAGGTAGGTGACCAGGTAGGTGACCAGGTAGGTGACCAGGCAGGTGACCAGGCAGGAGACCAGGTAGGTGACCAGGTAGTGATGGTGGTAATTGACTCCTGTAGTATAGGTTAGGTTAGGTTTATACACCTGACAATATACCTGGCCATCATCTTCCGATATTTTATTCAAATATTCATTGATTGATTCTCCTTTCCCTTCCCTCCCCTCCTTCCTCCATTCACCTCCCCCCTCCCTTCACCCCCCTCCCCTCCTCTTCCTCTGGTCATCTAGGAGAGGTCAACATATGAAGGGCTCTAACAGTGTGACCTCTACAGCGTCGCCTACAGTAGTACACGTCTTGAATGTACCAATCAATCCAAGGCGTGTGTGGCGTAGGTCAGAGGTCATGCACCCTACACACACACACACACACACACACACAGTTTGATATAGACTAACCACGACAACCACGACCACAACCTCCTCCCCCAACCACCACCACCACAACCACAACAACCACAAATGAGTACAGACAGACAGACAAACAGACAGACAGACACACAGACAGACAGACGAGAACTGAGTCCGCTCGTCTTTGAAACCGTGTACCTGTTCCTACCGCTTGAGTCCTTTGATGCACAGACCAGGTGTATTTATCTTCGTAATTAGGCGAATTGGAATCGAATCATGCGGAGCGTCTGTTTGTTTTCTCCCTAGTTCACTTTACAGCCCCCGAGCACCGTGTGTGTGTGTGTGTGTGTGTGTGTGTGTGTGTGTGAGGTGTTTGTATCTCGGTGTCTACATGCTTATCTGGTATTCAATCTCTCTCTCTCTCTCTCTCTCTCTCTCTCTCTCTCTCTTCAACCAAATCTACCTAAACCTAACCTATCCTTACCACAAATGACAAAATTACTTGAATAAACATATTTTTTTATATAAAACTTTTGTCTAGGGATTTATGGGTATGGGGGGGAGGGGGTCGTAGGGAGAGAGAGGGGGTGATAAACGGGTCGTGTGGAGAGAGAGGGGGTGATAAATGGGTCGTAGGGAGAGAGAGGGGGTGATAAACGGGTCGTGGGGAGAGAGAGGGGGTGATAAACGGGTCGTAGAGAGAGAGAGGGGGTGATAAACGGGTCGTGGGGAGAGAGAGGGGGTGATAAACGGGTCGTAGGGAGAGAGAGGGGTGATAAACGGGTCGTGGGGAGAGAGAGGGGGTGATAAACGGGTCGTGGGGAGAGAGAGGGGGTGATAAACGGGTCGTAGGGAGAGAGAGGGGGTGATAAACAGGTCGTAGGGAGAGAGAGGGGGTGATAAACGGGTCGTAGGGAGAGAGAGGGGGTGATAAACGGGTCGTAGGGAGAGAGAGGGGGTGATAAACGGGTCGTAGGGAGAGAGAGGGGGTGATAAACGGGTCGTAGGGAGAGAGAGGGGGTGATAAACGGGTCGTAGGGAGAGAGAGGGGGTGATAAACGGGTCGTAGGGAGAGAGAGGGGGTGATAAACGAGTCGTAGGGAGAGAGAGGGGGTGATGAACGGGTCGTGGGGAGAGAGAGGGGGTGATAAACGGGTCGTAGGGAGAGAGAGGGGGTGATAAACGGGTCGTGGGGAGAGAGAGGGGTGATAAACGGGTCGTGGGGAGAGAGAGGGGGTGATAAACGAGTCGTAGGGAGAGAGAGGGGGTGATAAACGGGTCGTAGGGAGAGAGAGGGGGTGATAAACAGGTCGTAGGGAGAGAGAGGGGGTGATAAACGGGTCGTAGGGAGAGAGAGGGGGTGATAAACGGGTCGTAGGGAGAGAGAGGGGGTGATAAACGGGTCGTAGGGAGAGAGAGGGGGTGATAAACGGGTCGTGGGGAGAGAGATGGGGTGATAAACGGGTCGTGGGGAGAGAGAGGGGGTGATAAACGAGTCGTAGGGAGAGAGACGGGGTGATAAACGAGTCGTAGGGAGAGAGAGGGGGTGATAAACAGGTCGTAGGGAGATAGAGGGGGTGATAAACGGGTCGTAGGGAGAGAGAGGGGGTGATAAACAGGTCGTGGGGAGAGAGAGGGGGTGATAAACGGGTCGTGGAGAGAGAGAGGGGGTGATAAACGGGTCGTGGGGAGAGAGAGGGAGTGATAAACGGGTCGTGGGGAGAGAGAGGGGGGGGGGTGATAAACGCGTCGTGGATAGAAGGGGTTGATGGGAAACGCTGTAGGGAAGACACACGGGGCCCAAGCGACGATACACAGGGGCCCAAGAGGATAAAAAGGCCCCCGAAGGACCTGAGACGCGAGAGGGGCCACAAACTGGGGCCCCCAATTTAAGCCTCGGGGCCCCGGAGGTGAGGGGTCCCGGAGGTGAGGTAATGTCATCAAACTTTGTGTTAATTAGTAAACAGGTAACCCCTCTCTCTCACCCCTCTCTCTCACCTCTCACCCCTCTCCCTCACCTCTAAACCCTCACCTCTCAGCTCCCTTCCCACTTCCCCTCCTTCTTCCTCTCCTCTTCCTCTAATCTTCCTGTTCCTCACACAACCTTCCTTCTTCCCCTCCCTCTTCCTCTCCTCTTCTTCTCCTCTTCCTCTCCTCTTCCTCTCCTCACACAACCTTCCTTCTTCCTCTCCCTCTTGACCTCACACCACAAGAAGCATCAAATACAGTACACAATTACGGAAGTGAACTGTGGTGGTAGTGATGATCGTAGGCGGGGCTAGAACAACAGACGCACACACACACACACACACACACACACATAAGGTATAGCCACCAGGTGAAGTCATACCTTTACCCTCTAATTATGAAGTTGTAGAGCCAATATCCAGGTAGGTCTTCCCTGACAAGTAACTAGTGGCGTTGGAAGTAGGGTGGGGTGGGGTGGGGTGGGGTGGGGTGGGGTGGGGTGGGGTGGGGTGGGGTGGGGTGTGGGGTGGGGTGGGGGGTGTCTATTGGCTCACACACCTTGCCTTTATTATAAGTTATCGTCAGGTATTTGTGGGAATGGCGTCGGGAGGGGGGGTAGGAGGGGAGGGGGAGGAGGGGAGGGGGTGCTTGATGGTGTTTTGGTCCAGGGTACAACGTGTGTGTGTGTGTGTGTGTGAACCCTGTAATATGTGTTTGTTTTGGAGGCTGTTTAAATTTGCTGTGTTTTTATAGAGAAACACGTGTTTTTTATTGTTTGATATGTGTGTGTGAGTCTGTGTGTATGTATCTGTGTCTGTCTCTTTGTGTCTGTGTGTGTGTGTGTGTAATGAAGCTTTGATCTTGCTTTGATAAATAATTTGTCTGAATGTCATTTCCCAAAGAGAATATATATATGTGTGTTTTTTCAATAGTTTTTTTTCATAATACATATATAGAGATTTTTTATTCATTTTAAATCAGTCACGTGTATATTTTTTTGTTTTACTTTTGTAAGTTTTATTTTTTTGTCCACCCTGTGAGGCAAGGAGACAAAGGCTATCATTTACACTTCAGGATTATATTTCAATTTATCCCGACTATTAATGAGGTGTTCAATGTTGTCTTCTCAGTCCTCCCAATGTTAGTCCAGTCGTCTCACCCCTCCCCTCCCCCCCCAACACCGGATATCTTTTAGCCTTCCTCCGTCCGTAGCCTCGCCCCCGAGCCCCGCCCCGCCCTGCCCCGCCCCGCCCCGCCCCCGAACCCCGCCCCGCCCCGCCCCGACCCCGCCATAAAGTCACCTGTCCCGAAAGTTGATCCAGACGAGACCAGGTGAGCATAAAATCCCAATCAAGAAGAATATTTTAACATAGCACCTGCCTGTAGAGAGAGAGAGAGAGGGAGAGACTACCTGATGAGTAAGGTAGTCTGTGTTGAGGAGGGGAAGGGAAAAAAGGAAGGGAAGGGGAGGGGGGAGAGAAATAGTGTGGGAAGGTCAGAGAATTAGGGAGAAGGAGATGGGTAGAAGGAAGGGGAAGGGGAGGAGAGGGATAGGATAGGGATAGAAGAGGAGTAGGGTAGGGAAGGGAGAAGAGGTGAGGGAGGAACGTAAGGAGAAAGGGATAGGGAGGGTAAGGTTAGGGATGATACCCGTCAAATAAAGGGAGGAGAGGAGGAGGGGAGGGGGGAGGGGGGGGAGGGGAGGGAGGGAAGAGGGGATTTGGCTGCTAATGAGTGATTATAGGAGATAAATAAGGTCATTAATACGTAATTATGTCTGTGTTTACATTGTTATCGCAGCTTAATAGTGTACGTCTGTTTATTGGTCTGAGTCTCTCTCTCTCTCTCACCATGTCAATAAATCAAACTTCACCTCACTCACTCACACACACACACACACACACACACACACACACACACACACTCACACACACACACACACACACACACACACACACACACACACACATCTCTGTAATTTAAGTTTGTTTTCCATATTATTCTTATTTTGTATTTCTGAAATTTTAATTTTATTTGCATTTTTTTTAGTATTGTAAGTTTAGTATTAAGGTGTATTGTTGTTGTATTGTTGTTGTATTTGTTGTATTACTTAGTGTTATTGTAAGTTTAGTATTAAGGTGTATTGTGTATTTGTTGTATTACTTAGTGTTATTGTAAGTTTAGTATTAAGGTGTATTGTTGTTGTATTGTTGTTGTATTTGTTGTATTACTTAGTGTTATTGTAAGTTTAGTATTAAGGTGTATTGTTGTTGTATTGTTGTTGTATTTGTTGTATTACTTAGTGTTATTGTAAGTTTAGTATTAAGGTGTATTGTTGTTGTATTTGTTGTATTACTTAGTGTTATTGTAAGTTTAGTATTAAGGTGTATTGTTGTTGTATTGTTGTATTACTTAGTGTTATTGTAAGTTTAGTATCGTGGTTATAAAACTCATTGAGGTATTGTTGAAAATATTGTCTGTATAAACATTTGTGCTGTTCTTCCCCTTGTATAAACATTCCCCTGAAGAAGAATCAATGTTTATAGTTGTATGCATTACCCTAACCTAACCTATCCTAACCTAACCTAACCTAACCTATTATAACAAGACGAATCTTGCATGAAGAATATTTATATATATATATATATATATATATATATATATATATATATATATATATATATATATATATATATATATATAGGAAGAATATTTAGTAAGAGAGTAAAAGAGAGGAAGACTTTGGTAGCGTGGCCGTGATAGATATTAACACTTATCTTATCTTATAAGTCAATACACATCTATTACGTCTTAAGGGCGACTTCTCAAACACCGCTTCGTTACAACTCTTTATTAATTACGAACATGACAGGGACACATTAATAACACCTTCTATTGAAGTTACTAGGACATTATGTTTACGTTACTAGGACATCATATTACGTTACTAGACACTGATTCTCGGACACGAACATGAAATGAATACACTTCCCACGTAAGTAACTCATCCCATGGAAAGCTCTGACAAAAACTCACGTGACCTAGGGGAGGCCTAGCAGGTGGTCCTGGGTTGTCTCTATGGGAGACTGCTTAGCTGGGCGCCGGAGGGAAGTCTCGGTCCTCTCTGACTCCTCTCGAGCAGGACTGGGGACGTGGTAGCTGGCCCTTCTTGGTTACAAGACACACTCTCTCTCTCTCTCTCTCTGTCTGGGCAGAGGGAGGACTAGGACGTCCTATATATTGGGAGGCGAGCCGTCAGGTTGAGCTGATCGCGGGGGGCGGCGAAGGGTCTCCTTGCATTTGCCCTCGCTAATATAGGGTCAGGTCTGGACTTCTGCGGTGTAGGTTATTGTGTATATTGGGAGAGAGTCGGCCAGTGCCTTCTTACATGTTTGTTGGGGCCGTGTGACATGGGAAGGGGAGCTAGTTGATTTGTAACATCCTTGAGCAGCCGCGAGGGAAACCCTTACATTTGACCCCCCTAATGTCGGGTCAAGTCTGGACTGTTTCTGAGATGTAAGCTGTGGTCTGACAACCCATCACTACACTATCCTAACCTAACCTAACCTATCCTAACCTAACCTAACCGAACCTAACCTAACCCAACCTATCCTTGCCTAACCTAACCTATCCTAACCTAACCTAACCTATCCTAACCTAACCTAACCTATCCTAACCTAACCTAACCTAACCTAAGCTATCCTAACCTAACCTTAAGTAAACATATATGATAAGATAGGCAGTGCGATACTTTTTCCCATTGGCAGGAGTGTGTAAGCTCCGCCCACATTCTCTCGTCAGGAACTTGTAATTAGTTGGCTGAGGCAGGTGAAGGGGTGACATGGTGTTGTTTAATTGGTTCCGTCAGACAGGTGAATGTCCAAGTGGCCTATTCACTTTCAGAGACTTTAAGTGTACACCATACACCGTACTTATAAATATAAATATAAGAATTTCTCTAACTAATTTATTTGAGTACTAATAAATTCCTACTAATTTATATATGTATATATATAATATATATACTATATATATATATATATATATATATATATATATATATATATATATATATATATATATATAATCATATTCAGTAATGCTCCTTCGTACTGAATATATAATATATATATATATATATATATATATACTAAGTATATATATATATATATATAAATTTAAACAGGAAAAAGGGAATATTTAATTGGAGTCGCTCACTACGTCAGCTGGTGATGGACACAAAGCAGCCGACAGCATTAATGATTCAGTGTTAAGCCACAACTGTTAGATAAAATGTATACAATTAATAAAAACTGACTCACACGGGAAATACATTATCAGTCAGGTCTGGGTTGTGTTAGGGAAGTGATTTGACATTCACAAACACATATATATACACATACATGCATACACAGGGTCACTCCAAGAACATACACACATACAGGGTCGCACACACATCACACACACACACACACACACACACATTGTACGCTGATATTTAAAGAGCAAACATCAATAACAGACAAGAGACGTCCAGCGGTTGACTCCTCACTGGCTTCTTGTGTATAGCAGAGGCAGTGGTGATGAGGAAGAGAGGAGGAGGGGAGAGTAGGGAGAGACAGATGGAGGAAAAGAGAGGAGGTGGAAAGAAGAAGAAGGAAGAGAGAGGAATAAATAAAGAGAAAAAGGAGAGGAGAGAGAGAGAGAGGAGAGACACATAGAGAGAGAGAGAGAAGAAGAGAAAGGCTATAGGGACGGAGAGAAGAATAAGGGGAAGAGAGATAGGGTGAGGGAAAGAAAGAGGCAGAGGGAGAAACAGAGAGAGAGAGAGAGAGAGAGAGAGAGAGAGAGAGAGAGAGAGAGAGAGAGCTTCACACACACACACACACACACACCCATCCTTCAACCATTTACAACTGGACTCAGACTGTGAAATTAACGCTGAACATTTTCTAACTCGACAACCAGATTCACAAAGGAACTGCATGAGGAGACAAAAAAACCCACTTCCCCCTAAAACTGGTGATGTGAAGACCTGCCTCACTCAGCTACGACACAACGATGGAGATTCTCAAAGCACCGGAATGAAAGATTTACCTCAGAATTGAATAGAGAGAAGGAGGTGTTTTATTGCATTTATTTATACATTAAGATAAATTCTAAATGAGTTGTATGTTAGATAGATAAGCTTATTAATTAACTAAATTAACCTAACCTAACCTAACCTAATGTAACCTAACCTAACCTAATCTAACCTAAGAAGTAACTAACCAATCAGAAGCGATATTCTTAACAACAGATAAATTTGATTGGTTAAATTAGTAACATAACGTTATAAAGAAGACATAAAGACTCTACCTTACCGGCCAATGAGAAAAGAACTTCACTCCATTCTCCCTCAATTCCTCTTTGTTTTTTATATTTATTATCCTCCTACTTTGTCTTAATCTATTATTCTTGTGTTTTTGTCTTCCCATACCTTTATCGTCTTGTCTTCCTTAATTCCCTGACCTGACCTGACCTGACCTTTCTCCCAGTTATACAGATCCTAAGGTTAGGACTTGTTTCACCGCTCCCTCGAGGGTAATTAAGATCCGGCCAGGTAGTGAGACACCTGTATAATTATGCATATATATACGTACGTGTGTGTGTGTGTGTGTGTGTGTGTGTGTGTGTTTTACAGTTTAGTTACATTATTATTGGAGTTTCGTTAAGACCGTGATATGATACTTCCTTCCTTCCTTCCTTCCTTCCTTCCTTCCTTCATCCTGCCCTCCTTCCCTTCTTCTATTCTTCTTTCCTCTCTTTCCCCTCCCTCCCCTCTCCTTCACTCCCCCTCTCCTTCCCTCCCCCTCTCCCCCCTCCCCCTCTCCTTCCCTCCCCTTCCCTCCTCTCCCCTCCCCTTCCCTCCTCTCCCTCCTCTCCCCTCCCCTCCCCTTCCCTCCTCCCCTTCCCTCCCCTCCCCACTCCCCTTCCCTCCCCTCTCCCTTCCAACTTTTCCTTACTTGCTTCACTCCTTCAGTGAGAGAATTTCCCCTTTTTTCTGCTACTTCCTCTAAAAATTACATCACTTTTCTCCCAGCGAGTGAGGGGAGAGAGGGAGAGGGGGGGAGGAGGAGGAGGAGGAGGAAAGGGAGAGAGAGAGAGAGAGAGAGAGGGAGGGAGAGGGAGGGGGATGGAGAGGGCAGAGAGAATCGTTGGGGTGTTTGTTGTTTTGGGGGGAATTCAATTTGATATCTTCTTTAAAACACTGACAAACACACACACTCTCTCTCTCTCTCTCTCTCTCTCTCTCTCTCTCTCTCTCTCTCACACACACACAACATTGAAAACTAATCTTCCAAAGCTGTATAACTGTAATACCCTATAAAACCATCCCTATACCACCAGTATCTCACTGTATGACTCTATGTAACACTTATTCTATTACTGTATCTTTGTATTACTCTATAAACTGTATCACTGTATTGTGTGGAGGAGGTTAATCATACGCCTGGCACGTATCACCAACCTTCTCAAACGCTGTTGCTGCCGGCGAGTGTTTACCCAACTTATCGTACATAACAACAACTCCTTATTCTGAAAAATGTTTTATATTGATGAATAAGAAAAAGGGTGAATAAAAACATAAGGAATAAGAAAGAAAGAGAAAAATATAAATAATTAAAGTCTCTTGGTATTGTGTAATTTATAGTATAAGGAGTTTAGTTTAGTTAGACCAAATGACGTAAATAACACGAGAAAAAAATAATGGGAAGTTCACTTTCCTCTTCAACTGAATGTCCGTAAATTTTAGTTCGTTTCTTTCTGTAAACTCGGGATGTGTGTGTCTGTGTGCGTGTGTGTGTGTGTACAGGTGAGTGCGAGACAAAATAAGACACATAGATGTCTCAGTATACTTACCTGATATCGTCTCTATGTAGTTTTAATTAACCTACCTGTGTGTTCACCTAACCTAACCAAACTTAACCTAACCAAACCTCACCTCCACCAACCCTACCCTACCCTACCACTACCCTACCCTACCCTAAGCTACCCTACCGCTACCCTACCACTACCCTACCCTACCGCTACCCTACCCTACCACTACCCTACCCTACCCTACCCTACCTTCCCTACCCTACAATACCACTACCCTACAGTGCCCTACCACTACCCTACCATTACCACTACCCTACCCTATCCTACCCTATCCTACACTACCCTACCACTACCCTACCACTACCCTACCCTACCCTACCACTACCCTACCCTACCACTACCCTACCATTACCCTACCCTACCCTGCCACTAACCTACACTACCCTACCACTACCCTACCCTACCCTACCCTACCCTACCACTACCCTACCCTACCACTACTCTACCCTACCCTACCACTACCCTACCACTACCACTACCACTACCCTACCCTACCTTACCTTACCCAACCACTACCCTACCCTACCACTACCCTACCCTAACCTACCACTACCACTACCCAACCCTACCACTACCACTACCCTACCTTACAATACCACTACCCTACAGTACCCTACCACTACCATACCCTACCACTACCCTACCCTAACCTACCACTACCCTACCCTACCCTACCCTACCACTACCCTGCCCTACCACTACCCTACCCTACCCTAACACTACCCTACCCTACCACTACCCTACCCTACCCTGCCACTACCCTACCCTACCCTACCACTACCCTACCCTACCACTACCCTACCCTACCACTACCCTACCACTACCCTACCCAACCACTACCCTACCACTACCACTACCACTACCCCTACCCTACCACTACCACTACCCTACCCTACAATACCACTACCCTACCCTACCACTACCCTACCACTACCACTACCCTACCCTACCCTACCCTACTATTACCCTACCCTACCCAATCACTACCCTACCACTACCCTACCCTACCACTACCCTACCCTACCACTACCCTACCCTACCAATACCCTACCACTACCACTACCCTACCCTGGCAATACCCTACCCTACCACTACCCTACCCTACCA